>JAQPZY010001374.1:902500-1410000 GCA_029931535.1 Margaritifera margaritifera
ATCAAGGCAGAGGTGTACTTGGTAACTGTAAATTATCTGTTCCAATGTGTGTCAAGAATTTAGCAGCTAAAATACATTTCCAAGTTGAAGTGAGTGATGATTACACTGACTGTAGGTTAAGTATTAGTCATTCCACAAGATTACTGTTCATTTCATAGACTATTGTGAGTCTTTTATGCTACTATCTCTACTTAAAAAGTTCTTTGTTGTACTGCCACCTTGAGTAAAGAGTAACACTTTTAAATACAAGAATTCATAAACAATTACAAAGTTTAAAAAAAAAATAATGAGGACAGGGTTGTCTTCTAATATTGCTACTACTAGTACTACTGTCTGTATTTCAAGAGATAGCTCAATTACCGTATATACTCGCGTATAAACCGGGTCCAAATGCAAACAACATAGACCCTAATGCATCAGCAGATCAGGGTCTGTGTTGTTTGTTCTACTGATTAGTCCTTACAAACTGCATAGACCCAGATCTGCCATTTCACAATGCACCAGCAGATCTGGGTCTATACCATTTGCATAGGTATCGGCTTATACATGAGTATATACAGTAGTTGAGTACAACTAATAAATTTCGTCAACCCTAATCTGAGTTGGCACATGGGTCAAGTATTGTTTTAACCATGTGAGCCTTTGGGTCATTTTCCAGGTCATTGCCTCATCAATAAGCCTACTACAGGTCACCACTCCCTATATAACTCATGCCTGGATAACTCACAAACCCACTTATAATCAAAGAATACAGTTAAAATAGTTGCCTACATTTAATATAACACAGATGTTAACAACATGGCAGATGTCAGTCAATAATTTATGCCCAGAAACTGTTCAACTGTTTGGATGAAATCTTCCTGGGGAAGTAAAATATTTAAATAATAGTTTCCAGTGAAAATGGCTTTCCTTTCATACAGCCTAAGTGCCATTTTAGACCCCAAATGAAATTGAATTTTAGGTGTCAAAAGTTAGGGTCGGAGGGAGGTTGTGGCATGAAATTTCTTCAGATAAGAGGAGTAGTTTTTGAAGCAATTTGATAAAGTGGGTACCTTGATATATAATTTTTTCAAAATTTAAATTTGAAATATAAAAAACTGAGATTATTAATAAATTCTTAGTGTGAAAAATAGAGGTGAACAGTATAACCGGTATTCTGGTTTACCAAGGTATTTTGTTCTGGCAGTATGTACCACAGTACTTTTCCACCGTACCAGTACTTCTATCAGTTTCTGACATGTAATGATTAAAAGTATGTTTTTATTTTTCATGACAGAATAATTCCAGAAATTATAAAAGTTTTACGAAATAGTTGCACCTGTCACATATTCTTCTACTATGATATAATTCTGGTATACCATGGTACATGTACATATCACAGTATGTACAGAAATATCGCAGTTTACCACGGTACAAACATATTTGTGGTACCCAACTCTACATTCCAATATGTAATGATCTCTTAAAGAACAATTACACTGGAATAAAGATTGATGCAGTCCAAAAAACCCCAACATTTCTTCTTCTAAATTTTGCAGAGCAACCATTGTAAAGGTGAAAATAACATTCTGGGTTAATGTACAGAGTCAAGAGCTTACACCTGATCCAAGTGCTCCTGTCACAAACTCCTCAGGTGGTGGTGGTGAAGTTACTACAGCTTCCTCTGGTGGGAAGACTACAGTGCCATCTGGAGTAAGTCTCTATTGTAGTCTGATATGGTCTTTATTTGTTGCATAAATAGGTCAAAAAAGGATTATTTTGATTCAGCATCCAAGCAGTAGATATCTTTCAAGAAACTAACTATGTAACCAATATTTATCTATTTAGAAATAGTTATTTTTTGGTCTTAGTTGTACAGTCAAATGTCAATTATCCAGACTTCATATTTGACATGATTTTTGTCCTGATTGTCCTGATAAATAATGGTAATATAAAGAACAAATTGTAGGTCCAATGGATATTTAACTTATTAGGATGAGTGAAAAATCCGGATAAAGATGTATGGATATTAAATGCTTAACTGTATGTACATATTCTATTTCAAAATGGATGTCCTTTTGTGTTTACAGTCAATTGTTATTTTTATTTCTAAAACTATTTTGCCATTAGTGTTAGTCAAAATAGGTAGAGGCTACTCATTTTCCTAGATTACTACTAAATTTTATATTTTGGCTATAAAAAAAAAAAAAAAATTGTCCATTATAAACAAGAGACCTGTTGTTATTACCAACAAGATTATTGCTTTAAATTTTGGTCTCTTTAATTTTTTTAGACATGACGTAGACAAGTAGATTATAACAAGGTATTTTATTGTTAGGTAGCGATGTGAAATGTCTGTATGTCAGTTAAATGTAAATAACCTTGAATGATTATGGTAAATTAAACCTGTAAAAATTGTAACACTCAAAAATAATTATTTAAATTCTCATTGCTCCTTGTTATGGAAATTCCTTTAATTCAGGAGTTCTACTGTTCAGATTTTTCACTGTCTGAAAAAGTTATTTTAACTTGTCAAACTGATTTGTCTTCACTAGACAGATTATAAGACAGTAAAAACTGACATAAAGATCCATTTTTACTTTTAATAGTCAAATATGGTAAAATTGTGATCGCTTAAGGGACCTATAATATCAGTTTGAGAGATCTGTGATTCTAGTGAACGAGATTTATGTTTCTGGGCGAATTTCATCAAATGTTAATCAGTGCTGAATGCAAACTGTAAATATATGACCTGATTAACTCACTTTGTTAACACCACTTTAGAGGTGAGTGATCAATAAAAGTGAAGTGCCACCCATGGCTAGGCAGACTTTCATGCATCAGGTAATTTGACTGGGTGACCCAAGGCTGCGGAGTGAATCCTACTGATTATTATTGCACAGAACCATAAATTGAGTTTAAAAGTTGAGGGCAAGCTGTTTTTGTGAGCTGAGTTCAAGGCAGTGTGATTCTACTGCATAATCAAGTTATATACACTTTATTATATTATTGTACATGGATGTCTTTCAAGTAAGAATGGAGTCTTTAAACAAATCTACATATACAGTGAAACCCTGCAATAACGCGATAATTGGGGTCAATAAAAAATTCGATCGCAGAAAAAGCGGGGTCGCGTTATTGCGGGGTTTTACTATATTTTACTTTATTCAGAGAACAATGTATACACATCTAATGTATAGCATGAATAGGGTATCAACACCGTTTGCTATCTGATATCGATCCGTCTTTGCTTTCCCACATGACAACCCTTTGATTGAGCCGCGAGTTTGATACTTGTTCAGTGCCAAGTAACAGAGAGTGGTTATTTGAACTCCCTGTGATATTGCCACCCAAGCTTAGTCCATACATAAGCACCCACATATGACAGTCTTTGATCTTGCCGCCAAATCTCTGTCTCTACATAAGCACCCACATATGACAATCTTTGATCAACCACCGCATTGTCTGGTGTTTGGTTGTGTATGCAGTTAAAGAAGAAACATTAAGTCGGCTATTGTTTGCGCAATGATTGTATACAGAATGAATTGAAGTCCAGCGCACGTGCTGGTGGCTTACGTTTTTTTATGTTTATTAAATCGTGATAATCTTTGATCAACCACCGCATTGTCTGGTGCTTGGTTGTGTATGCAGTTAAAGAAGAAACACATGTCGGCTATTGTTTGAGCAATGATTGTATACAGAATGAATTGAAGACAAACACAAAGAAGACTTACTGGCTTTACTCATTGATCACTAATAAGTAACATTTCCGATAATGTTTATTTTGGCATAACACTTAAAGAAATTGGTGAAATTTTTAAATTTCAGAAGCCATGCCATGATCGAATTCATACGTGATCTCTTCCCCAAAATAATAATAAACTCTTAATACACTATTTCTCATACTTAAAATTTTTTTTTTTTTCCGTGTACGAGAAAAATACATGTATATAAAATTTCAGGAACCACGCCACAAACATATTATACTCGAATTCATACGCGATCTCTTCCCCAAAATAATACTGTAATATACACATTTTATACAATATTTCTCATACTTTGCCAAAAAAAAAATTCATGTGTGAATGAATATATGAAATTTTGGGAGCCATGCCACGATCGCGTTATATCCGAATTCGCGTTATAGCGGGGTTTCACTGTATCAATGTATGAAAACATAGAATCACAATTAGTTAATGGAAAATGTCACTCTTGTTGCTCATGTTGTATCTCAATATGTGGCCAGTAGTCCAAGAAACAGTTGAAGCTACTAAATTACACATGACTGATTTCATTTTTTTATGCACCTGCCATAAGGCAGAGTGCATTATGGTATGTTGTCCATCCATCTAAGTTTCTGCACAATAACTTAAGTTGCCCACCATCTAATGTTACCACACTTTGTGGATCACTTGCACTTGGGGTGAGGTAGAACCCTATCGATTTTGGGCACAAAAGCTCAAAGGTCAAGGTCATTGTGACTGAAAGAAGGAAAATGGTTTCTGCACAATAAAGTTCACCACCATCTACAGTTAAGGAATTTTGTGGATAGCTTGCACTTAGGGTAAGGAAGAACCTTATTGATGTTGAAAGGTCAAAGGTCAGTGTCACTGGCTGAATGAAGAAAAAATGTTTCGACACAATAATGGAAATTTTCTGCCATCTTCAGTTACCAAACTTTGTGGATGGCATGCACTGAGAATAAGAACCCTATTGAAAGCTATTGATTTTTGGAGTGAAAGGTCAAGGTCATTGGCTGAAAAAAGACACCAATAGTAGCTGCACAATAACATTAGTTCTGTATCACAGACCTGGCCCAAACTTTGTGGATAGCATGCACTTATGGTAAGGAAGAAGTCTATTAAATTTGGGGTCAATTATCTACGCAGATGAATATTAAACATAGGGCTGGTATATAATGTGCCATTCATGATACTCTTGTTATGACACTAAAACATTTCTACTTTGAATACATTTCCTGATCACATTAACATTAGGAAAGAAGCTCTGCTACTTCTCAAATCCAGCAATCGCAGAAAGACGAAATATGTTTGTCTTTTCCATCTATATACCATATAGATCAGTGATGTCAAACATACGGCACGCCAGACTCGTTATTTATTACTATTATTTATTATTATTTATATCAAATCTGGCCCGCCATAGGAAATGTGTTTGACACGCCTGATATAGATGAAGGGAAGGAACTCTTCCCAACCATTTCCATTACCTCCCTTTAGCACCACAAGGTGGCTACAGATGTTTACTCAGTTGTAGCTTTCGCTCAATACAACATAGATCATATCTTGTACCTCTCACAGAATCTGACCTAATCTTATGGATTATTAACCATCCATTGACAAAGCTGGTATAGTATTGATTGTAAATGTATTTACTACATGTTGCAATCATTAATTTAATAGCAGTAAGTAATACAAATACCTGTCACTTGCCATGCTCCACCTCCACAAGGATGTTGCTTTGCACGCTTCAAAGGTCTTACTGGATCATGATAAGAGCCTCCTTAGGGTTGCTTCCTTGTAGGCAGAGACTCCTTGCCTATTGAATCATTCCAGGAAGTGTGTTCATCCTGATTGCACTTTAGAGCCTTCAGCAATTTCTTTAAAGGTGTGCAGCCCAAGTCCAGAAAGCAACCCCAGTATAAGCCTCCCTCTCACTCATCTGTAGCTATACAAGGTGGCTGGAAGGGTCCAGGGAAGAAGTTTGTGGGCCCCTCCTCCCTTCACTAAGGAATGGGGGGGGGGCAGCCATAGGGACTTGCTTCTTTTCCTGATGTGCATTCCTCTTCCTGGGTACTTAGCTAGCTCTCTTTTCGGGCATTACAGATACATGGGTCCTTTCTGGTTTTAGGGAGTACTACCGGCTTCATTTTCGGGAGCACATTCCTCTTTCAAGGACCACCATTCATTTTCACCAGTCAAAACTGGTTCAAATAAGGGAAGAGGTACACACCCTTCTGTGGAAATGTGCAGTAGAGAGGGTAGAAAATGACAAGTCTCTAATCTTCTGCTTCTGGATTTTCCTGATATCCAAAAATGGTGAAAAGTTACGGCATATCATCGATCTTTCTTCTTTAAACAAGTTTCTTCCTCAAGTTTACCTAACCCTCCTGGGGACCTTAAACATCATGGTTCCCCTAGGAAGACTGTACTTGCACCTTCTCCAGTTTCTTCTTTTGGGGAACTGGAGACTGCACAGGGATCCCTTGTCAGCTCAGATTTCTCTAGGACCAGATTTTAATCACCACTTGAGTTGGTGGGCCAATTGGGACTGGTTTCTGTCCAGAGTTCCAATGGACACCCCCAAATCCCACTCCTATCTGGATACTAATTGATGCATCAGATATGGGTTAGGGCGCTCATATAGAACCAGAAGGGATAGTTTGTCAGGGGTCCTGGTCCTGGAGAGAAGGTACCCATTACATAAACAATTTGGAAATTTTGGTGGTATTCTTAGCCCTATAGGGGTGCATAAACTAAATAAGGAGTTGCTGTGTGATGGTTTCCTCCGACAACACATCGGTAGTACCATAGCTCAGGAAACAAGGAGGCACACATGCTGCTTCTCTTTGCATGGAGGTTTGGGACCTCCTTCACTGGGCAACCTCAGATGGGAGTACCCTCCAGGTTCGCCATATTCCAGGCAAGAAAAATATTCTGGCAGTCTGTCCAGAGGAGGAAAGGTATTCCTCAGAGAGTGGTCTCTGCACCAGTCCATAACAGAGTCCCTCATACATGTGACAGACAAGATAGGTCAGGTCAGGACAGATTGCAACTACTACAGTTCCCATTTCCATCCATCACTGAATTTCATGTGATATTTTGGTTGCTTGGATTTTGGTGTTTGGCATTGGGAGATAATCCTGTTCAAATTACTTTTGATCATAGATAGTATAGACTCTAATCCATCTCTAAAACTTTAAGCACTAAAGTTTAACATATCTTGTGGAGTAATGTTTATTGTTTATGCTGATTGAGCTCTTTAGTAACCCAACCATAATCAGTTAATGTCTTTAATCCTTTCTAAATGACTTCTGCTCACACATAGTATAATCTACCTCGACAAACTTCAAACAATGAGGCCTACTGACCCTGCCGACAGGATCAAAGGGTGAAATTAGCAACTACATTGTCTTGCCCTGCTTAAGCCAGTTCACAGTCACATGATCACAGGCAGTATTACTGTAAATATACTATGCTGGAACCAAAATGTGAAAAAAATGGACAAAAATAAATTTTTCAATAACAATTTTGCATACATGGGAGATTTCAGTGAGTGATGGGAGTGACAGGAGACACCCCTAATCTCGGGAGAAAACCCCTCCCATGCAGGAGGTTTACATATATGGTCCCTCTTCAGACTGGGGGGGGGGGAGACCCTAGTGGACTTGTTAGTGATCCTAGCTGTCATCTCTAGGTGCAGTGGCAGACTTCTCTTCCTGTTTGAAGAGAGAGAATGTTCGGTCTCTACTATTCATGCTATAGGGCAGCACTGTCTAACACGCTTAAGTTCCAGTCATTGGCTTCAATCTTCATCTCTTCAATCTTATCAAGGGGCCCCAGTTAGTTGACTGAGTGGTCTAAGGCACATGCCTTTACAGAGCTTTTACACATCGCACCTGTAACTGTGCGAGTTTGAATCTCAGCTTGACCAATGTGGGTATGTGAGAAAAGTTGCCAGTAGCTTCCCGTGGGTCATTGGTTCTTCCTGAGTTCTTCATCCACCAAATATATTAACTGCCATATATAACTTTTCCTGTGCTGAAAAATGACATTAAACCCTACAAAACCAAACTGATCTTATCAGTATTTTGAGCTGCAGAGACATGGATCATGTGCACTAATGTCTGGATTGAATCTCTCCTGTGTTTTGTGGGCTTTATCAAATTCCCCTTAGAAACCTTGGGTGAAGCTTCTTTTGAGAAAATCGTCTTCCTGCAACAAGTGTAGTTATTGTTATATTTGAACACTTTGGGAATGTTATATTCTGATTTGTCATTTTTCTTTTCATTCCAGATAAACAATAAAGCAAGAATGCACTAAGTGCAAGATTTTAAGTTGACAACAACATGTATGATATGTGACTCTCTTGCACAAAGTGTTCTTCCACTTTTGTTATTGTTATATATGAATACTTTAAGGTTGTTATTTTTTATATTTGGTTGTTATTGTCATTTCATATTAAACAATGATGACATTATTTGCCAAAGTCAACAAGGACACACATGATATGTATCTCACTGGCACAAAAAGTGTTCATCAAATTCTAACTGCAGTGTATGGGTGAAATGGTCAGAAGCAATTTGGTTCATGATTTTGCAAGAAAGCTTGAAGAAACGGGTCAAGTCTTGGGCTGATGGAAAGCGATGTAACCTCCAATAGTGGCTTGGAGTTAAAGGGAGAGTGTCCTCCCTAATTTTGGCAGTGCTGTGGGCACAACACCCTGAGCATGGCCTTAGGGCATGTAAGACCGGGCACATGGGGTATCCTAATACTTATTCTCCTAATGCTAATGTGATTGGGGAATGTATTCAAAGGAGAAAGCACAATTTTTAGTAAATTATGTTTCTCCTAGAATACTTACCCAATTGCATTACAATAAAACCCTCCCACACCTCCCTGCAAATGTGAGCATCTTTTTTAAGGTATTGCTCAGGCTAAAACTGAGTAAGCAACCATAGCTGCCTAGCAGTGGTAAGGGGAGGTAATGGAAAGGGTTGGGAAGAGTTTCTTCCCTTCATCTATATGTTGAGGGGAAAGATGACACATTTTCATCTTCTGCAATTGCTGGATTTGAGAGATAGCAGAACTTCTACCCCAGCATTAATGTGATTGAGAAAGTATTCTTGGAGAAACATAATTTACTAAAATATTAGTTGCTTTGTAAGACCATTATTACCTGTTTTGAGAGACCACATTCACAGTACACTGAATAATTAATTATAGTGTTCTGACCTGTAATGAGAAACCGCTTGATGATGGATGATCACTTTGTTGGCAGAAGAGGTAGTCTGTGGAGTTAGGTTCTCTGTTCTCTTTTAAACAAAATATATATTGAAAGGAATAACCAAAAAGAGGTGGGAGGAGAGGTGGAAGCAAAGGCATTATGGTAGTTTGTAAATACATTCACAGTTTATTTTCTTCTTATTTGATATGCATCATATAGAATTGATAAGATGTACAAAATCATATTGCA
Organism: Margaritifera margaritifera; assembly: GCA_029931535.1. NCBI lineage: Eukaryota > Metazoa > Mollusca > Bivalvia > Unionida > Margaritiferidae > Margaritifera > Margaritifera margaritifera. The sequence continues at coordinate 911,696 of JAQPZY010001374.1, forward strand.
GGTTTTTCACTTGACAAAATAATAATCCCAGGTGTTCAAACAAGACTTAAGATTTATACAGAAAAAATAATTATTCCCTGCTAATATTCTGTGATCAGATTTTGAGCTCTGCCAGTCATAGACCAGAAGAGCTTATGGGATGGTCTGTTTTCCATCGTCCGTCCATTACCATAGGTTTATTACCACTACTCCTAAACTACTCAAAGGATTGCCATGAAATTTTACACACACATTCATCCCATGGTTTAGTTGGTCCTAAATGAAAATGTTGCCACTCTGACATCAAATATGGCCACCACAGTGGCCATCTTGAAAATCTTGTTCTCGCTACTCCTCTTCAGTGAATGATCATAAGAACATGGGGTTTTCACTTAAAGACTTCTATGATGTCTAGTTGATCCTAAATGAAAATGGTGCCAATATGATTTCCATTATAACCGCCACAGTGGCCATCTTGAAAATCTTGTTATTGCTACAGTACTCCTCCTGTACAGAAAAGTCATATTAACATGGGGTTTTCACCAGACGACTTCTCATGATGTCTAGTTGGTCCTAAATAAAAATGGTGCCAATCCAATGTCCAATATGGTTGTCACAGTGGCCATCTTGAAAATCTTGTTATTGCTAATCCTCCTAAGTAAAATGTTATATTGCCATAGGCTTTTCACAAGAAGACTTCTTATGATGTCTAGTTGGTCCTAAATGAAAATGGTGCCAATCTGATGTCTGTTATAGGCTGCCACAGTGGCCATGTTGAAAATCTTGTTATTGCTATATTGCCTTTGGGTTTTCACCAGAACACTTCTTTTCATGAAGTGTTGGTCCAAAATGAAAATGGTGTTGATCTGATGTCCAATATGGCCACAACAATGGCCATCTGAAAAATATAATTATCACTATTCCTCCTGAATAGATGGTCAACATGGGGTGTTTACTAAACAGCTTCTTATAACGTCTAGTTGGTCCTAATGGTGCCATTCAGACACTCAATATATCTGCCACAGTGGCCAGCTTGAAAATCTTGTTATGACTATTTTTCCTGAATGAATGGTCATCAGCATGGGATTTTCACTGAATGACTTCTTATGATATCTACTTGGTCTTAAATGAAAATCCTGCCAATCCAACTTTTGATATGACTTACACAATCGCCTGCTTGAAAATCTTACTGTCACTACTTCTCCTAGATAGCTGGTCATATTTACATTGTGCTTTCACCGAAAGACTTTTTATGATGTCTAGTTGGTAACAGAAATGGTGCCAATCGGATATTGAATATAACCACCATGGCATCCATCTTGAAATCTTGTTATAGTTGATTCTCCAAAACGGAAAATTATATCAACATGGGGTTTCCACCAGAAGACTTCTAATGATACCTTGTTGGGCCGAAATAAAAATGGTGCCTTGTTGACATCTGATATGTCCACTGCAGCTGCTAATTTGAAAATCTTGTTATGGTTGTAGAATATTAAAGATGGTTTCAACACTCTGCAGTTAAATGTAAGAAATGGTCTTATCTTGAATTCCTGGAAATTCTTTTCAGCCAGTAGAGTGTCAGTCCCTTTGAGAGACTCTTGTTACAGGTTTGAATTTATATGGGTTGTACCATTATAAAAGTCATTGTGTGCTGACATTGGATTTACAAGTTTGATTTTATATGTGATGTACCATAATTATAAAAGTTAATGAGTGCTGCTATTTGATGGAATTCTTACCTTTTTCTGCACATATTATCTTCTTTGTTGTAAGACTTTAGTGACATGTGAGAAACACACTAAACTTGATTCAATAAATCTGATATTTTTTTGCATGCTATATCCTTACCATAATTTATAATAAGTTTTATTTTTTCTACCTTGTCTACACATCTCTGCAACCCACTGATTGTCTAAAGAGACACCCAGAGTGAGACAGACAGGCAGAAGGAGACAAGAAAGACAGGAAAAGAGAGAATTTACATTTTTTTAACAAAAAATGTAAATACATTGATTTAACAATTTCCTCTTTTTTGCTATTAATTCAGGAGAAGTTTCTTGATCCAGCCTGTGGGAACACTAAAGGTTGTTTCCGTGGCAGTACATTCCTGGTGACCTGGGCTGATAAAGGAGGGAATTCCATTGACTTTGAAATGAAAGCCAGTATTCCGGTTTCTGATAATTACTGGATGTCACTGGGTTTCTCATCTGACAGAAAAATGGTGAGCTGCTCGAGTCGAGTGTCATCACTTTGCCATTGTAAAGTATTTCCTGGAGAATAACACATCCATCTGTGAATATAATAGACCTAGATCCATGGTAGTATACAGCAGCTAAAAAATTATTACCATATTTGGTATAATACCTAAACTGTGTGCAGATGACATTTTTATTTGTGTAAATTTTTTGTGGTTTAAGCTCATCATAAATAACGCACACCAATAATGTCATAAATAATATTTCCATCACAAGTATGTATGTATGTATGTGTGTGTGTATGTATGTATGTATATATGTATGTATGTATGTATGTATGTATGTATGTATGTATGCATGCATGTGCTAGGAGAGTTAGCTCCCTTTGTCTGTCTTGGGCGCTCTCTGGTTTGGAAGTGCATTATATCCCAATGCTTTATAAAGCATATGTAAAATTTGTTTTTGAGACTGATTTAACCCATTAAATTAAGTGGCAACAAGCCAACAGACATTAATAGTGGTGTGGTAATTTCAAACAAAATTATGATGTTCTAGGCAGGTTTTAGTGTGTTTTCCTTCTATGAGGCATGATGGGATCAAGCAACATTTGCTCAGTAAGGAGCTTTTTTGTCAGTTTTGAATAAAAAGAGGAGTTTGTACTTACTAGCTTACAAATGGTGGCTAAAAAACCTTGCCTTATTTCTTGAAATTCTGATTGTAAAATTGCAAAATGTGAACTAGTATGATTTGAAATTGGATGTCTATTTTGAAATATTGCTATTTTTTCCCCTTGTTTTGTTCAAAAAATGTTAATATGATAGCCAAAAGCCCTTTTCTGGTGAACTGTGTCACAGTTTTTCAATATTTTGCTTCATAAAGGAATTATTACAGAATTTGTCAACATACCATAATACGTAAGTTTTTCCTTCAGTTTGCAGTACTCTGGGTTCCCATGCTACTGGGAAATAACCAGTTTGTTCCTGACTGGGAAAAGCCCTTAAATTTTGCAAATATTGATCAAAGTTGGGGAAAAACCAGAAGTTTTCAGCTGCCACTTGATCACCAAAAACAAAGTATGTAATTGAGTCATAACTGAACAGATGGGGAGTTACATTTATTGAGTTTTTACAGAATGTTTGGAGGTTGCAGAACTCTTCAGTCAGTTGGGATACAATTGCTGTATGGATCATTTTGGTGCTTGCCTTAAACATATTGTATAGTCAATCCAAGTACTCAGGCAATTGGATTGGTAAAGTGGACTTGTTACCTCTTTGTCTGAGCCATATTAGTATAATTTTTTTTTTTTTTTTTATGTAGAAGTTATGAAGACCAATATAGTTTTGCAATGTGTAAATACAGCTGCACCTCATGATTATAGTGAGTGTAAGAGAAAAATAATAAAACTTGTCTTCCCCAGTTCCCCTTTTGATATGCAAAGTTAACAAAAATGTATTGTGATAAATCTTTGCATATTACTTGGTAGTTCGCACTGTGTTAAGGGTTATCAATAGTAACTTATGCCTCTCCACAACCTGCCTTTGCATTGAATTTTACTCTCAGACATTGCTAAATACATCAGGGATGATTCCAAAAATCAAATTTTCTGGACCCCATCCCTTGAATTAGGAATTTTGTTTTTAATCGTAAAATGAGTAGTTTGGAGAATTCTTAGAGTATTTTGGGGAATTTTTAACACAATGTTTATGATTTCTAAACTTCTATCTCTCATCACTCATAATTTTTGTTGCAATTTATTTTCAGATGTCCCTTTATAGCCAATTAAAATAAGGATTTGTGTATAGTGTGAACCAAAATATTTATATAATTTTGTTCTTGTTTTGTAGAGAAGTTGACTTCCAAAATAGTAGCGGTAATATTTTTTGTGTTCTTGGCATAAAACTAGCTTCCTTTGTTTTTCTTAATAACAAGTCCTTAATATGAAACAAATTTATCTGTTTGTTTATCTAACCTAACATAAATTTAGGCTACATTATAATAATTTTGTTTGTTGCTTACAGGTGTTACTGGAATAAAGATGCCCTATGATCATATGGCACTGTTAGTTTCACATCAAATTAAAGTTCTTTTCTGTTTTAAAGGATGTGAATCTTTGTAGCATATTTACCAAGCAGACACATGTCAACAAACTAGAATACTGAACACTGTTAAAAACTATATTCCCTTTACAATTCAAAAAGCATGAAATAGACTCTCATAAAAAAACATTTGGTTCATTGAAAGTAAAGTAGTGGAAAAGTCACTTAACATTTCACGCTACAACATGTGACTCCAAGTATATCTTTGCAAACGAATCTCAGGCTATGTGTTGAATTTAAGTAATTCAAAGCACAAAATGTCTGTATCTCTTATTACCAATATGTATTGTCAACTATCAAAACAGCTAGTCAAAAGAAATTATAATTAAGGAAGGAACACATATCTGTCACTTTATATCTTAGCTATGTGCTAACTTAGCAACTTTTTCACAATATAACACATATTTTTAACACATATCTGTCACTTTATATCTTAGCTACTTGCTAACTTGTCAACTTTTAACAATGCAAGTATGTTGGAGAATCTGAATACTTACAGGGTCCAGGCTAGGGATTGATTCTGGTGAAATAGTTGCCATAGAGTCTGTCATTTCACCTAAACAAGCCCCAAAGCAAACTTTAATTTGCCTTGTATTGATTTCAGGACATTCCCCCACCCCCTTTTGTTTCAATACAATGCAATAATAATCAAAGTAAAATGTCAACCTTTTGTAAATTTCCCTTCAAAGAGGAAGGTGAAAATGTAGAAAAAGAAGTTTTATATTTTGTAGTAAATTTTGGTGCTAATTTGATAATTATAAATACCAGAAATTACATTGCTTTTCTTCAAATTTCTGCCAAAATTCACACGTGCATGCAAAACAAGTGAAAAATCAAATTTGTGTTGCAAATTAAGACTCAGTGGACACATTCAGGTCCATTATTTGAAAAAATAATCTTGATGTACATATCCAGGTCCATTACTAATAAAAATAATCATTGTTTTCAATATTTCATCATACAGACATGTGAAAAGGGTCCTTCTAGTATGGAAATGGTTGCCAATTTTGGACTGTAACCTAATTTCGAGGTTGCCATTTTATGTCGTACAACAACTGTTGTGAAGTAATAAAAGAAGAGAGTTACTATTTTAAAAAAAACTTATAATAGAATTTTACTGGCATTTTAATCATCTGACATGAAAATATGCAAAAAAACAGTAGTTTCATGTGACTATTTTGAACTTGAAACACCAGCTTATCCCTATTTTTGCCAACTTCCTCCACTTCTGGCAAGAAATAAGTCATTTCTTTCAAATAATGGAGTCATCCTTGGACCCTGACTTATTATGATTAAATTCACTTAAAAGCAATGCCAGGCTGAATGGAATGAGGTAAAAGTTCTTGCAAGCAAGATTTGCTAACTTTCAGTTGGGATATTTCAAAATAATATTCTGGAGCTGCCTGCTACATGTACTTAAAATGTACTGACTACTGGGGCAATTTTCAATGCAGAATCCCATGCTCTGGGTGTCCTTGACAATGACTGCATTAAATATACAGTCCATGGTCAGATTACATTGAAAGTAGATATTAGGGCACCAACTAGACATGAGTGGAATTTTAAACAAAAATTCAGTCCTTCTTTTTATACAGATGTATTTAAGTTGTAAGGGATTTTTTTTCAAATTTAAAGCAACCCTTGCCTAGATGACTTTCGTTATACCAATATGCAGTTAAGCAGAATAAAGTTCAGTAAATTAAAATGAGTTAAATGCACATTTATATGAATTTTAAATAGATATACTTGTTTCTAGTGATACATCCTGTGTTTTGGTACATGGTCCTATGATTAATTCAGATGTTATGGGAGAGTCTCAAAATAGAAACTGCTTTTGATTTAAAAAATGCATGTTTTCTAAACCAAAATGTTTTTTTTATTCCATTCAGTAGGGGTCATAAGTGATCCTTGAAAAAAATCAATTTCACCCTGGAAAAAACATGGGAACCCTGAGTACTTCTAAGGACATAGCTAAAAATCAATACCTTTGATCTCAAATTCCTGACATGGATCTCTAATATTATTTCCAACGATCCAACTCTGTTTATTTCACCTTGGGAAGATCTAGATGTGATACTAACTTAATTTCATATATAGATATGTAGATAGCTCTTTCTTGTATCTCTGAATGTGCAATGTATAAGAAACAATATTTTAATTTTGACTAAAATTTAGATATTCTGTCATTTCAGGACAATATATGAAAAAACAAAGACTAATCTCATTAAGAAATTTCCAGTTTTCTTAATCTTTGCAATAGTAGTTTTTGTTATCAGAAATTATTTTGTCAGAGATACATTTTTCTTAAAGTGTCAAAATAGTATAATTTTATTGATTTTAGCTCTTCTGGTTATAGATCAGAAGAGCTTATTGGATGGTCTGTTGTCTCTTGTCTGACATCCACCCATCTGTTAGCGCAAGTTTGTTATCGCTACTCCTCCTAAACTGCTTGGAGGATTGTCATGAAACTTTACACACACATTTATCCCAAGGTCTAGTTGGTCCTAAATGAAAATTATGCCGCTTTTGCATAACTGATATGGCTGCCACAGCAGTCATCTTGAAAATCTTGTTATTGTTACTTTTGCTGAATGGATGGTCATATCAGCATGGGGTTTTCACAGAAATACTTCTTATGATGTCTAGTTGGTCCTAAATGAAAATGGTACTGATCTGACATCCAATATGGCCACCACATCAGCCATCTTGAATTTTTTTTAAAGCTACTCCTCCTGAACACAAAGTCATATCAAGATGGGGTTTTCACCAGAAAACTTCTTTTGATGTCTAGTTGGTACTCAATGAAAATGGTTCTGCTTGGACATTGATTATGGCTGCCATAGTGGCCATCTTGAAAATCTTATCACTCCAGTCTAGTATCTAATATGGCCACCATGGCAGCCATCTTGAAAATCTTATTATTGTTACTCCACAAATAGAATTTCATATCAGCCTGGTGTCTCCACCCGAAGACTTCTTATGATGTTTTGTTGGTCCTAATAATGCCTTGTTGGTCCTAAATTGAAAGGGGCCAATCTGACATTCAATATGTCCACCACAGCAGCTAATTTGAAAGTCTTGTTATCACTGAAGAATATGAGAGATGGTTTCAACACTCAGCAGTTAAAAGGAAGAAATGGTCTTATCATCAATTCCTGGAAATTGTTTTCAGCCAGTAGAATGTCAGTCCGTTTGAGGGACTCTTTTCTTTTTTAAGCAATATTTAATATGATGCAGCAATGTTGAGTGTTTGCAGTGATGCCATTTTTTATTGGATGGTAGGTGATATATACATTTAGGTAAATAACAGCTGAAATCTGACACTTTCTCAACGGCTTCTTTCAAAGTATGGCAGCTGCTCTTGTTTCCAGTCTTTACAAGACTGGAACATTTTTCCATGTCATTCTCCAACTGACCTCATTGCTTGTTTCAGGAGTGACAGTATTTTGAGGGTTCAGAGACAACTCTTTCAGCTTTTCTGCAGTTTACTTTTATTGCCAGTCATGGCATGAATGCAAAATAATAACAAAGATTTTAAAAGGGAAACATGAGGCAGGTTTATTATATATATATATATATATATATATATATATATATATATATATATATATATATATATATATATATATATATATATATATATATATATATATATATACACACATATATATACATATATATATATATACACATATATATATATATACACACACATATATATACATATATATATATATATATATATATGTGTCTATATATATATATATATATATATATCTATACACATATATATATACATATATATATATATACACATATATATATATATACACACACATATATATATATATATATACACACATATATATATATATATATATATGAATAAATAATATCATACAGGTTAGAGAATTTTTAATTCGTACTCTACAGAGATTCGAACCCAAGGCCACAGGTTATGGCACCCATGGCCTTGCTTGCATGCACCAACCCCTATACCATCTCAACCATGCACACATCACCAAAAAGAGATGCTACAAAGTTGCTGGTATAGGCATTCGTGTGTAGCAGACACACCCTCATATAGTCCCAGTCATTAATTCTCATCCAAGTACACTGTCACTCCGGATTCCTATAACAGAAATCAAGGTATATAGAGGTTATTATAGAAAAATACAAATATACACCAAACAGAATGGAAATTGCTATCCCTGGTTCCTATAGGAGAAAGCTTGATAACATTAACATAATATTTTAATACAACTTAGCCTGTGGGTCATAATTTGTAAGTACTGAGATCCCCACTCCATAACCATATATACACTTACTGGGCATGAAAGGATGAATTCAGATCTGCAACCAAAATTGGGGACCTCTGGGTCTTTTCTTACCTCCTGGAATTAAACCCTAGAGTTACAGATTTTGGGGAGTGGATGGGACAAAGCAAGAAGCATGGGGATATGTGTTTTACAAACATTCTAATTTAATGTGTTATGTGACTGACAAACTGATTCAGGTATGTCAATATATTCTGTGATTGACCCATTATTTGAATAAATCTTTTTTAATTAATTCCCATATTTTTAATGATTCAAAAGGAAGATGAATGATCCTTTTGGTTCACATTAACCAGATGCAAGTTTTAAAAAATTCAAATTTTGTGAAATACCAGAATTTCAAATTCAATACAGAAAAATAAACTTATTCTTCCCAAATAATTTTCTATTTTAATATTTAAAGTGTTTTAGCATTATATATATATATATATATATATATATATATATATATATATATATATATATATATATATATATATATAGATTCAAGTGTTTGTCCTTGACAATTATGTAATTGATGCTTTATTTATCTACAGGTTACTTAGCACTAATCAAACCATAGCTTGTTATTAATACTTGCAGGAACAGTCAGTAGGTTTTGACTTAGATTTACTGTATGTACTCCGTGTCAATAAATTTACTGTAAATATCCAAAATGTGACAGTGAAAAATTACAGCGGAAAAATACTTATTTTTGTGTGAGAAATGACATGCAGAGAGCAAGACTTGAGATGGTCACAAAGTCTTTAGGATTTTAATTCCTATCCTAGTATGAGATATTACACTGGTAGGTTTTCAGACTGCTTCAAGAATATTTTTATTACTTCTCTATTTTGTCTACTTTCAGGGTGATGACAGTGTTGCAGATTGTTCAGTGCAGTCAGGGACAGTGAAAGCATACTCATCCTACAATCCAGAAAGATATAATGAACCACTAGATAATGTAAATATTGATTAGAGCAGAGATAACATATAACACAGGGATTGGAAACTCCTTAGAGCTCCCAGATTTTACACATGCCCTGTTGATATGCATATAACACAGGGATTGGAAACTCCTTAGAGCTGCCAGATATTACACATTCCCTGTTGATATGCAAGTGAGGTTCCCAGTGGTTGTTTGAGCAGTTAGATCAGAGTTGCAGCAGGGGTGTATTTTGTGGTTTTGACATTTTTAATAAGTTTATTGTTTTCATTGAGTGTATTTACCCTCATTCAGGTGTTATTCCTAGTCAGAATTAGCACTCTTCAGAGTTTTTTGTCTTTTTAGGTTATGTTTATTCATAACCGTGCCATTTAGGTGTTAGGATAACTTTTGATTGTGACTTAATTAATTTGTTCATTTTTTCTGGACTTCGGGTAGATATTTAGTCTCCGAATCCTTGCTGAATTGGTTTGTGGCCTCCCTTTCATTAGTTTTACTGAATAAATATCATCAGGAAATTGATTTTCCATTCAGTTGTTTTATGCCTAATTTTAACTTGCAGAAGGGGGTCTCACACCAGCATTCATATTAATTTGTGTGTTTAGTGGTATGCACACCATTTTTGTTTCTTATAGTCAGTAAAGGATAGTATTCCTTTTTTATTATTTCATATTACCATACTGTTTTTTTTTTATCTCAGTTGGTAACAGACCAGAAAAGCTTTTGGGATGGTCTGTTTTCTGTCATCCAGCATTCGTCCGTTAGCACAAGTTTTGTTATTGCTACTCCTCCTAAACTACTTGGAGGATTGCCGTGAAATTTGACACACACATTCACCCATTGGTTTAGTTGGTCCTAAATGAAAATTATGCTGCTTGGATATCCAATATGACCACCACAGTGGTCATCTTGAAAATCTTGTTGCTACTCCTGCTGAATGGATAGTTGTATCAACGTGGGGTTTTCATTAAAAGACATCTTATGATGTCTAGTTGGTTCTTTCACCACAGCAGCCATCTTGAAAATCTTGTTATCGCTATGCCTCCTGGAAATCACAAGGGATTTTTACCAGATGATTTCCTGTGATCTCTAGTTGGTCCTAAATGAAAATGGTGCTGATCTGATGGTCAATATGGCCACCAAAGCAGCCATTTTGAAAATCTTTTTATCACTGCTTCTCCTGAATGAATGGTCACTAAAAGACTTATGGTGTATAGTTAGTCCTTAATGAAACTGGTAGCAATTTAATATTAGTAATACAAAACCTGTTGCTATTGCATAGCTAATACTTTTCCATGGAAAATACCATGACCGTGTGACCAGAATTCATCCTCCCATTAGGATGAACCAGAAGATTCTAGAACACGAGATTGCCTCTGGTCCACCCAACAGATACTTTGCACATGTACACTGTCTTTCATTCTTTTTCCAGTCACAACCATTATGGGCTGCCTAACAGTTTACATTGCAGAGAAATTGCCTTTGTTTCGTGTTTTATGTCACAATTTGAGTTTTCTCTTTATTTGCATAATTTTTATCTTGTGGAATTACCCCTGATGAAGAATTTTTTTGTTGTTCAAATTGAACTCTCTTGAGAGCTATTCGCATTTTGTCTGGTTATGTTTGGTATAACCTTGCATTTAGGTTCTTACCCCACAGTGGTAATGGCACCAGATTCAACCGGTGGAAGAACATGGGGAAAACCTAACTAGAGAATGGAGATCCTGAGGTGTTAGCATAACTATTTTTTAGAATTTATTTTTCGCTTGGGTAGGTATTTAGTAAATATTTCTATCCTTGCCAAATTTGGTCTGCGGACTCATATTGATTCTGTTTATTGTTTTATTACAGTAACAAATCATCATATTTCACATTTTCTTTTAATGTAACTTGTGCTATGTTTATCTCGGAAAAGCAGTTTGCATGCCAGTTTTTCCCTTTAAGTTGTGTCTGTAGCTATCAAACACCAGTTCATTCTCATAAATAATTTTGGATAGTGTTCCTTACTATTATCCTTTTTATTGGTAATCTTACCAAACTGTTTTTTTGCTAAGTTAGTCTTCGCCAGTTCTCGAATAAGGCTGGTCAATGTCATTTATTAATTATCTTTGGTATTATTTGGTTGTTTTATTGCCTTATCTTTAGTAAATTTGGTCTGCTGACTCCTATTGATTTTTTTTATTGTTTATTGCAGTAATAAATCATCATATTTCACATTTTCTTTTAATGTGACTTGTGATATTTTTATTTTGGAAAACATCAGTGATTGTTTTAATTCTCTGAGACATCACCTAGATAAGGTGAGCTCTTGCTGTTATCATATTAAAGTAGACTTAGTCCATGCAGATACATTTATTCATTTATACATTTACTTATATAGAAGTTTTTAATAAATCATCATTACAGCATTCTCTTGCATCAATGGCTAAGCATGATGTGTGTGGGTGTGGCCACAGGAAAGCCCCCTGAGATGCTTACCCCACTTGCCTTTCTCTGGTCAGACAAGGTCTGGGACCTTGCCAAACTTAGTTATACTTAAAGGAAGGAAGAGAGTTCCTTCCTCATCTTTCTCAGAATTTTTGGAGTTTTCCTTCTCTGAGTCCCTCGGGTCTATGGAAAGGATTACTATAGTCTCTTTGTAGACTCTTATGGTTAGTGGGCCCCCTCCCCATTCTTTGAGGGTAGAGAGGGAGTTATGCCTACCCATGACGGAAGAGTAGCACCCTCTCTTTTACACTAGGACAGAGAGTGAGTCGTGCTTATCATTAGGGGTGAGCAGCACTCTCTTCCATCCAGAAAGGCAGAGAGTGAGTCACACTCCCCCTTGTGAGGGAGGAACAGCATCCTCTACTCGTCCACAGCTCATTGTGGGCTGAAAGTGAGTCGTGCCCCCCCATAAGAGGGGAGCAGCACCCTTTCAGTCCCCAGGGCCCATTGACAGCGACGGTATTGATTCACCCATTAAGTGGAAGGCTTTCATCTAAGCTATCAGATCCAGGAAAGGTCTTCCCATAGATCTGAGTCACCTGACCAGGCACCAGCCATTGAACGGTCACTGGTCATGCACTGGTCACCGGTCATTGACCAGGCACTGGTCACCAGTCATTGACCGGTCAATGGTGACCGTGCACCAGGCACTGGTCATTTGAACCCCTTTGGTACAGGGATTAGGATTGACCTTAGCGGCCTTGTTCAACCTGTTGAAGATGGAATCTCTGTCGCCAATTGGCCTTCATCTTTTGTTGGAAGCAGTGGCAAAAGCATCTTGGCATGTTTTATCCTTGTCCATGCCTTGTCAGTGGAGCTTCTCCACCCCTGCAGGGATGTTGCTCTGGACACATCCAAGGTCTTACTGGAGCACAGTAAGAACCTTCTGAGGGCCGCTTCCCTGGAAGCAGAAACTCTCTTCGGAGGGCCCATCCCCTCCTTGGCTTCTCAGTATCTCAGAGACAGGCAACACCAGTCCTTCACATCTGCTTCTGGCCCATTGAACCGGCCAAGAAGTGAAATCATCCTGACTGACCACTGGTGAAGTTCTTTAAAGCCATGGAGCCCCTGTCAAAGCAACAACCCCATTTCAGAACTCGCCTTTGGCAGTCAGGCCCTAGAAGGGCATGCCACAAATGTCCAGGGAGGAAGTTTGCTGGTCTTTTATACTGTCCTAAGGGGCAAGGGTGGACAGCCGTAGGGACTTGCTTCCTCTCCTGCAGAGTGTTCCTCTTCTGTTGGTTTCTGTAGGTGCCTGGCTAGACCTGTTTTCAGAGGTTTGGCCTGACGTTACAGTCGATGACTGGGTCCTTTCTATCAAAAAGGTGGATACCAACTTCGGTTTCAGGATCTCCCTTCTCTAGTTAGGTTCCCCATGTTCTTCCACCAGTTGAATTTGGTGCCATTAAAGGAAGAGGTGCAGTCCCTTCTTCAGAAGGGTGCAGTAGAGAGGTTGTTCAGCCCATTTAAGGTCACTAAGTATCCCAATGGCTGGATAGAGTCCATCAGACTAGATCTGTCTTGCTGTTGGTCCATAGTGACCAGGCTGGGTCTTCTACCCAACCTAGAAAAATCAGAGCTTACTCCATCTCACTCTTTCTTCTACATGGGGATGAATTTCCTCACAAACAGGCTTTGTCCGTGTCCCTCAAGACAGAGTAGTCAATATCCTGTCCCTGTTGGAGCACTGAGAGCAATGACCATGTTGTTGGCCCATCCTTTTCTTTCTGTGCTGGGGACCTTGAAGTCCGCAACAGACCTGGTTCTCCTTGGCAGACTGTAATTGCACCCTCTTCACTTTCTCCTTTTGGCAGAGTGAAAACTGCACAGGAACCCTCTGAATTCTCAGATTTCTCTAGGTGTGGATTTCCACCATCATCTGATTTGGTGGACAAATCGGGGCCAGTTTCTGACCGAAGTCCCCATGCATGCCCAGAAACCCCACTCCTATCTGGTCACAGACATATCAGATTCAGGGTGAGATGCTCAACTTGAACTGAAAGGACTGATTCTTCAGGGTTGTGTTCTGAGAAGAATCTATCCTCCACATCAACAATTTGGAAATGAAGGCTATATTCTTAGCCCTTCAGGAGTTTCTTCAATAAAATAAGAGGTTGCTGCATGATGGTCTCCTCCGATGACACATTGGTGGTAGCATACCTCAGGAGACAAGGAGGCACACTTGCCCCTTCTCCCAGCATGGAGGTTTGGAACCTCCTTTGCTGGCTGCCTTGGAAGGGATTACCCTCCGAGCTAGCCATATTCCTGGTAAAAAATAATATTTTTAAGGACAGTATGTGAAGGAAACTGAAGATAGTCTTCACGGAATGGTTTCTACACCAATCCATATCGGATTCCCTGTTCCAACTTTGGGGGACACCATTGGTGGACTTGTTTAAAGGCTAAACAACAAGCTCCCCTTTTTTGTTTCCCCAGTCCCATCCAGAGGACCTGGGCAGTGGACACTTTCAGCATAAAATGGGATCGTCCGTTTGCTCATGCCTTCCCATCCTCCAGAATCATATATCTGGTACTTCACAAGTAAGGAACGCCACTGCTCATTTAATTTTAATAGCCCCTCTGTGGCCCCAATGATCGTTGTTCAACAATCTTCTCATCCTGCTGGTGGATCATCCCAGGACATTGCCCCAGAGGAGGGACCTCCTGTCATGGCACACGGGGTCTCTCCCACACAGCCGCCCACAAATTCTTCACCTATTCCCTTGGCTTATTTCAAATGATCTCTCTGCCAGAACCAGCTTTTGAACAAGTCACCAAGTTCATTATTCAATCCAGGAGATGATCTGTGTCTAAGGTCTATGATGCCAATTCGAGAATCTTTGGAGATTGGTGCAGTAGGAAACATGTTAATCCTAGTTGTCCCTCTATGATTGCAGCAGCTGATTTTCCCTTTTGAAGAGAAACAATGTTCGATTTCTACTATCAGGTGCTATAGGGCGGCCCTATCCAACACACTCAAATTTTGTATAGGCCTGGCCATTGGGATGGACTCTCATTAGCAGACCTGTTCAGGTATTTCAAGCTGCAAAGACCGGTGTCTCGCTTGCTAATGCCTAGATGGAATCTCTCTTGCGTCATGTGGTCTCTATCTAAAACCCCCTATAAACCATTGGGTGAATCTTCCTTCAAGAATCTTACCCTCAAGCTTGTTTTCTTGCTCTCATTAGCATCTGTGAGATGAAGGAGCAAGTTTCATGCCGTATCCATAGAGCCAGGCTGTATAAGGTTCAGTGGAAATATGAGTTGGCTTCTCTCCTTTGCCAGCCAGATTTTAGCATAAAAAAAAACAAAAAAAACCCCACCAGCTTCCATCGGTTGTTCCACTTCTGATTGAGATCCCAAGTCTCAGTTGTATCTGTGCTGGGGATGATCCATTTAGACTTTTATGCCCAGTTAGAGCTTTATGCTTTTATTTAGCAGCTTCTAAAGTGAGAAGAAAGGGTAGGAAATGTCTTTTGCTCCCCCTTAATGGTGTTTCTGCTAGGGTTGTGCAACTACCGGTACCTGGTACCGACAAGGATGGAAAAAGTTGGTAGCAGGCCAGATTTTACCAATGGTAATCAACCAGTCTCGTGAATGCATGGTTTATCATTTGCATAAAGTAGGAAAAATTATGTTGTAAACAATACTTCAAGAACGAAAATGAAATGAAAGAGTTTCTGACCTTTACAGGAGCTGCGTTGATAATGGAAAACGTCACAAGTCAACACCACAACAGTAGTGTAATCCCATTCCATTATCGTCAGTGTCAGTCACCAAATTAATCCATACACAATTAACCATTTTGGTTCACTTATAAAGTAAATAGTTGTGGTTTTTACATGCACCGCATAAAATGTTTAGTTCTAATGGTTTGGTGTGAGTGAAAGCCTTCAACTTCAGCATGGCTTATAGATCACACGACTTACGGTCATCCATAAATAGATAGTGGCAAAATCCAAACAAAGCTGGTCTCTCAGCAAATAAACACATGGTTATTAATTTGTTATGAACAAGAAGAAATAAGTAGAGGATATTTTCTTTTCTTGTGTAAATGCCAGATATATTTTATCATGTGGTACAAAAAGTGATATTTTAACAAGTGGCAAAGCCATGTGCTAAAATATATAGTTTTTTGTACCACACAATGAAATATATTCAATATTAATGCAGGAAAAGAAAATTTTCTTTTTATTGTATACCAAACTTGCTCTTGAATTGAAACTCTTCTGTACACCACCTGCACCCTCCTTTCAGTCAGTTCACCTCACTTTCATTGGCTTATCATATAAATATCTGCAACTTAAGAGGCAGCATACTTTCCATATTCCCAGTGTTGGTTTTTTTTTGAGACTCAAAAAGTGTGTTTTGAGGTCTCAAAGAGGGTCAGTGCATGTGACCCCCCAAAAACAAAGTCATCCAAATGAGAATAAGCTATCTTTCCAAATCAGCCTATAGCAAATGACTGGAAATTCAAATCTGAAACAAATAAAATACCATTTGTTTTCTCTGAAGCATTTAATATCCTTACAAACAAAACAAATGGTAGACTTAGCATTGTCAAATAACATCACCACACGCATGGTCACAACCTTACAGACATTAAATACAAAAATACACCAAGTTACTGTCTTTAAAATCCATTGGACAGTGGAATGTAGTTTTAATTACATGCAGTCTTTGCTACTTTCAATAGTTCAGCTGTTGCTTTGATGGTAATGCAAGTGTCATTTGTGTTAACAAATATGCCTACACTTTTCCTTCGCAGATGTGCATACACATCTGTGTTGGTGCAAGCAATAGCCAAAGTCAATAAAACTGATAAAACCAGTAAGATGGCAATGAATATCCATTTCAAAACAATGAATCTGGCAATGAAAACATTCAAGATTTATGGTAGTCGGCAGAGTGGCTAAAGTCTTTGACCACCGCTATTGTAATGTATTTTCGAGGTTAAACTCACACCTATGGCAGTGAAGATTTAATTTATTCTCAGGCCGAATTAATGAAAAAATGTACTCGTTTATGCAAATACACAATTTGTCATTTGATTAATGATTTAATACTTTTAAATTATTAAAATTCCATGGTGCAGTTCATTTCAGGTTTACCAGATATTCAAACATCTTAATGTTTTCACGAGTTACTTGATCACATGATAAAACGTTTATTGCAATCATGTAAAATATATTATTTTGGTGTTGGGCAAGGTGCTTCAATAAAAATATATTATTTTTGGTGTTGGGCAAGGTGTTTCAATAAAAATATATTATTTTGGTGTTGGGCAAGGTTCTCCAATAAAAATATATTATTTTGGTGTTGGGCAAGGTGCTTCAATAAAAATATATTATTTTGATGTTGGGCAAGGTGTTTCAATAAAAATATATTATATTGATGTTGGGCAAGGTGCTTCAATAAAAATATATTATTTTGGTGTTGGGCAAGGTGCTTCAATAAAAATATATTATTTTGGTGTTGGGCAATGTGCTTCAATAAAAATATATTATTTTGGTGTTGGGCAAGGTGCTTCAATAAAAATATATTATTTTTGGTGTTGGGCAAGGTGCTTCAATAAAAATATATTATTTTGGTGTTGGGCAAGGCGCTTTTTATAAACATGTATTATTTTTGGTGTTGGGCAAGGTGCTTCAATAAAAATATATTATTTTGGTGTTGGGCAAGGCGCTTTTATAAACATGTATTATTTTTGGTGTTGGGCAAGGTGCTTCAATAAAAATATATTATTTTGGTGTCAAGCAAGGTGCTTCTATAAAAAATGGGGAGCCTCTTAAGAGGAGGACAGCTGTACCAAAAATGATCACCCTTCTGCAATCAATGTCAATTGAGCTCAAGTTACAAAGTAGATCTGTAAAGTCAATATTTGATCCCAACTCACTGTATCTAAAATCCAAAACTTTTTTTTGTCATATTGACCTTCATAAAACATTGTGTCAAATATGATCACCCTCCCAAGTCAATATAGATGGAGCTCATGTTATAAGGAGAACCAACTGAAAGATGGATGCATGCATGCATACACGGACTTACTGACAGAAGGATATGACCCAGCACAATATTTATGCAAAAGTGCAGAAATAATAATTATAATCCAATCATAATACATTTTGATAACTTTATTACCAGGAAAAAATTACCCCTCCTGTCTGTGTCAAGAGGATAAATAAAAGATCTTTCCTGAATGTTTTCGTAAATTTGGTGACAATATTTTACACATATTTATAAGAGATGTAATCCTGAGATTTATTGGTTTGCAAATTTGTCAATATACCAGTGGTAAAAAATTCTAAAAAATATAGAATAGAATTACATTTATAAATTTCTATGGTCATAAAGCATCTAAACTTTGATTTTCTTAATGTAGATAAAAGATTAAAATATACAAGTAAATATATTGAATAAAGCTGCAGAATTATTTTACAGAATATGTACGGTATTATTGGAATGGGTGGAAATGTGGAGAATGGAGTCTTTACTTGCTCATTTTCTCGGGCCAAAACAGCTACTAATTTTACAAGTGCCAGACGTAAAAAGCGAGCTACTGTCTCAACTACAACCTTTTTTGACCTCAATGAAGACTGGTATCTTTTGTTTGCACATGGAAAAGGAGCAGCAAGTGAGTTGTTCTCTATACTGCATATACAGGATCTTCAGTTATTATTTTTATCAGAGAAGATTATATGAAACAATTTGAATAATATAATATGCAATGAGATGCTTCAAGTTAAAGATATATTATGCATAATGCAATGAGTTTTATAAATACTTCTGATTAACACAAGTTTGACATTCAGTTTATCATATGACTTAAACTGCATTACTCGGTTTTCATATGGAATGTTTTTAGGTTTTTGTCACAGTGTGATCTACATTTTTTATGACATAATATTATAACATCTTGTGATAATGCTATAGAAATGATGTGTTAACCGTTTGTGATAAAGTAAGTTATCTATGCAGTACAAAAATACCCCAAATCTTACAGAAATATGATTTGTTCATAAAATCTGGAAAGAGTATTCTGTACTGATGGCTGCCTAGTCACACTGGTATTAAGGACAATGCAAGGGCAGATACAGCCGTCTTGAAATTTTGTTATTGTTACAGCTACTCCTCCTGAATGGATGGTCATATCAACACGAGGTTTTCACTAAAAGTCTTTTTATGATGTCTAGTTGGTCCTAAATGAAAATGGTGCCGATGTACCGTCCAACATGGCCACCATGGCAGCCATCTTGAAAATCTTGTTATCACTGCTTCTCCTGAATGGATGGCCATATCAGCATGGGGTTTTCACTACAAGACTTCTTATAATGTCCGGCTGGTCTTCAATGAAAATGGTGCCAATCTGACATCCAATATGGCTGCCACACAGCAACCATCTTGTAAATCTTGTTATCACTACACGTCCTGAATGGATGGTCGTATCTGCATGAGGTTTTCGCTAAAAGACTTCTTTTGATATCTAGTTGGTCCTAAATGAAAATGGTGCTGATCTGACATCCAATATGGCTGCCACAGCTGCCATCTTGAAAATCTTATTACTACTCCTGAACGGAAGTCATATTGACATGGGGTTTTCACCAAAAGACTTCTTATGTTGTCTAGTTGGTCCTAAATGAAAATGGTGCTGATGTGCGGTTGAACCTGGCCACCACAGTGGCTATCTTGAAAATCTTGTTATCACTACTCCTCCTGAATGGAAAGTCATATTGACATGGTGTTTTCACAAGAAAACATCTTATGATGTCTAGTTAGTCCTAAATGAAAATGGTTCTGATCTGATGTCTAATATGGATGCCACAATGGTCAGCTTGAAATCTTGTTATCACTACTTCTCCTGAATGAATGTGCATATCAGCATGGGGTTTTCTCTAAAAGACTTCTTATAATGTTTTGTTGATTCTAAATTACAATGGTGTTGATCTGATGTCCAATATGTGGCCATCATGAATATCTTGTTTCCGCTACTCCTCTTGAATGGAAGGTCATTTTAACATGGATTCTTATAGTGTCTAGTTGGTCCTTAATGAAAATTACGAACCCTCAATATGGCCACCATGGTGGCTATCTTGAAAATAGTTATCTTTTCTCCTTTCCAGTGGATGGCTATATCAACATAAGGTTTTCACCAATAGACTTCTTATGATACCTAGTTGGTCCTCAATGACAATGGTGCCAGTTGTACGTCAAATATGGCTGCCACGAAGACTGTCTTAAAAATCTTATTGTCACTACTTCCCCTGAATGGATGATCATTATGACATGGGTTTTTCACCAAGACACTTCTAATGATGTTGTCCTAAATGAAAATGGTGCCAAGCCGAAATTCAATATGTCCACCACAGCAGCTAATTTGAAAATCTTTTTATCGCTGAAGAATATCAAAGATGGTTTAAAAGCTCAGCAGTTAAAAGGAAGAAATGGCCTTATTTTTGATTCCTGGAAATTCTTTTTGCCCAGTAGAGCGTCAGTCTCTTCGAAGGGCTCTTGTTAATATAACTATTCAAGAAGAGTATTCTGATTTGAATGCTAAAAGTTATTCATTTCAGCTATTTAGCCATATATTGTTCCTCATTAGAAAACATGTTGAGATCCATTTAGACTGCAGAATGCAAGATAGAGCTAACCAAACGTTTAATATGTACAGTTTCTCTAAATTATTGTTGATACTACACAGATCACAGCAAGACAGCGGTTTCTAACTACTTTTATGACAGTGATGGCAATGTAAATTTGAATGTAAGATTGTTTAAGTTTTTTAATAATTTAAATTTGTATATACCGTATATAATCGCGTATAAGCCGAGTCCAAATGCAAACAACATAGACCCTGATCTGCCGTCGCATAATTCACCGGCAGATCAGGGTCTATGTTGTTTGTTCTACGGATTAGTCTGTACAAACTGCATAGACCCAGATCTGCCAGCACATTATGCGACGGCCGATCTGGGTCTATACAGTTTGTAGTTGGTATCGGCTTATACGCGATTATAGAGGTACAATTATCCCTCACTATAAGGCCCCTCAGTATAACACTGTCCTTTTATAAGGTAGGTACTTCATGACTTATATAATAGTAATACTATGTGTAATAAACCCCTAGTATAGGATAACTTCACCTATCACACAGTATCCTGTTATGGCTCCCTTGAGTATCATTATGGTCAGGTATCATTGTATTACATATAGTGAAAACTGCTTAGGTGTCCAACCATGCTGCTTTTGAGTGAGACAGAATTAATTTTATGTGCAGTTATCTTGTATCAACTTATTAAAATCATGAACAGACATGGTTCACATTTGCAAAATGCAACAAATTTCTTGTCTTTATGACATTATCATGAATGGAAGTACATGCATTCATACAATTTGTTTCATGTCTCTTGTAAGTATTTTCATCATTTTAGCTTCCAAGGACAAGCATATCGCTGACCCAAAAGTATCTGAAGTGAAGGCAGATCTTCAGTCCATGAAGGACCTCACAGCACCAGATAAGGTGGACCTTGTCAAGGTGCATGGTAAGGCCTTAAAGTGCATTATGTCAGACTATACACGTCTTAACTAAACATGTACCAAAGTATGTAAAAGTATGGTATGAACTTATCATCAAGCATGGACATGTCATGGAAGAAATGTGATAAGAATTTCTTCCCACATTGTACATGGTAACACTTCTTCCCACATTGTACATGGTAACACTTCTTCCCACATTGTACATGGTAACACTTCTTCCTACATTGTACATGGTAACACTTCTTCCCACATTGTACATGGTAACACTTCTTCCCACATTGTACATGGTAACACTTCTTCCTACATTGTACATGGTAACACTTCTTCCCACATTGTATGGTAACACTTTTTCCCACATTGTAAATGGTAACACTTCTTCCCAACATTGTACATGGTAAAACTTCTTCCCACATTGTACATGGTAACACTTCTTCCCACATTGTACATGGTAACACTTCTTCCTACATTGTACATGGTAAAACTTCTTCCCACATTGTACATGGTAATACTTCTTCCTACATTGTACATGGTAACACTTCTTCCTACATTGTACATGGTAACACTTCTTCCCACATTGTACATGGTTACACTTCTTCCCACATTGTACATGGTAACACTTCTTCCTACATTGTACATGGTAAAACTTCTTCCCACATTGTACATGGTAACACTTCTTCCCACATTGTATGGTAACACTTTGTCCCACATTGTAAATGGTAACACTTCTTCCCACGTTGTACATGGTAACAAGAATAACATTGGTACTTTAGAAAAGTAATAAAAGAGGGCGCAGTTGAAATTGCATGAACACAGTTGTTACTGTGTTTCCCATTCATAAGATCAATTCAAATTAAAGATATTTTTCTCTTCTTTCACACTCATAATTGATAAAAATGTCAAAGTTCGTGCTAAGAATGAACCAACAGTAAACTCTGTAGAGTGCTGTGTCTTGCCTGCTTTGCCAGTACATAATCCAAAAACTTAGCATAGCCACATTAGCAAGATAAACAGGTATTTTTACAACCACAGTTTACTTTTTCTGGGTGCTACCATAAGTGATAAAAGTGAAAGCATACATCAGATTTAATGACCATACATGCAACAGTGTCTAGGACACAGAGCTACAATGAAAATATTTCATGGAGCCTGAAAAGTACATGTATGTCACTTATAACTGCATGTACTTTCTGCTTGTGGTGATTTCCAGTGTGAACACAAATCAAATTTCATGACTATTTACAAAAGTGTCTGTGATCAGTTGAGCTCGAAAACTTGCTCACTATGACCATCTTTTCCAATTGTTAATAGTTCACTACAAGGAGAATGTGACTTGCAACCTGAATTCTTTCTTACAGCAACCTTGTCAAAGCAGATTATTTTTTATGGTAAAGGGGTGATTGGGTTACATTATAAAATTTTAAAAATATTCAACAATTATACTTTGGCATTATAATAGCTGTAATGAAATTGTTATTACTGTAATCGGTGATAAGAAAAAGACTGTACCCTCCAACAGCTGTAGAAAAATTTAAATACAGCTGTGGCGTACTGCAATTCAACCATCAGGCCTGCAAGCAAATTAGATGTTTCAGTTTCATACATTTCTTCATCAGGTGCCCAGGTTTTTTTTTAACAGATTCCTTGCAAACAAAGAAACACTGGTTATGGCCATGTGTGCACTGTTCCTCACCAAAACATTCCATTTGGATGGACATAGCAGAAAACCAGCTGCTACAGGAAGTACTTTTAAATAGTAACCAAGATCCAATAATAAGAAGTTATAAATGCATACACAGCTTTTGTTGTCAGGTACAGTTTCATTTTCAAAACCATTCAGACTCCTCAGCTCACTAAATGCAGTGCATCTCATGCGTAGCACTTTTCCATTCGGTGAAAAGAGCTGAAAGGATTTTCATTGTTCTACACCCTGTGCCATGGAGTTTAATCATGCTATCTTTCTTGGCCACGCTGTTCTGTTTATGTCATGTTTGCCAGATGGTGTCATTGTAGTCAACTTTTTTTGTGACAAGGCTAAACAACAAGCTCCCCATTTACATTTCCCCAGTCCTCAACCAGAGGGCCTGGGTAGTGGACACTTTCAGCCTGAAGTAGGATAATCTGTTCACTTACGTCTTCCCACCCTTCAGGATGATCACACAGGTACTTCACAAAGTAAGGAACTCCACTACTTAGCTCATTTTGATAGCCCCTCTGTGGCCCCAATGATCGTGGTTCAATGATCTTCCTGACCTTCTGGTGGACCATTTCAGGACATTACCCCAGAGGAGGGACCTCCTGTTGCAGCACAGGGACTCTCTCCTACGCAACAGCCTGTGGATTCTCCACCTTCACGTCTGGGTCATCTCAAACGATCTCTCCGCCAGGAGAAGTTTTTGAACAAAGCTGCCAAGTGCATCATTCAGTCTAGGAGATGATCTATGTTTAACGTCAATGGAGAATCTTTTGTGATTGGTGCAGTAGGAAATGTGTTAATCCTAGCTGTCCCTCTGCGAGTGCTGTAACTGATTTTCTTCTCTTCCTTTTTGAAGAGAAACAATGCTTGGTTTGTACTATCAAGTGCTATAGGACAGCCCTATCCAACACACTCAAATTTTTGAAAGGCCTGGCCATCGGGACAGACTCTCACTTAGCAGACCTGATCGGGTATTTCGAGCTGCAAAATCCAGTGTCTCATCTAATGCCTGGATGGAATCTCTCTTGTGTCTTGTGGTCTTGAACTAAAACCCGTGTCAGACGAGGTATGGGACCCTTGTGCCTCAGAAAAAGATAATTCCTTGATCCCAGGAATATGGGATCCTTCTCTGGGCCCTTAGGGGCCCAGAAAAAGATTAGTTATTCGGTGGAGAAGAGCACTTCTAGATCCCAGGAGGATATGGGATTGTTCTTTTAGGAGAACTATAAGTTCATCCAACTCAGTGCTGGTGAGAGTTTGGTACAGGGTCCCTCCTAAGGGAGGAAATAACAGGGTGGAGAGTACATCATGCTCCTTCCCCCCCATAAGGGAGGAGCACAGCACCTCTGTGCCTCCCTCCAATCCATGAGGGAGGAAAGTACCCTCTCCAGGCCCTTAGCTCTAATCAAGCCGCCCTGGAAGAGAAGAGCAGCAATCTTGCTGTACATGTGTACAAGTTCTGAGGAGGGCACCTCCATCAGATCATAGTCACCTGACTGATCATTAATCAGTGGTTGGTCATCGACCAGTCACAGGTCAATGACCAGTGACTTGGCACAGGTTACCAGGCACCAAGCGCTGGTCACCAGTCACCAGGCTTCAGGCACCAGTCACCGGGTACCAAGCACTTGTCTGTGAGGACCAGTCACTGGTCATTAGAGCCCTTTTAGTACAGGGACAGTGATCAGGTCTAGATCCCCCTTCTCACCACTGGGGACATTGAGTCTGAGCACATGCACCAGACTAGAAAAGGGGATTGGTTCTGCATTCCCCCTTCACTATGATCCCTCTTAATCATTGTGGGGTATGGGGACATCCTTTTCAGTGAAGTGAATTGTCCTTCCCGTTTATGCTGCCATGGACTAAAAGGCCTTGGCCTCACCTGCTTTTGTGGAGACAGAGAAGAAGGAGGGGGGGCTGGCCTTCTTCCTCCAAATGCTTGAGAAAGGTTGAGAAGTGTTCTCGTCCTCCCAGCCAAGTGTGCTACTTTGGGCAGTCCCATCGCTATATGTGAGGAGTTACAGGGTATGGATACTTCTACCCTCAGGTCTCCTCTTCAACAGACAGACATGAGGTCGAAACGTTCTGCCTCAAAGGGGGCAGAGCACGACAAAGATATCCTGTTGACCATAGTGGACACTAGTGAGTTTGCCAAAGAGCAGACTGAGATGGTGCTTCCTCCTCCTCCCATCAGGTTCACTACCTCCTCCTACCTGTTAACTTAGGTGACAGAGGATGAAGAGATCTGGTCTTTTGATATAGTGGTAAATAAAGTTTACCGACTTCCCCTGGATTTGTGTCCCAAGCCCTCAGGCTCAGAGGACAAGAAGATTCATTCCAATTTAGAGAGACCCTAAGAGGATGCCCCATGCCCAGATCTCCTGTTATGCCCTAATTTCAAATATGGTAAGAGAACTCTCTCAAAGGTTTTGTAAGTGCCAGAAGTTTGCTAGGCAACATAAAGGGTGGCACCCCATCCTGCACCCCTGTCTACACTCAGATCTCTGGGGCTATCTACAGATTGTACTCCCTTGCCTGGCTCCTTAAGCCTTTACACTTCAATATAGGGGCAACGCAAGTAAGAATTTCTACCGGACCTGGGCTCGCCTTCCAGTTAAGATGCTGAAAGCACTGGAACTTAAGGCTTGGCTGCTTGTCACCATAACATTGCATGCCAATCTTTTTTGGCGGCCTTCTTCAGTCGTCTGAACTAGGAATCTCTGTCTCCAGCCAAGCTACAGTGCTTGCTGGAGTCAGTTGCCCAAATCTCACAGCAGTCCTTGTCAATATCCATGGCATTGTCAGTGGAGCTGCTCCACCTCCTCTGGGATGTTGCACTGAACACTTCCAAAGTCTTACTCGATGACAGTAAGAACCTTCTTAGGGCTGCTACATTGGAGGCAGAGATCCTTTTAAGAGAGCTTATCCCCTCTATGGCATCCCAGGACCTGAAGGACCAACAACTCTGGTCCCTCACTTCCATTCCTGGCCCGTTGAAACTGGCCAGGAAGCGTGACCATCCTGATCACCCCTCAGGGCCTTCAGCGAAGTTATTTAAAGGGATGCAACCCCACTCCAGGCAGTAGCCCCAATTTAAGCCTCCCTCTTACCCATCTATAGCTAGATGTGTTGTCCAAGAGGCCCATGGGGGGAGTTTGCAGCCCCTCTCCCTTTTCTAAGGAGGGGGGGGGGCGCCCCTAGGAACTTGCTCCTTCTCCTGCCATGCATCGCGCTTGCAAGGATTCAGATGGGTGCTAGACTAACCCTCTTTCAAGAGTCATAGTCAAGCACAATGCACAATTGGTGGGTTTTCTCTACAATAAAGGAAGGATATGGCTTGAGTTCTGGGAATAATCTCATTCTGGCATGGACACCATTCTTTTCCAGCAGTCAAATCTGGTGCAGTTAAGGGAAGAGGTGTACACCCTTTAACAGGTGAGCACAGCAGAGAGGGTGTTAAATAATCAGTCTCTGGCCTTCTACTCCTGGATTTTCCTGGTAGTTTCGGCTGATTATCAACCTTTCTGCCTTAAACAAGTTTCTTGAGGAGGAAGCATTCAAGATGGAGATTACAGTTTAAGTATGGAACACAATAAGATCCAATGACTGGGCAGTCTCTATTGACCGTCAGGATGCATACCTTCACATCTCAATTTTCCTACCTCACAGGGAGTATTCCTGGTTTTGTCTGGACGGGGAGGTTTTCCAATTTCGTGCTCTGCCATTCAGCCTTGCGTCCGTTCCTAAAGAAATCGAAGCTAGTTCTATCTCAGGATTTCATATGCATGGGGATGAATTTCCTCACCAAGAGGGGATTAGTTTGTTACCCTTTTGACAGAATGGACAGAATCCTGGTGCTTTTTGGAGGTTCTGCAAACCAAGACTTTGTTGTCGGCTCACTTATATCTAGCCCTAATTGGGACCTTGGACTCTGCATACGATTTGGAATGGGGCATTCACTTGGAGGCAAAAGGGCTGCTTCATAAGGGTTTGTTGTCCCCAAAGAAGTTAACCTCTACATAAACAATTTGGAAATGAGGGCAGTATTTTTAGCCCTACAGGGGTATGTCAATCAAGTAAGGAGTCATTGTGTGATGGTCTCCTCCAACAACATGTCATTGGTGGTGTACCTCAGTGACAAGAAGGCACACATGCTCCTTCGCTGTGCAGGGAGGTTTGGAACCTCCTTTGCTAGGCAACTTTGGAAGGAATTACCCTCCAAGTTTGTCATATTCCTTACAGGAAAAATATTCTGGTGGACACATGGAATGGTCTGTTCACCAATCCATAGCAGATTCCCTGTTAAGACTGTGGGAGATACCCTTGGGGGACTTGTTAACAACGAGACTGAACAACAAGCTCCCATTTTAGCTCCTGTTTTATGTCTCCCCAATCTGTGGCCTTATTGGTCATGGTTCATTGATCTTCTCAACCTGTTGGTAGACCAGCCCAGTACACTACCTCAGAGGAAGGACATGCTGTCACAGTACAGGGGATCTCTTCTGCACAACAACCTACAGATTCTACACTTTCACGCTTGGCTCATCTCAAGGGATTTATCTGACAGGACAAATTTTCAAGCAAGGTTGCCAATCACATTCTTCAGGCCAGGAGACATTCCATGTCCAAGGTCTATGATGCAAAGTGGAGAATTGTTTGCAATTAGTGCATTAATCCTAGCTTTCCCTCTATGAGCAGACTTTCATCTTTTCCTGTTCGAAGAGAGAGAATGCTTGGTTTCCATGATTAGGAGCAATAGGGCAGCCCTATCCAATACAATCAAGTTCTCTAAAGGCCCAGGCATTGGTTCAGATCGTCATATTTCCAACCTTATCAGGTATTTTGAGCTGCATAGACCAGTTTCTTGCTCACTAATGCCTAGATGGAATCTCTCGTGTGTTGTGGTCTTTTTCACACACCCCCCCCCCATGAACCGTTGGGGGAAGCTTCTTTTGAGAACCTAACCCTTAAAACTGTTTTCCTGCTCTCCTTAGTGTCTGTGAGATGAAGGAGCAAGCTTCATACCTTGTCTATAGAAGAAGGTTGTTTATGGTTCAATGGCAATTATGAGTCTGTTTCTCTCCTTTGTCAACCTAGCTCCACTCCCAATAGAGATCCCCAGTCTCAGTCATATCTGCGGTGGGGATGATCAAGATAGACTCTTATGCCCAGTTAGGGTTTTACAGTTCTATTTGGCTGCTTTGAAAGGGAGAAGGAAAGGTAGGAAGCATCTTTTTCTCCCTATTTAGGGATTTGCTAATATTTCAGCATCCACTGTTTTTAGGTGGACTGTCCTCACGATCAAGAGGGTTTATCAGTCCCTTACTGAGGGACCTTTCATTCATGAAGATTAAAATCCATGAGATACGAGCTGCTGCTGTCTCATGGGCCTATCTAACTTATTAAGGAAACAGTGTTTTGGCAGTCACACGGTACTTTCTCCTCCTTCTTCCTTTGCTCTTTGCACATCAGAGTGAAGGTGGCAAATAGTTTTGGCACAAAAGTGGTTCAAGCTGATACAAACTTACAGTAGTGGGCATTCCAGTCGTAAGGGTGAGTATATCAATTTCTATACCAGTTTTTTGAGGCCGTCCACTTTCCACCACACTGGCAAATTCAGTAATGCAATAGCAACAGGTAATGTTGTCACTGATATTAAAATGTAGTTTTTGCGAGGGGTAAAACTAATTTTAATGATGTATTACTTACCTGTCACAATTGCCAGATTTCCTCCTTCCACCCTGCTCTGATATGACACAAGTAGCCTGTGTCCCTAAAAAAGAGCACAGCTAGTGCGCATGGGCCTATGATGTGGCAGATGGATTTTGTTTGTTTTCTTTCTTGTTCTGGACTTCTAGAATTTCCATCTAGTGGAAGGATGGAATTTTCTTATTTGAACAAGAGTAATTTCTGTCCCACAGGTAAGTATTACATGATTAAAATTAGTTTTATTCCCCCATCTATATTTTAACCTAAATTTCAAGCCATTACAGCAGTTTTTAGCTCTACTAGTCATAGGCCATAATAGCTTATTGAATGGCCTGTTTTCTGTTGTCAGTCGTCCATTGTCCGATGTCTGTCCATCCATTAGCACAAGTTTGTTATCGCTACTCCTCCTAAACTACTTGGAGGATTGCCATGAAACTTTAAACACACATTCATCCCAAGATCTAGTTGGTCCTAAATGAAAATGGTGCTGCTCAGACATCCAATATGGCCACCATACCAGCCATCTTGAAAATCTTGTTATCACTGCTCCTGAATGGATGGTCATATCCATGGGGTTTTCACTCAGAGACTTCTTATGATGTCTTGTTGATCCTAAATGAAAATGGTGCCAGTCTGACATCCAATATGGCAGTCATCTTGAAAATCTTTGTTGCTACTCCTGAATGGAAAGTCATATTGACATGGGGTTTTTACCAGAAAACTTCTTATGATGTCTAGTTGATCCTAAATTAAAATGGTGCTGATCTGACCATATGGCCACCATGGCATCCAATGTGAAAATCTTGTTATCGCTACCCCTCCTCAACAGAAAGTCATTTTGACTTGGGGTTTTCACTGAAAGACTTATTATGATGTCTAGTTGGTGTTGATCTGACATCCAATATGGCCACCACAGCAGAAGAGCTTATGGAATGGCTTGTCCATTGTCTGACATCCATCCATCTGTTAGCACAAGTTTGTTATCACTACCCCTCCTAAACTACTTGAGAATTGCCATGAAACTTTACACACACATTCAACCCAAGGTATACTTGGTCTGGGATGAAAACAGTGCTGATCAGACATCCAATATGCTGCCACAACAGCCATCTTAAAAATCTTATTATTGCTACTCCTCCTAACTAGTTAATCATGTCAACATGTTGTTTTCACTGAAAGACTTAATATGATGTCTCGTTGGTCTTGATCAGACATTCAACAAATCAACCATCTTTAAAATCTTGTTATCATTAATCTTGAATAGAAAGCCATATCAACATGGAGTTTTCACCAGAAGACATCTTATGATATCTAGTTTGTCCTAAATGAAAATGGTTCCGCTCAGACATCCAGTATGGCAACCACAATAGTCATCTTGAAAATCTTGTTATTGCTACTCCTAAGTGGAAAGTCCTATCAGCGTGTTTATACCAGAAAATCTTATCTTGTGTAAAAATTATGCTGATCTGGTATCCAGAGTGGCTGCCACACCAGTTATCTTGAAAATCTTATAGTGTCTAGTTTGTCTTGTGTAAAAATTATGCTGATCTGGTATCCAGAGTGGCTGCTACAGCAGTTATCTTGAAAATCTTATAGTGTCTAGTTTGTCTTGTGTAAAAGTTATGCTGATCTGGTATCCAGAGTAGCTGCCACAGCAGTTATCTTAAAAATCTTATCGCTACTCCTCCTAGATTGAAAGTCATATTGACATTGGGTTTTCACTGGAAGACTTCTTATGATGTCTACTTTGTACTAAATGAAAATGGTACTGATCTGATATCTAATATGGCTACTAAGGCAGCCATCTTGAAAATCTTGTTATTGCTACTCCTCCTAAATGGAAAGGCATACTGACATTGGTTTTTCACCAGAAGACTAATTACGATATCTAGTTGGTCCTGAATGAAAATGGGGCTGATCTGACCTCAAATATATATATATATATATATATAGTCAAACCTGTCGCTAGCAGCCACTCATGGGGAAAGGCAAAATTGGCCGTTGCACACAGGTGACCGCTTTACACAGGTTTACCTTTTAAAATTGGGTTTGAACAAATACCATGCACCAGATATCATTATCATTCTTATTATTATTATCATTATTATTATTATTACGTTATCAAGATTGTTTTATGTGCCCTGTACAGCAAAATCATAATTACTGGTATATGTTGTTCTGTCCCAAATTTGTGTTCCACACAAGATTACTGTATCCTGCTAACTTTAATCCATCCTATAAATGAAATCATAACCGACTTAAAATATACACCAATCTTAGTTTGTTCACGTTTTAAAAACAATGTCTGGATTAGTTAGTTGCTCAAATCAAGGAGATCAAAAGACAGTCAGGTTGTGTGAGAAGCCTGTGATAAACAGAAAATCAAAAGAAGCCATATATGGCTATTTGTTGTGACACATGAATCGAAACTTCACCTGCCTTTACAGACAAGTTTTGAATATTGAATGACCCTGACCCTAATGAAAAGGGATGTAACTTGTATCTCTTCTCAAAGATGAACTTTTTTCTTCAGAGATAATTTTAATTCACAGACAAATAGATGAAGATATAAAACTATACCTGTCACATGGGCACAAAAGGTGACTTCTGTTTCTGCTGCAATAACACAACTTCTTTTCCCACCATCCAGCAAACGAATTGCTTCGACCCACTACCCTAATGATAAAAACTGCATCTCTTTCAAATTTGACATTGTGACACCTTTAAATTACACTATCAATGTGACTGGAGTACGGTGAGTACAAGCAAGATAAGAAATGTTTGCACATTGATTCACATGATATTCCTTTATCTAAACAATGCCTTCCTCACGAAGCAAAAGACTGAATGGTCACTGCTGTAGATACACACCATTGACCATTTAAGGCAGGGAGAAACCATTGTTTGGTTAGGAAGCACCTGTCTGCTGACTGAGAAAGGCAGGTGACCATTACATACAGGAAATAGGAAATTTGGAGGAGGGAAATTAGAATGGTCTGTGAACAGGTGACCGCTGAGTAAAGGTGACCATTAGGACAGGTTTATCTGTATGTATGTGTGTGTATATATATATATATATATATATATATATATATATATATATATATATATATATATATATATATATATATATATATGTATATATCATACAGTTAGTAGGCGATACAATGCAAGTACCATTACAGGAGTGTTAATACAATATGTATCATGATACAGACTACTACCTTGTTAATGTCACTGGTTTGGCATTGTAAGTGTACAGCAAAGTTACTATTATTACCTGGATATATGATGACCTTTATGGTTTGTTTTTTGTAATGTGGGTTGGTTGGTTGGTTGGTTTTTAAATTTTCAACACTTTATTTTACTGTATCATGCAGAGGAATGGGAAGCTAAGTGCCTTTCACAAGGATACACTGAGGCAGCTGGTGGGGCTGGCCTGGGTAGGTATCGAACATGCAGTCCTTAGATTACGAATCTGACACAACCAACTAAGCTACCACAACTTGCTTCTTACACACAACTTCATATGTACTTTCTTGTGGTCACACATGAGTTATAATTGAAGAGCACTATAATACAAAGATGTTGATTTGAGAAATGGAAACTTGGATTGACAAACAGAGACTGCACTGTTGTTTTAAGAGGGAGATTCATCGGCATACATCTGGGTTTGTACTATTCATGTTTGGGAGAGAATTGTACACAGGTAGATACAGATGTACTTATCCTATTGCAGGATCCCTTATGATTGTTGCTTGGATCTTACTAGCCAGCATTGGGATCGTCATGGCAAGATTCTACAAACCTGTTTGGCCCGACTCCAGATTATTTGGTGAAAAAGTCTGGTTTCAGGTAAATATTGAGTTACATCATTTCAATAATCATATATTTCTCTTGTGATTCACATGCATAAAAGAAAGAGAATATGCCATCAATCATATATTTCTGATAGACTCTTGTGATTCACATGCCTAAAAGAGAGAGAATATGCCATCAATATATATATTTCTGATAGACTCTTGTGATTCACATGCCTAAAAGAGAGAGAATATGCCATCAATTATATATTTCTGATAGACTCTTGTGATTCACATGCCTAAAAGAGAAAGAATATGCCATCAATCATATATTTCTGATAGACTCTTGTGATTCACAAGCCTAAAAGAGAGAGAATATGCCATCAATCATATATTTCTGATAGACTCTTGTGATTCACATGCCTAAAAGAGAGAGAATATGCCATCAATCATTTATTTCTGATACACTCTTGTGATTCACATGCCTAAAAGAGAGAATATGCCATCAATCATATATTTCTGATAGACCCTTGTGATTCACATGCCTAAAAGAGAGAGAATATGCCATCAATCATATATTTCTGATAGACTCTTGTGATTCACATGCCTAAAAGAGAAAGAATATGCCATCAATCATATATTTCTGATAGATTCTTGTGATTCACATGCCTAAAAGAGAGAGAATATGCCATCAATATATATATTTCTGATAGACTCTTGTGATTCACATGCCTAAAAGAGAGAGAATATGCCATCAATCATATATTTCTGATAGATTCTTGTGATTCACATGCCTAAAAGAGAAAGAATATGCCATCAATCATATATTTCTGATAGACCCTTGTGATTCACATGCCTAAAAGAGAGAGAATATGCCATCAATCATATATTTCTGATAGACTCTTGTGATTCACATGCCTAAAAGAGAGAGAATATGCCATCAAACAAAGTTCAACATGTTCATACTAGATGGAAAATCATATTTTAACTTGTGTATTAATTGCAAATTCACACTAGAGCAATTTCAATGGCTTGCCATTGCAAATCCTGAAGCTTTTCACATACTACCTAATTTAAAATAGAAATATGCCTTCTACCTATTCCCTGAAGTTTTTCACATATTGCCTTATTTAAAACCTGAAATATGCCCTCTAAACTAGATTATTTCCCATGTTCTACCCCAGTACCTTAATTTCTCGCATGCATCATGTTTCCCTGCTGTACATAATTATTACAGCGTATAAAGTTTTGTAAGGAAAAAAATCAAAAATTGCACTTTAATTTAATTTTAGAAAATTAGACCCTTTGCCTAAATTATCCCCCATGTTCCCAGCATCTTAACCCATCACAAACATCATATCATCCTGCTCTGACTGCATTTACAATGTACACAGTAAATTATCCCCCATGTTCCAAGCATCTTAACCCATCACAAACATCATATCATCCTGCTCTGACTGCATATACAATGTACACAGTAAATTATCCCCCATGTTCCAAGCATCTTAACCCATCACAAACATCATATCATCCTGCTCTGACTGCATATACAATGTACACAGTTTTGTAAGGAGAACAAACTTTTTTCTCGGGGACCCAATGGGAGGGAGCCAAAAATAAAACCTCTCTCACATAAGATTAGCATATGAATGGGTATCATATGGATGGGTTGCATATGGATGGGTAGCATATGGATTGGTATCATATGGATTGGTATTATATGGATGGGTAGCATATGGATGGGTATTATATGGATTGGTATTATATGGATGGGTAGCATATGAATGGGTATCATATGGATTGGTATTATATGGATGGGTAGCATATGGATTGGTATTATATGGATTGGTATTAAATGGATTGGTAGCGTATGAATGGGTATCATATGGATTGGTATTATATGGATGGGTATTATATGGATGGGTATCATATGAATGGGTATCATATGGATTGGTATTATATGGATGGGTAGCATATGGATGGGTATCATATAGATTGGTATTATATGGATTGGTATTATATGGATGGGTAGCATATGAATGGGTATTATATGGATGGGTAGCATATGAATGGGTAGCATATGGATTGGTATTATATGGATGGTTAGCATATGGATTGGTATTATATGGATGGGTTGCATATGGATGGGTATTATATGGATGGGTAGCATATGAATGGGTAGCATATGGATTGGTATTATATGGATGGGTAGCATATGGATGGGTATCATATGGATTGGTATTATATGGATGGGTAGCATATGAATGGGTATTATATGGATGGGTTGCATATGAATGGGTATCATATGGATTGGTTGCATATGGATGGGTATTAATTGGATGGGTTGCATATGAATGGGTATCATATGGATGGGTAGCATATGAATGGGTATCATATGGATGGGTAGCATATGGATTGGTATTAGATGGATGGGTAGCATATGAATGGGTATTATATGGATGGGTAGCATATGAATGGGTAGCATATGGATTGGTATTATATGGATGGTTAGCATATGGATGGGTATTATATGGATGGGTTGAATATGGATGGGTATTATATGGATGGGTAGCATATGAATGGGTAGCATATGGATTGGTATTATATGGATGGGTAGCATATGGATGGGTATCATATGGATTGGTATTATATGGATGGGTAGCATATGAATGGGTATTATATGGATGGGTTCCATATGAATGGGTATCATATGGATTGGTTGCATATGGATGGGTATTATATGGATGGGTTGCATATGAATGGGTATCATATGGATGGGTAGCATATGAATGGGTATCATATGGATGGGTAGCATATGGATTGGTATTATATGGATGGGTAGCATATGGATTGGGTAGCATATGGACGGGTAGCATATGGATTAGTATTATATGGATGGGTAGCATATGGATTGGGTATTATATGGATGGGTAGCATATGGATGGGTATTATATGGATGGGTAGCATATGGATTGGGTAGCATATGGATGGGTAGCATATGGATTAGTATTATATGGATGGGTAGCATATGGATTGGGTATTATATGGATGGGTAGCATATGGATTGGGTAGCATATGGATGGGTATTATATGGATGGGTAGCATATGGATTGGGTATTATATGGATGGGTAGCATATGGATGGGTAGCATATGGATTGGATTGGGTAGCATATGGATGGGTGGCATATGGATGGGTAGCATATGGATTATGTATTATATGGATGGGTACCATATGGATGGATAGCATATGGATGGGTTGCATATGGATGGGTAGCATATGGATGGGTAGCATATGGATGGGTATTATATGGATGGGTAGCATATGGATGGGTAACATATAGATGGGTATTATATGGATGGGTAGCATATGGATTGGGTAGCATATGGATGGGTAGCATATGGATTATGTATTATATGGATGGGTAGCATATGGATGGGTATTATATGGATGGGTAGCATATGGATGGGTTGCATATGGATGGGTATTATATAGATGGGTAGCATATGGATGGGTTGCATATGGATGGGTTGCATATGGATGGGTATTATATAGATGGGTAGCATATGGATGGGTAGCATATGGATGGGTTGCATATGGATGGGTAGCATATGGATGGGTTGCATATGAATGGGTAGCATATGGATGGGTAGCATATGGATGGGTAGCGTATGAATGGGTATCATACAATTAGTTTTGTGAATTTGGATTCACTGGTTTTGGAGGAAACAGTTTTGGTCAGATAGATGGACATATGAAGGAGATTATAGTATCCCCAATGCCTTTCTTCTGAAATAAAACCCATTGGAATGATAAATCAGATCACATTGAGATATAAAGTACCATAATTAGGAGTTGCAATCACAGACTTATTACAAGAGAAAATAATGTAGTATCCAAGACAATCACAAAGAAATGCCATTACTGCATAATGATCTAGCCCTGCTAGTCTGCAGAAAAAATGTCCTACCTACCACAGTGCAAAACAAAGTCATAGAAAATGTCACTTAGGGAATAATTTATTATGTATAATTTATTACTGATATTCTAATTTTGTTGTGGCAAATGTGAAAAGAGTTATGTAAGTTGCATGAGCCAAATTGTGAGTTACTTATTCTTATGATCCAATCAAGGTTATATGTACAATGCAAAACAAGCAATTTGCTGCAAGCTCAACAGTCTTTGGCCAGTTTATGTTAACATACCGTAAAACTTTGATAACTTAAGCATCAGTCACTCAGATACTCTATATCACAGATACTCTATGTCACTCAGATACTCTGACTATATCACTCAGGTGCTCTGTTACTCTATACTCCATATGACTCAGATACTTAATATAATTCATAAACTCAATGTCACTCAGATACTTTATATCACTCAGATACTTTATATCACTCAGATTCTCTATATCACTCAGATTCTCTATATCACTCAGATACTCTATATCACTCAGATACTTAATATAATTCATAAACTCAATGTCACTCAGATACTTTATATCACTCAGATTCTCTATATCACTCAGATACTCTATATCACTCAGATAATTAATATAATTCATAAACTCAATATTACTCAGATACTCTATGCCACTCAGATACTCCATATCACTCAGATACTTCATATAATTCATAAACTCAATGCCACTCAGATACTTTATATCACTCAGATACTTAATATAATTCATAAACTCTATGTCACTCAGATACTCCATATCACTCAGATACTTAATATAATTCATAAACTCAATGTCACTCAGATACTCCATATCACTCAGATACTTAATATAGTTCATAAACTCAATATTACTCAGATACTCTATGCCACTCAGATACTCCATATCACTCAGATACTTCATATAATTCATAAACTCAATGCCACTCAGATACTTTATATCACTCAGATACTTAATATAATTCAAAAACTCAATGCCACTCAGATACTCCATATCACTCAGATACTTAATATAATTCATAAACTCAATGCCACTCAGATACTCCGTATGACTCAGATACTTAATATAATTCATAAACTCAATGTCACTCAGATACTTTATATCACTCAGATTCTCTATATCACTCAGATACTCTATATCACTCAGATAATTAATATAATTCATAAACTCAATATTACTCAGATACTCTATGCCACTTAGATACTCCATATCACTCAGATACTTCATATAATTCATAAACTCAATGCCACTGGTATACTCAATATCACTCAGATACTCCATATCACTCAGATACTCCATATCACTCAGATACTTCATAATCTATACCACTCAGATACCCTGTATCAGATACTCCATATCACTTGCATACTCCATATCAAATACTTTATATCACTCACCTACTCCATATCACTCAGATATTCCATATTACTCAGATCCATATCACTCGGTCCTTGCATAAAACCTTTCCTGTCAAACAGACCCAAAACCCCCATCCCCA
Source organism: Margaritifera margaritifera (assembly GCA_029931535.1). NCBI lineage: Eukaryota > Metazoa > Mollusca > Bivalvia > Unionida > Margaritiferidae > Margaritifera > Margaritifera margaritifera. Next base: position 949,906 of record JAQPZY010001374.1, read on the forward strand.
AAACTCAACCAAAAACTTCCACACAAATTTTGGCCCTGCATCCAGCACTTCAAGTTTCCAAAGTTCTTCTAAGCAGTTATCATTTAATTATTGTAGAAGTGTTTATCATGATCTTGAAAACTGATATTTTTTTTCTTTCAGATTCATCGTGCATGCATGGTTTTAGTCCTCTTTCTTGTGGCTGCATCTTTTATTATCATATTCATCGAGGTTGATGGTTATAGTGAGGTAAGTCACTTATGATTTGCAAGTCTGCATCAACAAAATTTATATAATATAAATGGACGATTTAACGCTTTTTTTCTCACAAAATCAACCTTAGATAAAGTAGTATTAAACCATTTTTTTAATGGAGTATGAATTGTTGACACTTGAATTAAGCAATTCTGTGTTGAATTGTTTAACAACCATTCTTTTTGGAAAACAGTTCTTTTACATTCTGAAATCATTTTCACTATAAGTATTTTTTTAAATAATATAAATTGTTCTTAACAGTTTGTTTCAATGGCCTGAATAAAAGATATGTCATATGCATAATGTTTTAAAAAGATTTTTTATCTTTAATAATAATCAATGTTGAATTTTAGAATATTTTTGGTTTGGGTATATGGACATCTATCAGGTGGCATATAGCACCAGATTTATAACCCAAGGATTACTTTTGTATGCTTTGAACTGACAATTATGTTGGTTTATTGAGAGCAAGATGCTTCACTCAGTGTTCTCAATATTCCTTCATGAGTCCAGATGGCATGGTAGCTCAGTTGGTTGAGCATCGGACTCATAATCTAAGGGTCATGGGTTCAATACCAACCCACCCCCAGGGCAGCCCGCCTTGGTGTGTTCTTGGGAAAGGCACTTAGTTCCTCTTATAATATTGTGTTCAAAGTACCATTAGGAAACCAACCAACCAATCATCCTTCACGTATCCACCTCAGTTTGAATGGATACTGCTGTATAATTGAAGATCTTACTATGTTTTTCAAGCCCACACCACATTGTGTGGAGTGGTTATATAGTGTCACACATGTCCGTCCATCCTGTGTCTCACAGATTTTGTTTTGATTCACTAACTTTGAAGGATTTAGTGGATTGAAATCAGATTTGGTGTCCAGTTATATATCGAGAACATCCCAAGTTAGATTTTCACCTTTTTTCCATCAAAATTTGAGTTATGGTCCCTGCTAATTGGTAGTCTTTACACCTGGCTAAAGTTACAGCTTTTAAAGTTAATTGTTTGTAATATAGTGCCAGTGGCTGTTCAAATCCAAAAAGATTATATTTATATGTCAATCATCTATTTCTGGTCCTACAGCGGTCCCCCGCTTATATGGCCCCCTCACCAGCGGCCACCTCCTCTGCACGACCAGATTTCTCAGCACCGACGTGTCTGTGTACAAAAGTACCCCTCGTGGGCGGCCACCCCTCTGATGCAGCATGCAGCCAGCATATTAGTCCAAAAATGTTTCCAGTTATCAGGTTTTTGTTACCGAGATAATAGCTGGCTGAAGTACATTATAACATGTGCCACTACAGTTAATATTATATCATTATCTACAAATGCCGACATTTAAAGGAAATGGGCTCATCAATGTTGTGGTAGAGTTTGGGGCTTCACACATCAATGTTGTGATAGAGTTTGGGGCTTCACACATCAATGTTGTGATAGAGTTTGGGGCTTCACACATCAATGTTGTGATAGAGTTTGGGGCTTCACACATCAATGTTGTGATAGAGTTTGGGGCTTCACACATCAATGTTGTGATAGAATTTGGGGCTTCACACATCAATGTTGTGATAGAGTTTTGGGGCTTCACACATCAATGTTGTGATAGATCACACATCAATGTTGTGATAGAGTTTGGGGCTTCACACAGCTGTTGAGTTATTCTCTTTGATGCCTACGACCAGAGGTAATTGTCAAGATCATAACTTGGTCAACATAGGCTAAATATAGCTTTTGTGGATTCACACACAAAGAGAAATGAACCTTGAACAAAACAGGGTACTAGTCAAAGACCGAAAAATCATGTAACAGTACATGTATCACTTCCTTTTGTTACGACTCTATGGTCTAAGAAAAATGTAACAGAAAGAAAGTGAAACCAACAAATCAAGTAAAATTCAACAAGCAATTTATTACTAGATAATTAAAATGTAAAATCAAAAAGTCACTTACAGTAATGTGTTTATGTATCCTAATAATCCAATAAGAATGATTGTTCTAATCACAAGTCCTAAATATAGAATGTGTCCTTGAATGTTATTATGTGCTAATGGTCTCCAAAGTCCTGATGTACTAGAAATCTTGATGTGCTGAAGTCAAAATGAAGTAATCCAAAATCTCTGAATAAGTTCACATAAATTCCAAAATTGTCAATCAAAATCCAAAATCCAATAGTTTATGAGCACTGTTAATAATCCAATGAATAATTAAAATAATTCCTCTCTTAGAATTTGGAATGAATTTTCACAACTGTAATAGCTCTTTACAAGACTGATGGTAATGTCGAACTGAACAAAATGTCTACCAAACATGATATATATAAAGATTGGTCACATGACAGAATGTTCTAGAATATGAGTCATCTTAATGGAATTTTAACTGTAAACAAAATCAACCTTGACCTTCAAATTGAGAAAACATATTGATCAAAACAACCTAATTCAAGGACACTAGTTATACATGTTTTTCCTAACAAACATAAAGATTTAAGCAAATATTAAAGTGAAGAAACATTTACAATTTCCTAAAATATTTATAATATTATATAAACATCATACATAACACCTCCCCTCATAAAGAAAAAGAAAGATTTATATAATAAAGCTTTCTTTTGAATATACATCTAATACTACAATAACCAAAATTACATAAGAACATGTTTTACGATACTGGACTTAATTACATCAAGCAATATTACATTTCTAGGCACGTGAGAGTGCATCTGCAATCACATTGTCTTTTCCCCTGATGTGTCTAATGTCAATGTTATATTCCTGCAATATCAAACTCCATCTCAACAATCTCCGATTTTTGTCTTTCATTTTGTTGATGAAAGTAAGGGGATTGTGATCACTGTACACAATAATTGGAGAAAGAGCTGAGGTAACATACACTTCAAAATGCTGTAAAGCCAATATCAAAGCCAAACATTCCTTCTCAATTGTGGAATAATTTTTCTGGTGCTTGTTTAGTTTTTTTAGAAAAATAACACACAGGGTGATCCACACCACTTTTGTCTTCCTGAATCAATACTCCACCAACTCCTACATCACTTGCATCAACAGATAATTTAAATGATTGGCTAAAATTTGGTGCAGAAAGAACTGGTGCATTCTTAAGCATGGCCTTTAACTTGTCAAAAGATTCCTGACACTTGTCAGACCAACAAAATTTGGTTTTCTTACTCAATAAACTTGTCAAAGGTTCAGCAATTTTGGAAAAATTGGAACAAAATTTCCGATAATATCCAGCCATACCTAGAAATCGCATCAGTTGCTTTTTACAAATTGGAACTTGAAATTCAGAGATAGCTTTGACCTTAGCTTCTATAGGTTTAACTTGACCTTGTCCCACAATATGTCCTAAAAATGTGACACAAGCATGGCAAAACTCACTTTTGCTCAAATTAATTGTCAGATTCGCATCACTGAGTCGATCGAAGAATTTTCGAATGGTTTCCAAATGATCTTCCCAGGTGTTGTTGTAGATAATGACGTCATCGATATAAGCGTCACAATTATCAAGACCAAATGTTATCATGTTCATCAGACGTTGAAACGTTGCAGGCGAATTTTTCATTCCAAACGGCATGACTTTATATTGATAAAGTCCATCTGGAGTTGCAAATGCTGAAATTTCTTTTGCCCTTTCCGTCAGTGGAATTTGCCAGAATCCTTTTAAAAGGTCAAACTTGGTGACATATTCCGCACTTCCAATTTTATCAATGCAATCGTCCATTCTTGGGATTGGAAATGAATCAGTTTTGGTGACACTGTTGACTTTTCTATAGTCAGTACACATACGGAATGTATTATCTGGCTTGGGAACAAGAATACATGGTGAACTCCAGTTACTTTTACTTGGTTCTATGAAATCATTCTCCAGTAGATACTGAATTTCTTTCTTCAAATAGTTCTGTTTGAGAGGATTCATCCTATAAGGATGCTGTTTCACAGGCGCAGAATCTACAATGTCAACGTCATGATAAATTTTTCTTGTTCGTGTTGGAACATCAGGAAACAAGTGCTCATAGTCATGTAATAGCTGTTTTAGTTCATTTCTTTCCTGTTGTTGTAGATGTGAAAGTTTCTGGTCTAGGTTGTTCAATATTTCTGAATTCCGAAGATTGGTTATACCAGAGTCACTATAGTCTGATCGTATTCCATCGTTGATATCTTCACTGTGTGGGACAGGTACAACTAAATTAACTGAATAATTAGCTGAGCTATCTCTGTCAAAATATTCCTTTAACATATTTATATGACAAAGTTGTTTCTGTTTCCGTCTCCCAGGAGTGTTAATGATATAATTTAAGTCATTTACTTTCTTTGCAACGGTATAAGGACCAAAAAATTTAGCCTGAAGAGGATTCTGAGGTATGGGAAAGAGAGCCAGAACTTTGTCACCAGGTTTAAAACTCCTTTCCTGTGTATTTCTGTCATACCTTAATTTCATATTTGACTGAGTAGTGTGAAGATTAGTTCTTGCTACTTCACAGGCCTTTGACAACTTGTATTTGAAATCAGAAACATAATCAAGAAGATTAATCTTTGAGTCTTCATTTGAAAGAAGTCTCTCTTTCAATAATTTCAATGGTCCACGGACAATATGACCAAAAACTAGTTCAAAGGGACTAAAACCCAACGACTCTTGAACTGATTCCCTAACAGCAAACAACAACAAATGAACACCCTCATCCCAATCCTTTTCTGTATCAAAGCAATATGATCGAATCATATTCTTCAAAGTTTGATGAAATCTTTCCAAAGCACCTTGACTTTCAGGGTGATAGGCAGAAGATTTAAACTGTTGGATGCCTAATTCATGCATAACTTGTTGGAAAATTCCAGACATAAAATTTGACCCTTGATCTGACTGGACAGATTTGGGAAGGCCAACAAGTGTAAAAAACTTCACCAAAGCTTTCACAATAGTTTTAGTTTTTATATTTCTCAGAGGAATTGCCTCTGGAAATCTTGTAGATGCACACATGATGGTCAACAAGTATTGGTTGCCTAACTTGGTTTTAGGTAAAGGACCAACACAGTCTACCATTATTCTACTAAATGGTTCATCAAATGCAGGAATAGGTTGCAGATGAGCCTTAGGTATCTTTTGATTGGGTTTTCCTACCATTTGACAAGTGTGACAAGATCTGCAGTATTTAGAAACATCACTTTTGAGTTTCGGCCAATAAAAATGATTCAAGATCTTGTGATAAGTCTTACGGACTCCTAAATGACCAGCCAAAGGAGTTTCATGGGCTAAATTAAGAATTTCCTGTCGATATGACTTAGGAACAACAATTTGATAGCTCACTGACCACTCGTCACCAGCGGGTACATCAGGTGGTCTCCATTTCCTCATAAGGACCCCATTTTTCACAAAGTAACACACTGGAACTTGTGTGGCTTCAGTTTCACTAATAGCCCTCTGAAACAAACAAGATATCTCGGGATCTTGCTCCTGTTCAACGACAAGAGATTGTCGTTTGTCATCCTGAGTAGGACAAAGAGAATGAGTTGCCAAAAGAGGATCACTGTGATCAATACCATTTGATTGATCAATACCTGAGGAAAAGTGACCTCATCAAAAGACTGACCAATACATGTGTCAGCTAAAGGAATAATATCCTGATCAACATCAATCTCAAGAGCTCTTTTTGCCATGGCTCTAGTAACTGCACAAGCAGGGTACAAATCAGGGATTTCAGTTTCGACAGGATCAACTTTCTGATCCAAACAAGGCTTGTCAGTTACAAGTGGATTAACCACAACCTTATCTCCAGCTAGGTCATTGCCTAGTAATAAATGAATACCCTCTATGGGTAAAGAAGTCACTGCCCCAACAGTCACAGGTCCAGAAACTAAGTCTGATGCCAAATTTACACAATGGAGAGGAACATTTACAAAGCCGCACTCAACTCCCTGAACAAGAACACTTTCACTTGAAGAAGACTCCTCAGACAAAGGCAAAGTACCTGATAATAAAAGACTCTGAGAAGCTCCAGTGTCCCTTAATATTTTAATTGGGATAGGTTTGGCAGAATCACCAATAAGTGATATAGAACCTTCTGACATGAATGGTTCATAAGCCTCCAAAATAGAATCAGACTGGGGTTTGTTTGACCCAACAAATGTATTGCTTTCAATACAAGACCGTGACCTTGACCTCGTAGAAATAAGAGCATTTGGAAAAGCTCTGTCTTTTCTCTGTTGCTTATTTTTCAACTTGAAGCAATCAGAAATAACGTGCCCTTTCGTTTTACAATAAGTGCACGTAGGAAGAGATAAGGATTTCTGATCAGTCTTATCAGATGTTTGATTCCTAACAGTTGTGCTGTTGTGAAATTTGGAAGTACTCGAATGAGATTGAAATGGTTTTTTACCAGAAAACTGCTGAGAGGACGACTTATTGCCAAATGAAATTTTGTGAGTCAAGGAATAATCATCAGCCATACGAGCAGCATTTTCCAAAGTTTCCACTTTCTGCTCGTCAAGATAGGTTTTAACATCACTATGGATGCACCTCTTGAACTCTTCAATTAATACGAGCTGTCTGAGGTTATCATAATCTTGATCAACTTTCTTGGCTGAGCACCACCTATCAAATAGTTGTTCTTTATCCCTTGCAAATTCGACATGAGTTTGTCCAGTTTCTTTTCTACAATTCCTAAACCTTTGTCGATATGCTTCTGGTACCAACTCATAAGCTTTCAAGATGTACTCCTTAACCAAATCATAATCAGTGCTTTGTTGTACTGACAGTGAAGTGTAGACTTCACGAGCTTTGCCAATAAGTACACTTTGTAATAACAAAGTCCAATGCTCTCTGGGCCATTTCAAGTTTTCAGCTATTTTCTCGAAATGAAGAAAGTATTTATCTACTTCTTTTTCCTGAAAAGGGGGTACTAACCTAATATATCTAGTAACATCAAAACCTGAACTTGTGTTTAAAGGAGTGGAGTGTGCTCTGTTTGCCAGTTCTAATTCTCTTAATTTAAATTGCATTTCCCTTTCTTCTCTTTGCATCTGCATTTGCCTCTCTTCTTTCTCTCTCTCCATCTGTATCTGCATTTGTCTCTCTTCTTTCTCTCTCTCCAACTGCCTCTCTTCTTTTTCTCTCTCCCTCTGCCTCTCTTCTTTCTGCATTTGGATCTGCCTCTCTTCTTTCTGCATTTGGATCTGCCTCTCTTCTTTCTGCATTTGGATCTGCCTCTCTTCTTTCTCTCTCTCTCTCTGAATCTGAAGCTTTACCAATTCTAAATCAATCTGGTTCTTTAACTCTAATTCCCTTAATTTCCTGTCAGAACCAGATACAGGCTTTCTCTTCAAACTTAAAGCACTGCTATCAAAAATTCCCTTTCCTACTAAATACTGAATCAAAATAATCTTTATCTCCTGTTTTGTCAATGATACTTTTGCCTCAGATAGACTGTATTTTCTGGCAAGCTCGAGCAACTCATCCTTTCTCATGCACTCTAACCCCTCCTGGGTAGGTTTTGAAATGAAATTCTGAACATTAGATGCCATTGTAAATGCTTGTTGGTTTCACACAAAACAAATTTCTTTATTAAAAATCTTTGCCAAAGACAAAAAAAATTCTCCGAGACAAAATCAATATGAATTTCAAAGATAAATTTAATATCTCTAATATGCTTTAATGAAATTCAGATCCCAGAAGACGAGCCCCCAATTTCTGTTACGACTCTATGGTCTAAGAAAAATGTAACAGAAAGAAAGTGAAACCAACAAATCAAGTAAAATTCAACAAGCAATTTATTACTAGATAATTAAAATGTAAAATCAAAAAGTCACTTACAGTAATGTGTTTATGTATCCTAATAATCCAATAAGAATGATTGTTCTAATCACAAGTCCTAAATATAGAATGTGTCCTTGAATGTTATTATGTGCTAATGGTCTCCAAAGTCCTGATGTACTAGAAATCTTGATGTGCTGAAGTCAAAATGAAGTAATCCAAAATCTCTGAATAAGTTCACATAAATTCCAAAATTGTCAATCAAAATCCAAAATCCAATAGTTTATGAGCACTGTTAATAATCCAATGAATAATTAAAATAATTCCTCTCTTAGAATTTGGAATGAATTTTCACAACTGTAATAGCTCTTTACAAGACTGATGGTAATGTCGAACTGAACAAAATGTCTACCAAACATGATATATATAAAGATTGGTCACATGACAGAATGTTCTAGAATATGAGTCATCTTAATGGAATTTTAACTGTAAACAAAATCAACCTTGACCTTCAAATTGAGAAAACATATTGATCAAAACAACCTAATTCAAGGACACTAGTTATACATGTTTTTCCTAACAAACATAAAGATTTAAGCAAATATTAAAGTGAAGAAACATTTACAATTTCCTAAAATATTTATAATATTATATAAACATCATACATAACACTTTATAAACAAGGCATTTCATCTGCTCTATAAAAGTTTCATCTGCATGATTAAATTGCAGTACAATTAGCAACATAGGAATAGATCATTACAAAACTTTAACATGTCATCGTGTAAACGGAAAATTCTTACTTCAGAAGAAAAAGTAAAAGTTATTTGACTCGACGACAGTGGGGAGAGTTCAAGAGTTCTTGCCAAAAAATTTGATGTTGGAGAGGCTCAAATAAACAACGTCATAACAGATAAGGAGAATATTCTGCAGCAGTGGGAATATGGAGTAAATGGAAAGAGAATGATTCTGAATGCCAAGCTATGTTCATACCAAGATTCTAATGACAAGGTTTTTGAATGATTTTGCACTGTCTGTGCCAAGAAGATCCCACTCACAGGTTGATTGATTCAAGAAAAAGCACCAATTTTATCAGTTGAAATGGGATAAATATTTCATGCTTGAGAATTAAGAGCTATTAATGTATGTTCACTTAAAATAAGTCTATTCTTAAGACAAGAAAAATTATTTGATAATTAATAGGACTTTTAAATGAAGATATTAAATATTTTGAAGTTACATGTAGCTTTCTTACTTCATACACATACATATACTTCTGGCAAATATAGTCCACCTACCCTTACCAGTACTTCCAGGAGTAATTCCATGACTGCAGAAGCAGTTATTTGGCAGTTTTCATATTTACAGTATTACGGATTTATATATCATTTTTCTTTTAATAATGGTATAGTTTATTAGTTTATGATCTCTGTTCTTAGTTTAACAGCTGTTGTCTTGCCATGAGTACACATACGGTAAATTGGATCAATATTTCACGGAAGCATTAGTCATGTCACGTGATCCAGCACGTGAGGGTATGAACTTCTGACCTAGATTCTATGATTCATTTTAGAGTCAATACTTTATTGACTGGAAATAACGTCGGGGCACAAGTACTTTGGCGGTGTCACGCATAACCTAGTTTCTGATTGGTTCGGAGAGGGTTGTAATTTAGAAGGAAATTATTTCTAAATACCCAGTTGTTTATCAAAGACATAGTATATGTTTTTATTTCGATTCTGCAGCTATATAATAGGATTTATAGCAGCATTCTAACATTCTTCATAGCTACACTGGATTGAGAGGTCATAAACCAGATTGGTTCATTTTGTGTGTGGATATTCTACTTTTTGTGATATATATCGGTATACAGTACATTCTGGATTAGTACTGTTTCTTAAACCTTAAAAATTATACAGCTTCGTGGAATTATCGGAAACATTTCAAGAACTTGTGATATTCCATATTCACAAGGACTATTTGGAATTTATAACACTTGGATATAACTGATTCTTATTAACACATCAGTACAGTGAAGGTTTCATTCAGAACTTACTTCATTCGGAATATTTGGATTAACTTCCGGATCAGAAAACTTTAGAACAATTTAGGACTTTTAAGGATATTCTGTCTGTAAGTTATTTTTAATTCTTTCACTTTGATTGTTTGTTGAAATATTTTAATATTTTAGGAAATTAAATATTTGTGTTTTAAATCTTGAAAGCTTGTTTGAGTCTTTTCTTTTGTTACATTACCCCTAGTCGTAACAACAGGTAAAAAACTTGTTGATTATTTGTTGTTAGCAGTTTTCACTAAACAATAAAGCAACTGATAAAAGCAAGTTTTAATACTGACCAAAATAAATGATCATGATCATAATAAATTTATTCAGTGTTTTTGAACTTTTTAAAAAATAAAAGTCCTGACCTCAAATAGCTTGAAATAAATTTGTCTTGCTCTGGTTTATAGAAAAAAACTTCTTACATTCATTACTTTAGGTGGAAAAAAAATATTTTAAGGTACAAGAAAAGAATATCCTGACTCAAAAGAAAATCACGCACTTCCCTCCCCAGAAAATTAAATGGTTGGTTCCTTACACGACCCTGTGGTCAGCCTTGTTTTGATGTGGATGAAATAATTAATCAGGTCATATATTTACTTGGTGAGTATATGACATATATAACATTGATAAATATAAAGAAAAGTTGCTGTACAGCTGGAGATATAATAAACCCACCATAAAAAGAGCATGTCACTTACTCAATAAAAACTATTTTTTATGATCATGGTATATTGTAATTTTTGACAATTTACATGATGATTTTGAGTAAAGAATACTTCCTGTGTAATGCGACTGTTAACACCTATCATGAAATTGTACAACTTTCCCTAGTTAGTCATTGATAACAGTGATGCACCCACACAACCTTTGTTTTTCTTTTGATCTTCAGTGACTAGTTGCACTGGTCTTACAGGCCTATTTTATTTTGGGAGTACATGTAAATACTTGAGGTCAATTTTCATTCTTAAAAGCTGTCCCACCCCCCTTTTTTGTGCTTTATTTGGCTATTCAGCTGCAATAAACAAGCTTGCTAACTAGCTAGCTTACCATATATATCAAAGGATATACATACTATATAAAAAAATCAACAAAACCTGAAAAAATATACTAATAAAACGCATATTTAAGAAGAATATTTTAATGGTAAATACTTAATTTAAGATGGAAGTATGTCAACTGCCCACAAATTTTCACCAAAGCATTATTAAACAAAAGGGTGGGAAGTAGGGTGGGGAGCGCACTGATGAGATGGTTATGCTTATTTGGTCAGATATGATAATTTACATTTTTATGTGGAGCTTTTATTAAGTGACCATGTAAGTTGTTGGTGGTAGAAATTTAATAAGAACTAGAATATTTCATTTGTTCCCTAATAAATACAGAGGTCAAATTAAAACAGATTTGGTAATTGGCCTGAAGAGCCAGCTCACATGGAAATCAACTGGCCTTGCAGCAAACCAACTGCCCTCCACGCCCCAGCCCTGCTGTCCTGCAGCTGTCAGTATTAACTGGTTCTCTTCACAACACACAGACCAATGTGGGTGGGTAGACCAGCGGCTAAATCGACCCCTGTAAATATTATTATTACTTTATTTTTGTTTACAAGTATATAGCTGACATGTTATCATTTAATGATACTGTGTATAAAATAATCAGTCCACTATACAAAATTTAAGCTGTCAACTTGCTAACTGAAACTTTTACTTGATCCCATTGGTTTTCAGTCTTGAGAGGGTTTCAATGTAATAGCTTTTGTGATATTCTTCTCCCTCTAGTAGAGCCATGGTAGAGCATCGGACTCATAATCTAAGGGTCATGGGTTCGATACCCAACCATTTCAGCATGGGCTGGCTGCCTTGGTGTGTTCTTGGGAAAGGCACTTAGCTCTTATTTCCTCTGGATGATATAACCAATAATGTCTTAAAAGTGCAGTTAAAACCAACAAAACAAACAAACAAACTTCTTCCTCTTCTTTTTTAAAAAAAATTTGTCCTTACTCTCAAAACAAAACTCAAGACTTAAACCAGATCTAAAAATATCAATTTGGATTTGGTGTTGTCATCACACAAAAGAATCGGCTTGTTTAGTGTTTAAAAAAAGTAACAAAAACAGAAACAGTTCCACCACAAGCATGTAAAAAATTTGGTGGCAGCAGTTGCACATTTATGAAAGAGAATTTTACAATCACCAACCCATTGAGAACCAGACCAAGTCCAGGTTGGAAAAGATGACTTCCAGAGATATTCCAATATTAGACAATTCCATAATGGACAAGTTTGAGAAAGAGAATCTGCCAGGGACACAACTCCCTTTCCGGGACTGTCCCCATTTGACTATAGAAGGTTTCTCCAAGGTGAGATATGGTTCTACAGGTAAAGAACCAATACAGGAAAACCCAAGATGAAACTCGTTTACTACGTTGAACCTAGACTGTGCCAGTTTACCTAATTCTAAGTCAGCATATTTTTTAAGAAATTTAGGCAACACTGTCACCTCAAAACAGAGATGAGTTTATCCTTCCTGGTTGTGCCCAGACAGGAGGAGGAGTGGATATCTGTTGCAGGATATTGCAGGGATTGGGGGCAATATTCTATATAGAACAGCTGGACTGGAAAAATATGTCCGACTGTCACCACCTTTTAGAGAGAGGCATATGGCACCAGAGCTGGTAATCGGGAAATCAGTCTGGTTACTGAAATGGTATTTAAAAAACAGCAGGATGCTGGCTTTACAGAGCACCTCTTTACACATGAAACAGAAAGAGGGCATATCAGTTTCTGGAAGCAATCCGCAATCTATGATGGCTCTACAGATTTAAATGACCATTTGTTACATTTTGACATGATTTCTGAAATAAGAAATGGGATGAAAGCATGCAGTGGAATTAGCCACCAGCCAGAGAGAGGCAGCACAAGGGATTCTCTGTGATTTGAGACCAGAATTGTATTACAGCCATCCCTATTAGGTATAACCTTTAATGGCTGATTGAGCCAAGAAATCAATCAGAGCTGTACAGAGCTGAGATGAATTAAGTATGACAAAAGTCTGAACCATTTTCAGAACTACTGTCTAATTAGGACTAATCAGTAGAACAAACAACATAGACCCTGATCTGCCGGTGCATTATGGGATGGCAGATCAGGTCTATGTTGTTTGCATTTGGACCTGGCTTATACGCGAGTAGAGATGGTAGTTCAATATATTGGTCCACTTGGCCTACCCTACAGCACCTACAGAGGTTCAGGAACAACTATCTAGAGACTTCTTTGTAGATGCCTTAAATGGCAGATAGTTAGAACGGGCAATTTACAAGTGTAAACCCAGAAACATTGATAATGCTGCATATGTAGGGTTTTTAAACTTTTCAGAGTGTCAGAGGTAAATGCACTGCAGCAAGTAGAGGGCTTAAAATGCAGCAAGTAGAGGGCTTAGAATGCAGCAAGAATATTTTGAAGACACAAGTTTATGTAATGAGCTGAGCTGCTTTAAATCTAAATTTAATGATATCCTAGTATGTCAGGCTTAGGTCAAGGAGAATGGGTTATACAAAACAAAATGAGCCAGTGCATTTGCATATCATGCTCGTTCCAGTATAATGTATGCAAAAGGAGCAGAATTGAGAACCCAATTAACTATTAACAATTAACTAAATACCAAAATGGAGGTAAATGTGAGCAGCTATGATGCATTCATTGAGAAAAATCAAGTAATTCAGCAGTTGCGAGTAAAATACTGAACTGAGTGTGCATATCAGTAAGAAACAGTACTAAGAGGATATTTACAGTGTGAAAAGTGGAATAAACAATAAATAGTCAAAGTTGCTAGGTTCAGTACATTTATTTATATTGGTGGTGGTAACTGCATTTTTACCACATTATTGGCTGTATCATATTAAGGAAATGGGAGCTAAGTGCCTTTCCAAAGGACACACCAAGGACACTGACCAGGTTGGCCCGGGTGGGTATCAAACCACAACTCTAGGATTACGAGTCTGACACTCTACACAAAGCTACCACGAATCTCTGGTTTGGTACAGTTTTTGTGACAGAACTATAGACGCGTGCATTAACATGCCTTATGGGTCTAAAACCTGCAGTCTTCACTCTACATGTGATATTTTCATGATTTGGCCTATTTCATTATCAAGCTTATGTCCTGTGTCTGTGATCACTAATAACTCTAACTATTTAGTAGTAATAGTAGTACAGCGGAACCTGTCTTGAAAGACCACCCTCTACTGCCAAAAAATATTGGTCTCTCAAGACAGGTGGTCTCTCATGACAGGTGATAACACTATATAATCAATAAACCTATGCAATGAGTAGCAGTAGTAATATCTATTTTTTGACATTTTTTATTGATTGTTATTATTATTAGTAGTAGTATCTCTGCATTTGATATTTTGGTAGCAAATCAGGACATGTCATCTCTGTTTATTCTACAGACAGATGGTTGGACAGACTTTCATAAGGCCCATCCTATACTGGGAATAATCATTATGGCACTGACTGTTATTAATGTAAGTATGTTTTACAAATTCTTGATGTCACTATTCACACACCATCCACCCACCCATCCATCCACTGCACACATGATATTTTGAATATATAAATACAGTGATGCCTCACTACAATGCTCTCTTTAGAAACCATAGTGTACCATGTTATAGAAAAATATTGAAACATAAAGAAATATAATTCAACCAGTATAATGGGATCCATTACTACATGTGTGTTATATCAGGGACCATGTTATACTGTGTCACTTTATAGTGACATCCATTATTATTACTATACCTGTATTATATCAGGGACCATATTATACTGTGTCACTTTATAGTGAGATCAATGACTCTATGTGTTATATCAGGGACCCTGTTATACTGTGTCACTTTATAGTGAGATCCATGACTATATGTGTTATATCAGGGACTATGTTATACTGTGACACTTCATAGTGAGTGAGATCCATTACTATACCTGAGCTATAGCAGGGACTATGTTATATGGTGGCACTTTATAGTGACATCAATGACTCTACCTGTGTTACATCAGGGACTGTTATACTGTAGCACTTTAAAGTGAGATCCATTACTATACCTGTGTTATATCAGGGACTATGTTATATGGTGGCACTTTATAGTGACATCCATGACTCTACCTGTGTTATATCAGGGACCGTGTTATAATGTGGCACTTTATAGTGAGATCCATGACTACATGTGTTATATCAGGGACCATGTTATACTGTGGAACTTTATAGTGAGGTCCATGACTACATGTGTTATATCAGGGACCATGTTACACTGTGGCACTTCATAGTGAGATCCATTACTATACCTGTGTTATATCAGGGACTATGTGATATGGTGGCATTTTATAGTGACATCCATGACTCTATACTGTGGCACTTTATAATGAGATCCATGACTCTACCCGTGTTATATCAGGGACTGTGTTGTATTGAGGCTTTTTATAGTGACATCCATAACTATGCCCATGTTATATCAGGGACCATGTAATACCATGGCACTTTATAGTGAGAACCATTACAATACCTTTGTTTTATCAGGGACCGTGTTATACTGTGGCACTTTATAGTGACATCCATGACTATGTCTGTTATGTCAGGGTCCATGTTATGCTGTGGCACTTTATAGTGACATCCATGACTATGCCCATATTATATTGGGGACCATGTTATATTGTGGCACTTTATGGTGACATCCATGACTATGACCATGTTATATCAGGGAACATGTTATACTATGGCACTTTATAGTGATAACCATTACTATACCTGTGTTATATCAGTGACCATGTTATACTGAAGCACTTTATTGTGATAACCATGACTCTGCCCATTTTATATCAGGGACTGTTATTCTGTGGCATTTTATAGTGAGATCATAACTATACTGGTATTATATCAGGGACCTTGTTATACTGGGGCACTATATAATGGAATATGTTATACTAAGGCACTTTATAGTGACATCCATGACCGTACCCATGTTATATCAGGGACCTTGTTATACTGGGGCACTATATAATGGAATATGTTATACTAAGGCACTTTATAGTGACATCCATGACCGTACCCATGTTATATCAGGGACCTTGTTATACTGGGGCACTATATAAAGGAATATGTTATACTAAGGCACTTTATAGTGACATCCATGACCGTACCCATGTTATATCAGGGACCTTGTTATACTGGGGCACTATATAATGGAATATGTTATACTAAGGCACTTTATAGTGACATCCATGACCGTACCCATGTTATATCAGGACCTTGTTATACTGGGGCACTATATAATGGAATATGTTATACTAAGGCACTTTATAGTGACATCCATGATCGTACCCATGTTATAACAGGGACTGTGTTATATTGAGGTGCTTTGTAGTTAGGTAAAATGGGTGTACAAACTTTATTGTCCAATCTTCCTATCATCTTGACTGTTATTTTGACTATGATGTGATGGAATAATCACATGTGTATCACCTGCATTCCATGCGTGATCAAAATTATGAAACATCAGCTGTGTTTGGTATGCCTCTAAAAGGAAACAAGTTTAAAATAAAGCCTATTAGTTATGACTGATTAACAAAGTTAATGCATGAATTCATATTCCTCCACATTTTTAAAAAAAAAAAAAAAATATACCAAACTACTTTGTCAGAGCTAACTGTTGGAATTACAACAAACAAAAGATCAACTATTATATGATAACATGATGGTGTATTACTGGTGCTTACATTGATTTCTAAGGTCCGATTACCTTAAAGTTTTTCAAAGCCTTTCAGCTTGAACAAAATGTTGGAAAATGTTAACAAAATTTAATTCATTGTAATCATCAGAGGTCCCTAAAATAATCTCACACTTAACATTCAGAAAATTGATATTTTCAAATTTTGACATAAAAAGTTAATTTTATTCTGTCAA
Source organism: Margaritifera margaritifera (assembly GCA_029931535.1). Classification (NCBI taxonomy): domain Eukaryota; kingdom Metazoa; phylum Mollusca; class Bivalvia; order Unionida; family Margaritiferidae; genus Margaritifera; species Margaritifera margaritifera. Next base: position 966,909 of record JAQPZY010001374.1, read on the forward strand.
AGTGCACAAACCATATGTGTGATTTATTTCATTTCCTTGTGTTCTGAACAAAGCAAAAGCCCGTTTGAAAGAGTACACATTTTTAATTGGTATAGTACATAAAGTGATGCATTTATAAAGTCTTAGGATGCAAACAACATTTCAAGCACCTAGAGATCTGTCCACTAGAATGCACTGTGAGTTCACTTTTTTCTTTGTTAACTATGTTACCCAGTTATACTTTGTTATGAGTACATTCAATACCTTGCAGATCCAAGGTAAGAAAGACATTCACCATGTCTTTTGACTTGTTTTATTAACAAAAGTGCTAAAATGTAGACTACTTGCTGAGACAGAAGTCAGACAAGAGTGGTCTCCCATTTGAGGGATTGGAACCAAATCCCATTGATCACCAGTCACTACTTCCACTTGTGCACTCATGCCTGATCAGTGCACTTTTTCAAGAGGTCTTGTAAATACTCTTCCACTTTGTGCCTTTTCATCAGTCTGAGCTATCCTTCTGAGTTTTGTCACCACAGAAATGTATACTCCATCTGTTTTCCTACAAAATTTTGCCCCTATCATCATAATATATGAATATTTTGCTCTTCAGTTGTCCAACTTCATCATACAGTAAAGTAATCAGTGCCATCTTATTTGCCTGCAATATGGTGTATAGTACTTACAATTCTTCTTAGTACTTGACCTTTTTTTTATGTTCTAGTAAATTATTTGTTATTCCTAGTAATAAGATAATTTCTCTAATTTTATCTGGCATTTATCATAATTCATAGCGTCCACTTCATGGTAAGCTGAGTGTGATACTTGACTGATTTTCACCTGTGTATGCCATTGTTTTTTCTCTCCAATTACAGGTATCAACAACAATTGACAGGATTTAACATGAGCTGTGTTAGAGATTAAAGCTGGCTGAAGATACTCACCCTACCTGTCTAATCTACACAGAGCGTCATTCAAACCATATTTGGCTTCTCCTGCTCCATCAGTGACCTCATACAGAACTCCTGCATCCGTTGATCTCTTTATCAAGCAAGACCAGCCTTGTTTCAGACAGTTACCATCAGGTCAAGTTGCTGACATCTCAAACTGCTTTGAAAAACAACACACTGTCCTGACGGAATCAGCCGATCCACGTGGAATGGTCCTTTTACCTCTCAGTCTTCAGTCAGGTCTGCATCTGCAGATATCAATCTTCTGTGGACCTCCTTGCGATGAAGTGGAAGGTCAAAATCCCAATCCTTGTCTCACCAGTCCCAGAGCAATAATCCTGAGCAGTCAATACCATTTTTCTGAACTGGAACAGCTTCAACACATACACCTTTCCCCTGACCCCTCTGATTCCCAAAGTCTTGCATAAAGTGAGTGAATCTTAGTGCCTACTAATCCTGATTGCTCCTTCGAGTGGGAAAAATCATGGATCAACAACCTCCTGAATCAGGTGGCAGAGATTTCCAGGAAAATCCTGCCTTCTCCTGACCTGCCAAAAACAGCAAATATGTAGGTTTTCCATCGAAGCCTGGAGATTTTGAACATGCACACCTGGCTCATATCAAACAAGCCCTCGGAAAGAAACAGTTCTCTGAGGAAGAGGTGGACAGAATTGCTTGGGCAAGAATACCCGCCACTTTGAGAGCTTATGAGAAGAAATGAAGAGTTTTCTCCAAGCAGTGCGAGCAGAGACACATCTCTCCCTTTAAAGCCTCAGTACCACAGATTGCTACTGTATATACTTGTGTATAAGCCGATACCAACTGCAAACTGCATAGACCCAGATCTGCCATTGCATAATGCACTGGCAGATCTGGATCTATGCAGTTTGTAAGGACTAATCAGTAGAACAAACAACATAGACCCTGATCTGCCGGTGCATTATGCGACAGCAGATCAGGGTTTATGTTGTTTGCATGTGCACTGAGGTTATACGCAAGTTTATATGGTAACTTCCTTCTGTTGCTTTTAGAGGAGGAGAATTAGCTCTGGTCACAATTAATGGCTACCCTTCCATGATTTTAGACACATTTTGCCATCATGGAAGGGAGGACATAGTCAAGAACAAAGACTGCTCAGACCTTCTAGCCAGTTTTGACTCATCTTGACTGAAGGTTTTTGGCCCTTTATTCAAAAATGGAATTTAACATGGGTTCTAATGTGGTTGAACAAGGCACCCTTTTGAACCATTGTCTAGACCCTCTCAAACTAAGACCTGCTTACTAGTTACTCTAGGTACAGCAAGCAGAATTGGAGAGATTCATGCCTTATCCGCTGACCTGAATTATCTGCATTTCTGCCATGATGGTTTGGTCTCTTTCATGATGGTCTCTGCTTTCATTGCCAAGAACAGGTTCCAACTCATGGGAAAGTAGTCTTTTGTCTTGAAACTTTTATCTTCTTTGGATCCTTTTTCCCAAGGGCATCTGCAGGACTCCATCAGGGCACAAGCATGGTACCTGAGTGAGAAGATCAGAAGAAGGAGATCTCACTAGTTCTTACAATTCAAAGAAGGAAGGGACATTATTTCCACTCAGGCTTTGTCATCCTTAATAAGCTGGCTGAATTATCCACTCAGCCTACAAGGAACAAACCCAAGACCAGATGAATTTTCATATGCATCTTGGGTCACAAGGTCAGGGCAGTCGCCACTAGTGTAGCATTTGAGTGGAACTTTGCCCAAATTGACATCACACAAGAAGCCTTTGGCTGGAGGTCAGAAATGAAATTCTCCAGCTTTTACCTCAGGGACCTGATGGGACCTATATCAGCAGCACAATAGGCTACCTTCTCAGATCACTCAGGGACCTGGTGGGACCTATCAGCAGTACAATAGGCTATCTTCCCAGATCACTCAGGAACCTGGAGGGACCTATCATCAGTACAATAGGCTATCTTCCCAGATCACTCAGGAACATAGTGGGACCTATCAGCAGTACAATAGGCTACCTTCCCAGATCACTCAAGGACCTGTTGGACCTATATCAGCAGTACAATAGGCTACCTTCCCAGATCACTCAGGGACCTGGTGGGACCTATATCAGCATATTTGAAGAAGAAACCAATTCTTTGATGATACTTACCTGATCCGAGTACGAGCACACTCTCCCTTTCCCTCCTCATAGTTAAGTTACATCCCAGGATGAGCATGCACTTCTGTTCCAGTAGTAACTGATGATTGGTCGGTTTTATACCAGGCCTTCTATCCAAGGGGAGACCACTCTTGTCTGACTTCTGTCTTGGTAAGTAGACCATTTGTTAGCAATGTTGTCACTAAAACATGCCAATAGACATGGTGAGCATCTTTCTTTGACTCAATCAGCAATGATCTCACTATGGAGATAATAGGATTTCTCCTTTAATGTACAAATGAAATTACCAACTACAATGTCATATTTTGAAAAACAATGAAAATTGATAATCAAGACAACAAATGAATTCATAGGCAGTATATATTTGATTGTATTTTTTTGTTGTTGGATAAGAAACAAACTTGTATATTTACTTATATATTTACAGCCTGTCATGGCCCTATTTAGACCACACCCAGATGATCCCAGGAGAAAAATTTTCAACATTGCGCATTTTGGAGTGGGAACGGCTGCTTTCATATTGTCCAGTAAGTAATACTCTGCACCCTTGATCTTCAGATTATAGTAGACCCGTAAAAACTTGAACATTGGAAATTAATGGGAAAATAATGTTAAATTCAGGCTTCCATTATTTATAAACTCAGAATTAACAACAAAAAAAATCAAACATTTTTTTCAACACTTTTAAATGTTGTTTTCACCAGTGAATTGTATGATAAATATTAAATTACATAGGTTGGATCTTATATATGAAATGTGGCTTCACCAAGAAAAAAGTCTCATGAAGGTATAATTTACTGTATAATAAGTATACTTTATTATAAATCTGTTACTGCATGAGAGAGTATAGATTGTGAACAGTCATTGATTACTGCACTGCAAGAAACAGACTCGACTGAAACTGAATGTTCACTATTTTAAGTGTATGATAGATGAAGACATGCAAATGCAAACTTGTATTTTCGTAATAATTTTTTTGCCAAAAATATTATGCCCCCCCCCCCCAAATGCTTGATATTGGATGGGGAAGTTTGATGCAGCCTCCATTTAAAAACAAAAAAAATATTTGACACAAAATACATGATCTAATCAGAGAAAAAAAACGTTTTAATACAAGTAATACACTACCTGTCGCTATTGCATTGCTTACCTTTCCAGAATGGAAATTATCCCCATCTGTATAATTCAAATTATGTCCTCACATTAGATGGAAGTTTAAGAAAGTTCAGTACTAGAAAGAACACAGACCCAGTCAGTTCCCCACATTATAGACCCATGCACATTATAGACCCATGCACATTATAGACCCATGCACATTATAGACCCATGCACATTATAGACCCATGCACAGTATAGACCCATGCACATTATAGACCCATGCACATTATAGACCCATGCACAGTAGTCATTCTCCTTTTACAGACAACATGTTGGATCAACTGAATTCTTCATGCTGTACAAAAATATTGCCTACTCACATGTCAAGATGCATTTCTGGTATGTAAATTCAGGTTTACATATAGTTAGAGTATTTATAACCAGAGTCCATTGCATATTTGGTCGTAGTTGTTTTGTTGTTCCATGTTGTCAGCAGTGCTTTTCAACATTACCCTTCCCCTTTGGCAATTGGATAATTCATAACTGTTCCTAATTTTATCATAATTCAATTATATTTTGGTTTTTTTTGCAGACTCATAAATAGGCATGGTCTCCACATGCATCTCAGGATTTGTTTGTGACCTCTGTTTTAGTCTACATTTAGTTTTTTTTAGAACAACAGGGTTGATGTTTCATTGGCTGATGCTACATGTTTGTTTTTTTAGACTTGCTTAAGGGGGTCACAAACCAGCATTATATTCTGTTAGTGTGTTCAGGTGGTCTCATACCATTCATTTATAATAATTTTGTGTTTTGTTGGGTTCTCAACCTTCATTGTCATCAATGCTTGGGTTAAATATTGCTGATGTTAGATTGTGTTTGGCCACAGGTCACACACCATTCATTATCATCTGTAGCGAGTCAGAATCACATTCCACTAATTTTTATTAATTATATTAATATTATGATTTACTGGTTTCACAACCTTCATTGTCATTAATACTCGTGTTAAATACAGCTGTTAGATCATGTTTGACCACAGATTTCACACTACTCGTCATTGGCATCAATAACATATGGTTAGGTAAAGTATTGCTGTATTAGATTGCATTTGACTTCAATTCTCATGCCATTCATTAATATTATAATCAACATTTCTGATTATTGTTCCTTGTTTTCTGATTTTTCTGTTTGCAGCAATATGTCAAAGCAGAGTGAGGGCAAATGTGGGCATAAAAAGCCCCAATTGGATATGCACCCCACCTGCCTTGATTGTACTAATTGCCAACAGACACACAAGTGTCCATTCTGTTGTTTTTGGTCGGAGAAGGTCTGGAACCTCACCAAAAGTAGATGCACTTATTAATGGAGGAGGAAAGGGCCTTCTTCTTTATCATCTCAAGAACACACTGGATCCTTCTCTAAGTCCCTCAGGTCTCAGAAGAAGAAGATTAGCTCTTTGGCAGAAAAGGGCAATCCTCAATCCCAGAAGTATATGGGATCAGTCTCTGCAGAGACATATAAGGCCCTTGGACCCCTGACAGTTGTTCCAACCCAGTCAGTGCATGTTGGGGTTAAGTCCAGGATCCATTCCAAGGGAGGAAATACTAGGGCTGAGAGTGAGTCATGCATTCCAGAGAGGGAGGAGCAGCACCCTCTCTAAGCCCACAGCCAATAACAGTAGAGAGTTGGGCCCCCCACACCCCACCCTGTGAGAGAGGAGCAGCACCCTCTCAGAACCTATAGCCCGATGATGGCGATAGGTGGATCAAGCCACCATGGAATGGGAGAGCTATGATCTGGTTCTACAAGATCTGAGGAGGGGTACTCCTGTAAATCAGAGTTGCCTCGCCGGTCAGTGACTGGTCACTGGTCTGCGAGTACAAGTCACTGGTCATTAGAACCCCTTCAGAGTGGAGACAGGGATTGGGTCGAGATCACTCCTCTCGCCAGGCTACCAATGAACCTTATTGGGGACTGTGAGTCACCGTACATGCACCAGGCAAGAAAATGGGATTGGATCGGCATCTCCCCCTTCTCTATACCCCTCTTAATCCCTATGGGATGTGGGGACATACTTTGTAGGGAAGTGAATTGTCCTTCCTATTTATGCTGCCAGGGACATCAGGGCCTTGGCCTCATAGCAATGTTGATGTTGCAGATCACAGCCCAACATCATCTGCTTATGTGGATACAAAAAGGAAGGAGTAGGATCAGTCTTCTTCCTCCATATGCTCAAGTAACATTGAGAAGTGTTCTCATCCTCCAGCAGAGTCTGCTACTATTGACAGTCCCTCATTCCATGTGAGAAGTTATGAGGCTCCCCCTACCCCCAGATCTCCTCTGCATCAGAGAGACAGTGGGTCACAAAGTCTTGCCTCCCAGAACAAAGACATCCTGACAGTCTCAGTCAACTCTAAATAGTTCACCAAAGAACAGGCAGAGACAGTGCATCCTCCTCTCTTCAGGCCCCCTGCCTTCTCCCACCCATTGACTCAGGTAATGTAGGATGAGATCTGTTTTTTTTTAAAAAGCCCCATGATTTGATTTCCAAACCCTCTGGCTCAGAGGACAAGAACATTCTTTCAAGTTTGACTCTCATGGGCTGTCTCACACTGAGATCTCAGTTTGCTCCTCCATTCAGCTATGGTCAGGGAGCTTTCTCAAAGGTTTTGTAAGAGTTTACTAAGCAGCATAAGGGGTGGTTAGTCCCTCCCCCCATCTACTCTGAGACCTTTGGTCTCTGCAGCTAGCTACAGGATAGTCTCCCCTGCCTGGTCCCTTAAGCCTCCTTTTTAGGATGCTGGGGCATCACAAGTAGACATTTCCATGGGGATCTGGGCCCACCTTCCAGTTAAGATAATGAAGGCATTGGAACTTAAGTCGAAGGTTGCTTGTCACAATAGCTATGCATATCAATCATTTCTTAGCAGTCTCCTGAAGTCAGAATCTCTGTCTCAAGCTGCACTACAACACTTGCTAAAAACAGTTGTCAAAATCTTTAGGAGTGCCTTTTACTTTGCCATGGCACTGTTGATGGAGCTACTCCACCTCTGCAACAATGTTGCTTTAAGGTCTTACTGGAGCATAGTATGAACCTTCTTCAAGCTGCTCCTTCGGAGGAAGAGACCCACTTTGGAGGGCTAATTCCTTCCTTGGCATCTCAAGACCTGAATGACCAACAAACCAGTCTCTCGCATCCACTCCTGGCCTTTTTAAATTGGCCAGAAAGCACATTCATCCTGACCCCTCCCAGTCCCTCAGTGAAGTTCTTTCAAAGGAAGTAAGCCCAGTCCAAGAAGCAACCCCAATTTAAACCTCCCTACTTGCCTGTTGTTGCTAGATGGGGTCAGAAAGGCCGAGGGAAGAAGTTTATAGTCCACTCTCCCTTTACTAAGGAAGGAGGGGGCAGCCATAGGGACTTGCTCCCTCTTCTGCTGTGGATCTTTTTCCAATAATTTCTATAGGTGCTTGACTAACCCTCTTTTCAGAGGTCTGGTTGAGCAAAACAGATGATTGGTGGGTCCTATGTATAATAAATGGAGGGTACTGGCTTCAGTTCCAAGAACATCCTTCTCTGGCAAGGCCCCCCCCCCCATGCTTTTCCACCAGTCAGATCTGGTGCAATTAAGGGAAGATGTGCACTCTCTTCTACAAAAGGCCACAGCAGAGAGGGTGCTAAATGACCAGTCTCCGGCATTCTGCTCCCAGATTTTCCTGGTATCAAAAAAGGCAGAAAGTTTCAGTTGATTATCAATCATTCTGCCTTGAACAAGTTTATTCAGGAGGAACCTTTCAAGATGGAAACAACAGCCTCAGTCATGAATGCCTTAAGGTCTGGCAACTGGGCGGTCTCCATGGATCTCCAGGATGCATACCTTCACATCCAAATTTTTGCTCCTTACAGAAAGTACCTCCAGTTTTGTCTGGACCCGGAGGTGTTTCAGTTTTACACCCTGCAACTTGGCCCAGCCTCTGCACCCAGATCCTTTACCAGTCATGGGAGTAGTCACCATCCAAATGAGGTCTTGGGGGATCTCTATCCTCCAGTATTTTGATGACTAGCTGATCCACAATGGCTGCTTAGAGTCCCTCAGACAAGATCTGTCTCACTGCTGATCCATAGTGGGCCTTTTGTCAAACCTAGAAAAATTGGAGCTAGTTCCACCTCAGGATTTTGTATATGTTGGGATGAATTAGTGTGTGTCCTGCTGGACAGAGTAGACAGAATCCTGTCCCTTTTGGAGGCACTGAGAGACAAGACTTCGCTGTCAGCCCACCTATATCTATCCCTTCTGGGGACCTTAAACTCTGTGCTGGACCTGGTTCCCCTCGGGAGACAACACTTGTCCCCCCCCCCTCCAGTTTCTCCTTCTGGTGAACTGGAAACCACACAATGATCCCCTGACAGCTCAGATTTTTCTAGGACCGGAATTTCACCATCACTTGAGTTGGTTGGTCAGTCTGGACTGGTTTGGGACCAGAGTCCCCATGCTTGTCCCCAAACCCCACTCCAATCCATTTATGGACAAATCATATTCAGGGTGGGGTGCTCACTTGAAGCTAGAAGGGCCAGTTCTTCAGGAATTGTGGTCCAGGAAGAATCTACCCTACACATAAACAATTTGGAAAAGAGGTCAGTACCTTTGGCCCTACAAGGGTGCATCAACCAAGTAAGGAGTCACTGTGTGATGGGCTCCTCCAACAATACATTGGTGGTAGTATACCTCAGGCAACAAATAGACACACATGCCCCTCTTTATTGCATGGAGGTTTGGAACCACCTTCACTGGGCAACCTCGGAAGGGGATTACCCTCCAAGTTCATTATATTCCTGGCAAGAAGAATATTTAGGCAGATAGTCTGTCCAGGAGAGGCAAGGTAGTCCTCATGCAACAATCTGTTGCAGAGTCTCTGTTCAAACTGTGGGGGAGTCCCTAGTGGACTTGTTTCCGACAAAGCTAAACAACAAGTTCTTTTTTTATATTTCCCCAGTCCCAGATTAGAGGGCCTGGGCAGTGATTGCCTTAGCCTGATGCGGTATGATCTGTTTGCTTACAAAGTCAGGATCTCCACTGTTCAGCTCATTTTGATAGCCGCTCTGTGGCCCCAATGATAATGGTTCAATGATCTCAACCTGTTGGTAGACCAGCCCAGAACATCGCCTTAGAGGAGGTTCCTTCTGTCGCAGCACAGGGGCTGTCTTCAGCACAGTAGCCAACAGATTCTCCAGTTTGGCTTATCTCGGGCAATCTATCTGCTAGGACAATTTTAGAGAAAAGTTGCCAGTTGCATACTTCAGACTATGTTCAAAGTCTATGATGCCAAGTGGAGAATCTTTTGCAATTGTTTCAGTAGGAAATGCATTAATCCTAGCTGTCCCTCTGTGAGCACAGTGGCTGATGTTCTTCAATTCCACTTCAAAGAGAGAGAATGCTCAGTTTCTACTATTAAGGGCTATCCAACACACTCAAAGTTTCAAAAGGTCTGGCCATTGGTTCAGGTCCTCATTATTCTGACATTGTCAGGTATTCTTTGCTGCAGAAACTGGTGTCTCATGAATGCCCGGATGGAATCTCTCATGTGTGTTGTGGTCTTTGACAAAAAAACCATATGAACCTTTGGATGAAACTTCTTTGGAGAACCTTACCCTTAAGGCTGTTTTCCTGCTTTCCTTAGCCTATGTGAGATTAAGGAGTGCTCTGTTTACAGAAGAAGGTTGTTTACAGTTCAACGGCAATTACGAGTTGGTTTCTTTCCTTTGCCAACAAGTTTTTCAGCAAACAACCAGCTTCCTTCGGCAGCTCCAATTCTTATAGAGATTCCCAGTCTCAGTTATATCTGTGCTGGGGATGATCAAGATCGACTTTTATGCCCATTTATGGCTTTACGGTTCTATTAGGCCTCCTATAAAGGGAGAAGGAAGGATAGGAAGCACCTTTTCCTTCCCTTAAAGGGCTCTGCTGATATTTTGGCATCCACTAAGGACAGGACAGATCTTTCTTTCATGAAGATTAAAGTTCAGGAAATTCAAGCCATTGCTGCCTTATGGGCCTATCTCACTCATATGTCATTGGAGGATGTTATGAAAGCCACATTTTGGTGGTCACATGCTACCTTCTCTTCCTTCCACCTTCATTCTTTGTCACACCAGAGCGAATGCATATTTTCTTTGTGACCCATACCAATTTTTTTAGGCCATCAACCTCCCTCCACACTGGCAAATTCATCAATGCAGTAGTGACAGGTAATGTGTTACTGATATTAAAATATAGTTTTTACAGATGATAAAACTAAATTTAATGATATTATACTACCTGTTGCTATTGCCAGATTCCCTTTTCCCACCCTGATCTGATGTCTTGCAAGTTGTATGTGTCCCTAAAAAGGAGGATGACTACTGCGCATTGAGCTATGATGTGGGGAGCAGACTCGTTCTGTGATATTTTTAGTTCTGAACTTTCTAGAACTTTCCATCTAATGGAAGGATGGAATTTGTATATACGGACAAGGGTAATTTCCGTCCCAGAAAGGTAAGCAACACAATAGCGACAGGTAAGTATTACATCATTAAAATTAGTTTTTACCCCCAAAAGACAACATTTTACTTAGCACTACACAGAGAGAGATTTTGTGGATATTGAGGTCTAATGTCATAGTCCAGACATTCATCTGATTTTAGATCCAAACATCAAAATGCAAGCAAGCAAGCTATAATTATTGGTGTAAAAAGTTTCTTTGGCATCTTCTTTCTTGGACAATACCATACAAAAATCACCCAATCATCAGGGAGAGAGAGGGGGCAATATGTCTTATTGAACACTGTAGTATCACTATTTTCGTGGGGTACCAATTTTCGTGGATTTCATTGTTGCTCTCAACCACAAATTTAATGACCTAACAAAAAATTAGCCACATATGATAAGAAGCCCCCCTTCCCATTTTTTTTCTTACTGTGTTTCATTCCTAGAGATCAACAAAGCTATTTGATAAATCATCGTTATTTTAGTAATCTGGTTAATATATTTGCTTTTGCATGTGTGTTTTATTTTCACGCTTGAAAAAAAATTATAAAGCATTTTATAGTGCACACACATCTACATAATATCTGATAGCCGTAATTTCCACTCACTACCTTAAATCGATATGTTGTGAGATAAGTAAGGATAGAGAGAAAAGAGCAAAAGCATAAGGTATTCAAACACTGTTATTACTGAAAATGAAAGAAAGAATAGGAAAAATACTATAAACGAAAATTAGATTTGATACTTATTCAAATCAATTCTCCATTCAAGTGAAACTATTGTCGAAAAATTTAAATCCTTGTGAAAGCACATCTCATTTTATCCATGCATGCTTAATCCCAATGAGCAACATGACTGTAAAATACTAAAAGTATTGCTTGAAGCACAATTACTAATGAAACACTGTATATATACACAAATTACCACAGAGTATTGAAGCTCACAATTCACTGATTTTCGGACAAAGCCACTGAATCTACATCACATCACTCAAGTTGGTTGGTATACACAAATATTTGTCAGGTAAATAATCCTGAAATTGTTGAATTAAACAAGTCCAGTATTCTCAAAGCCACAGATAATTAGGAATTAGGTCCAATCTTTCACACATTTTCATATGAACCAGAGTTATCCATTCAGCATTTATTGGCTTCATGGACGATTTTTTGAAGTAAAGTTGAGTGGTTGAAGTTGGTTCATACATGAGGCAGGCTCAAACAAAGGAGTGATTCAATTGTTTTTCAATTTAGTTAGAGTCTTCGCACTTTGATGGGCTTTGAACACATCAGATGTTGATACCGATTGCTAATTGCATTGAGCAAGAGGCAGCTGGTCACATGTTTGGTTCGCATGTAGAATGATGACATTATCCAAACTGACGGGTATCTAAATTGATTTTTACCACTCTTAAGCCACTGTATCAATGCCATGGTCATTAGAAAGTAATTGATAGTGCAGCTTTATGGACAGTGTTTTAAGGAAGACATCATACACATGTACTTTAATAACCAATTAGTAGCTTAGTATTGTTGGCTGTGTCGTTTCCCTTTGATGTTGACTGTAAGTGATTTAATATTGACAGGTTTTTGATTTGTGCTTATGCAGGTGGTAGTACTGTTTTAACCATTGAGGTGACCATCGTTTATTGTCCTCATAGTTTTGTTCTTTTGAATTCTTTATTTGAGGTATTTGTTGAGGTTAATCCACAAAATTAAATACCTACAAGTATGCAAACTTTGACAGGCAAAACCACGAATTTAAGTACCAACGAAAATGTCTTTTTTCAAAACCACAAAAATTAGGACCCACGAAAATAAATGATACTGCAGTTCATAAGTAGTCTTTAACTCACAAGAATTTCACACTTTATGATTAATTTCAACAGTAAACTTATTTAAGTTCTATAACAGATGATTATCTAACTTATGCTGTTAATTGCTGGGCTGGGGAAAGGTGTATATGAAGCCATCTGGCTGGGGAAAGGTGTAAATTAAGCCAGGGAAAGGTGCAATGAAACCATCTGGCCAGGGATAGGTGTAATGAAGCTATTTGGCTGGGCAAAGGTGTAAATGAAGCCATCTGGCTGGACACAGGTTTCATTACATCTTTCCCTGGCTTAATTTACACCTTTCCCCAGCCAGATGGCTTCATTACAGCTTTCCTCATCTAGATAGCTTCATTAAACCTTTCCCGACCCGATGGCTTCATATACACCTTTGCCCAGCTAAGCCCAAGTCAAAGCACTTAATGTATAGAAAAAGTAAACATCCTTGAGTGATGTTAATGATAGACTTGACACATCAATTAAGAAGGAAAAGGAACTGAATTATATATTCATATATAAATGTATACAATTATTAATAAAGTTAATTAACTAGACTATACCCAGCAATTACTACCCTGATTGGATGTGAGAAAAGTGGCCAAAATATTTGGTAGTTGCTCTTATTTTAAAAGATTTGCTTTTGTATGAAAGAATTGTGAATAACCAAAGTTATTAGGGAATAATTTCATTGCATGGGTGTTGGAAAATAAAGTTTTTAACCTGTATTTACCGTACAGAATACTCATTACTCATGAATGTCTATTTCAGTCATCAACATTTTCATTGGAGTTGGTTTAGAGATGTCCAAGAACGTGGAAAATATCCTTTGGGCATATGTGGGATGGTTCATTTTCATCGTGATAGTCTTGGAATTACATGACTTAATACAGAGCAGAAAAGGTTAGTAACTATGTGTCTTTCCATCTATTAGGGTCTAACAGATTTCAAAATCAGTTGATAGTCTGGCAGGCTATTAAGAAAAGAACTTGCTAGATCAGCTTACATTTTCAGCTATGAAACTGTTAGCTATGAGAATTCCCCATTTTTCCTTATTATCAGTAATTTATAACTATCCCTATTTGTGATATATTTCCTTATTATCAGTAATTTATAACTATCCCTGTTTGTGATATATTTCCTTATTATCAGTAATTTATAACTATCCCTGTTTGTGATATATTTCCTTATTATCAGTAATTTATAACTATCCCTGTTTGTGATATATTTCCTTATTATCAGTAATTTATAACTATCCCTGTTTGTGATATATATCCTTATCAGTAATTTATAACTATCCCTGTTTGTGATATATTTCTTTATTATCAGTAATTTATAACTATCCCTGTTTGTGATATATATCCTTATTATCAGTAATTTATAACTATCCCTGTTTGTGATATATTTCCTTATTATCAGTAATTTATAACTATCCCTGTTTGTGATATATTTCCTTATTATCAGTAATTTATGACTATCCCTGTTTGTATTTTCAAGTCATCTCTTAAATTTTTTTTTTTTTTAAGTCTTGAGATCATGTGGTAGTGTCCTCTAGGCTACATGAATTCAACGTATGATAAACCAGATCCAGCATTCTGGTAGCCCTTGGGCTCTAGGCTACATGAATTCAACGTATGATAAACCAGATCCAGCATTCTGGTAGCCCTTGGGCTTTAGGCACATGAATTCAACGTATGATAAACCAGATCCAGCATTCTGGTAGCCCTTGGGCTCTAGGCACATGAATTCAACATATGATAAACCAGATCCAGCATTCTGGTAGCCCTTGGGCTTTAGGCACATGAATTCAACATATGATAAACCAGATCCAGCATTCTGGTAGCCCTTGGGCTTTAGGCACATGAATTCAACGTATGATAAACCAGATCCAGCATTCTGGTAGCCCTTGGGCTTTAGGCACATGAATTCAACATATGATAAACCAGATCCAGCATTCTGGTAGCCCTTGGGCTCTAGGCACATGAATTCAATGTATGATTAACCAGATCCAGCATTCTGGTAGCCCTTGGGCTCTAGGCACATGAATTCAACGTATGATAAACCAGATCCAGCATTCTGGTAGCCCATGGGCTCTAGGCACATGAATTCAACATTTGATAAACCAGATCCAGCATTCTGGTAGCCCTTGGGCTCTAGGCACATGAATTCAACGTATGATAAACCAGATTCAGCATTCTGGTAGCCCTTGGGCTCTAGGCACATGAATTCAACATATGATAAACCAGATCCAGCATTCTGGTAGCCCTTGGGCTCTAGGTACATGAATTCAACATTTGATAAACCAGATCCAGCATTCTGGTAGCCCTTGGGCTCTAGGCACATGATTTGTTGGACCCAGTTTTTGAAACCCTTACAGTGATTGCTGGCTTTACTAACCAACACACATGTACTAGCTTGCATACCATTTTGGAGGACAACAATCATCCAGTATACTGCTCACTAAGGTAGAAAACAATCATCCAGTATACTGCTCACTAAGGTAGAAAACAATCATCCAGTATACTGCTCACTAAGGTAGAAAACAGTCATCCAGTATACTGGTCACTAAGGTAGAAAACAATCATCCAGTATGCTGCTCACTAAGGTAGACAACAATCATCCAGTATACTGCTCACTAACGTAGACAACAATCATCCAGTATACTGCTCACTAAGGTAGAAAACAATCATCCAGTATACTGCTCACTAACGTAGACAACAATCATCCAGTATACTGCTCACTAAGGTAGAAAACAATTATCCAGTATACTGCTTACTAAGGTAGAAAACAATCATCCAGTATACTGCTCACTAAGGTAGAAAACAATCATCCAGTATACTGCTCACTAAGGTAGACAACAATCATCCAGTATACTGCTCACTAAGGTAGACAACAATCATCCAGTATACTGCTCACTAAGGTAGAAAACAATCATCCAGTATACTGCTCACTAAGGTAGAAAATAGTTCTTTCAGTAAAATTAGTCATTTATATTTTTTCACACAAAACATTCTTTTCTTAGCTATAAATATATAAATTTGTTTTTAAGTTTTGCTTTTTTATATTTAGTAAGTGCATATAATTACATTGTGTCAATAAAGTCTGCTGGTATACACAAGTATTTGTCAGGTAGATAATCCTGAAATTGTTGAATGAAACTAGTCCAGTTTTTTCAAAACCATGGATAATTAGGTTTGATCTTTCACATGTTTTTGCATGAACCACATTTATCCATTCAACATAAATCAACTTGATTGATGAGGTTTTAAGGTCTACTAATACATTGATCCTCATCAGTGATGTCTTCCTTTTCCTTAATTGTCTCTATGACCTGTTTAGCATACCAGTTGTGAAAGTGTGATTTTAATTCCTCTTTGTAGCCTTTATTTATTTTAAAGTCTAGTGGTTGAAGTTGGTTCGTACATGAGGCAGGCTCCAACAAAGGAGTGATTCCATTGTCTTTTAGTTCAGTTCAATTTAGTTAGCATCTTCACACTTTGATGGACTCTGAACACATCAAATATTAACACTGCCTGCTAGTTGCATTGAGCAAGGGGGCAGCTTGTCACATGTTTTGTTCACATGAGGTATGATGACATTATCCAAACCAATGGGGACCTAAGCTGAATTTCACCTCTTAAGCCACTGTGCTAATGCCATGGTCATCAGAAAGTACTGATGGTGCAACTTTATTGACAGTGTTGTAAGTAAGAGATCATACACATGTACTTTAATAACTGAATAGCTTAGTGTTGTTGGTTGTGTCGGCTCCCTTTGATTCTGAGCACTCAGATGGAAACAAGGTGTAAGGGATTGGTCTTGACAGGTGTTTGATTTGTGCTCAAACATTTGGTAGTATTGTTGTAACCATCGAAGTGACCGTTGTTTGTTGTCCTCATATTTTTGTTCTTATGTATTCTTTATTTGGGGTATTTGTTGAGGTTAATCCATGAATTTAAATACCCATGAAAATGTATTTAAAAAAAATAAAACCAAGAAAATTGAGACCCACAAAAATAAATGAAACCACAGTATATAATTTCTTATTAAAATTTGTAAATTTTATGATGATAATTTCAAATTTCGACACTCTAACCACCATATTTGATGATAAAACAAGTGATATATATATATCGAGCTTTTATTTACCAATTTCAATCAAAATTTTTTTATATTAAGCAAATAGTAGCGTATTTTTGACTTTTTCTGTAAGAAATAAGATGGGATTCACACCTGCCTCCACATTATAAGCAGGTTTGGAAGTTAACCTGGTGCAATATAAGACGGAGTGTCGCATTTAGACACAGTAAGACATGCATAAGAAAATTTTGCTGTATCAGATTTATTTTACCTATGGCAAAAATCTCTTAAAGAGAAAGGTGCTAGATGCCAAAACTTTTGCTATGCTGTCTAAAGAAGACATTTTGTATGATCGTGGTGCTTGCATTGTACACTGTCAGTAAGCACACTCAGTAATATTATACATTTATTTAGGTATCGAGCACACAAAATTCATCGTAATTTATGGAACAAGTATTGATAAGTGTCAGTGAAATACAATACAATTTGTATAGTGCAGTACTTACGAAGTATAGAGAATATTTTAACAAACATTTTGCAAAAATCACAAAATTACAGTTTTTGCACATTTAAGAAGACTGCTAATTCCATTTTAAAAAATTCACATTTTTTTCAACAAACTTATATGATTTGCATATTTGCAAGGAGAAAATCACAAATTGTTATGCCAAGATGTCATGAGACTCAAATACCATGAATGGTGGTATTTAAGAGTATTGTACATTGATTCATTTGGGAATAGCAAACTTTAAAAATGATGATATAACTTTACTATTTTGAAAGTTGATATGTATATTGTAAATTCAGTCCAATTTCATTAATCACACTTAAATTGACTCTGACTTTGTTAATTCCTAGGGGTCAGTTTTGCATGGTTTAGCAAACACATTATGCTATCATTAGTGTTTACATCTGTGGACATACCTTTGACAGAAATTATATTTATGGAAAATGCATGTTAATCAGTTATTTAAATTCATAGTTGGTAGAAACCATTACTATCTATTCACGTGTATAAATCGGATCCAACTGCAAACTGCACAGACCCAGATCTGCCACTGCATAATGCTCTGGCAGATCTGGGTCTTTGTAGTTTGCTAGGACTGGTCAATAGAACAAATAAAATAGATACTGATCTGCTGGTGAATTATGTAATGGCAGATCAGGATCTATGTTGTTTGCAGTTGGACCCTATTTATACACAAGTATATATGGTAATACCATGAAATTTGGTATCTCATAAATGAATGTTAATTCACAGTATCTGATTTTCACTCAGATTGTAATGAGAACAATTTACAGAAAATAATTTTTAAGATCAAACCCAGTTCTTTATTGTTTTTAAGGCTACAGTTCTTGTCAGATCAGTAAGAGTAAACTGTTTATGGTTTTAATATAGAAGAGTTCCATTGAATTCACTCTAAAGCATCTCATTGTCATTTATTCATGCGTAATGCTCACCCAGCTGCAAATGGCATATTCAGATCTGCCATCATACAACACTCACGCAAATTAGGGTCTATCTCTTCAATTTAAATCAGAAGTAAAATGAACTGCATAGACCAATATGCTGATGCACTGACATATCTGGATCTATCAATTCAATTTAAATCAGAAATAGAATGAACTGCATAGACCAATATGCTGATGCGCTGACAGATCAAGGTCTATCTGTTTAATTTAAATCAGAAATAGAATGAGCTGCATAGACCAATATGCTGATGCGCCGACAGATCAAGGTCTATCTGTTTAATTTAAATCAGAAATAGAATGAACTGCATAGACCAATATGCTGATATGCTGACAGATCAAGGTCTATCTGTTTAATTTAAATCAGAAATAGAATGAACTGCATAGACCAATATGCTGATACGCTGACAGATCAAGGTATATCTGTTTAATTTAAATCAGGATTAGAATGAACTGCATAGACCAATATGCTGATGCGCCGACAGATCAAGGTCTATCTGTTTAATTTAAATCAGAAATAGAATGAACTGCATAGACCAATATGCTGATGCGCCGACAGATCAAGGTCTATCTGTTTAATTTAAATCAGAAATAGAATGAGCTGCATAGACCAATATGCTGATGCGCCGACAGATCAAGGTCTATCTGTTTAATTTAAATCAGAAATAGAATGAACTGCATAGACCAATATGCTGATATGCTGACAGATCAAGGTCTATCTGTTTAATTTAAATCAGAAATAGAATGAACTGCATAGACCAATATGCTGATGCGCCGACAGATCAAGGTCTATCTGTTTAATTTAAATCAGAAATAGAATGAACTGCATAGACCAATATGCTGATGCGCCGACAGATCAAGGTCTATCTGTTTAATTTAAATCAGAAATAGAATGAACTGCATAGACCAATATGCTGATATGCTGACAGATCAAGGTCTATCTGTTTAATTTAAATCAGAAATAGAATGAACTGCATAGACCAATATGCTGATACGCTGACAGATCAAGGTATATCTGTTTAATTTAAATCAGAAATAGAATTAACTGCATAGACTGATAATGTGATAAACTTACAGATTGGGTCTGTACTGATTGCAGTTGCATGTATTTTGTACAATACACAGGTAAATATGCCACTTTATACTTCACTCAATGGCATACTGGTATGCAGACAAAATTTCAGATATTTTATTTTAATTTTCTGAAAAAGGAGCAATATTGTTTTATATATTCATTTACTTTTGAAGTTTTCAGATCTCCTTCTTCTGTTCCAGGCAAGAATGGTGATAATTATGAGTTAACTAACATAACTCAAAAACAACCCAGTGGTGGAAGTTCCATGGTAAGAAGAAGAGAGAGAGGGAGGGAGAGAGAGAGAGAAGAAGGATTGCAGTTAGCAGTTATTTTTATGTACATTTATCATCAAAGGTTGTTCTCAGTAATTAAGCTTTTTTAAAAAGGAAGCTTAAGGTTTTATTCATACAGAAAGTTTAATTTTGAAATATGAAAAGTTACCACTAATAAAATATAATTTAATTGTAATAAGAAAAATATCTTTTTTTTTTCTTCAGAGATTGAAAATTAAAAAATTTTCAGTGAGGAACTTATAATTTTCTGCTATGAAGGAGGTATTCATTTTAATAAAACTTGTAAATTTCATCAGTTTACTAAATCATGAAGGAAATATATTTTCATTTTTTTAAGTGTCATCTCAAACTTGAAAAACTAATCATTCATTAATATTTTTATAGCTGTTTTTATCTGCCATTGTAATTATTGCTACTGTAATATCAGTAACTTTTCAGACACATTTTATTATTTTTCAAGTGTATAAATAATACTTACCGTATATATGCACGTATAAGCCGATACCAACTGCAAACTGCACAGACCCAGATCTGCCATCGCATACTCCACTGGCAGATCTGGGTCTGAGCAGTTTGTAAGGACTAATCCATAGAAAAAACATCATGGACCCTGATCTGCAGGCGCATTATGCGATGGCAGATCAGTGTCTGTGTTGTTTGCATTTGGACGCGAGTATATACGGTATGTTTAGAAGGAATTTTAACAATTACCATATGTACTCGCTTAAAAGACTGATCCAACTGCAAACTGTAGAGACCCAAATCTGCCATTGCATAATGCACTGGCAGATCTGAGTCTATGCAGTTTGTTAGGAGTAATCAGTTGAATAAACAACATAGACCCTGATCATTATGCAATGGCAGATCAGGGTCAATGTTGTTTGCAGTCGGACCTGTCTTATAAGCGAGTATATATTGTACATGCAGAAATAATGCAGAATTTAGGTATTTTATATAAAAGTTTTTATCTATTGTATATTGAGACTAAATTCTTGCATCTTTTTGTGTTTTAATAATTTTTCTGATGATTTTAAATGTACATTGAGCTTAATGTATTTTTAACCCCAAATGACCTGCAATGGGATGTCACTGGTATCTCCCTTCAGTGATTGGTGTCTTTGGAACATATTGAGATTGATATGCCATGGTATAATATGCCAGGAGATCAGGGTTCATGCTGATTATTCTGCATAAGACTTCAAGCATATAGTGTACACCTGGATATGTGGGCACATTGTGTAATGGCAAATCTTGGTCTTTGCTTTTCACAGTTGGGTGCAATCTATCCACATATATACACCAGTAACTTATGAAATCTCTGTGATGAAGCTGAACAGCAACTTAAATGGGATATTTTTTCTCTCTGATTAAAACTATTATTCAGATCTGCAAGAGATTTATTTTCAATGACAGGAAGATGATCATGCATCCTTGCAGATTCTAAGATCTAGTTTTCTCACATTCCTAATGTTTATGGCCATGTTTTCCATTGTAGAACAACAATGAGAAATTTTTCTATCTTTCATCATGTGACTGTTGTCTTTCATCACATGACATTCTACTGTGCACACACTGGCAAAAATGTCCATATTTTGATTATCACTTGAGCATTCTTTAACAATAATCAAGATAAACATTAATATCGACACATTTTTGCATCTTAAAATGTTCAGCTGTTGAAGTTAGTGTCCCGCAAACGGGATGTTTTGCACTGATTGACCTAGCGTCATGTGCAAATTTTGTAGTCCTGTTGCGAGTAAAAAATGCCATTGTTGTAATTTTTATTTTTTTAATCATCTTCTCATTATTATTCATGAAAGTAAGATTGATTCTGGATCAAAGTTGAATCAAGGACTATATCAGTGTTTGATGTCTAACTTGTTTAATCTTTGGGTTATGAGTGGACTTCAGTTTTTAAACTGTTCATATTTGTATCTTTGTGCAAGCTCTCTTTAGTACACAATTCGGACATCTGTGTAATGCCATTACCTTGATGGTCTTGACCACTATTCTGGGAATGCTTATATGTGTTTAAACATAACTTAAAATTTCCACGTAACTTTTAAGTGTAACCCTTGCTTTTTATATGCTGACCACAAGGTAGAGTATTATTTTCATCTGTCCATCCAGCTGTTACCAGTTTTGTTTCCACACAGTAATTCAAGTTCTCCATGATTTACAGTTACTACACAGTAATTCAAGTTCTCCATGATTTACAGTTAACAAACATTGTGGCTGGCTTGTACATGGGGTAAGAAAGAACATTGTTGATTTCAGGGTCAAAAGGTAAAAGGTCAAGGTCAGTGTGACTGAAAGAAGAAAAATGGTCTCCACACCATAGCATTAGTTTTATATTATGTACCTGATACAAACTTTGTGGATGGCTTGCACTTGGGGTAAAAAAGAAGCGTATTGATTTTGAAGTCAAAGGTCAAGGTAACTTGGCTGAAGAAAGAAAAATCGTTTCCACACAAAACTTGTAAGTTATTAACCATGTACTTTCACCAATGTTTGTGAATGAATTTGACATTGAGTAAGAAAGAAATCTGTTGATTTGGGGGTCAAAAGATCAAAGGTCAAGGTCACTTTGATTGAAAGGAGAACAAGGGTTTTTGCATAATAACTTTTGTTCTTGATCACATACTTTAATCAAAGTTTGTGGAGGGTTTAACTTAAGGTATGGAAGAGGTCCATTGATTTTTTTGTTCCAAAGATCAAAGATCAAGGTCATTGTACCTCAAAAGAAATTGGTTTCGCAGAATAACTTCTGTTCTAGAGTAAGTCCCTTGACCAAACTTTTGGATGGCTTGCACTTAGGGTAATAAAGAAACCTATAGATTCTGGAGTATTACATTTAGAGGTCACTGTCATGATAAGTCTAATAAGAAGATAATGGTTTCTTGACATTAATTTTATTTCAAGACTGTGTACCTTGACCAAATGTCGAGGTCATTGAGACCCATTGATCAGTAATCTCCAGTGTCAACCATACCCTACTAGTGCATACATGAAGGACTCTTAAGCACAGGATGGGCATATGTGCTCTTCATGGTACTCTCGTTATGATCAATCTCATGGCGAGGACATTTTCATTGGATATTCACAATATGGCATGTGGCACTATATAGACTTATAGTGCTGGTGTGCTGTAAAATCTCAGTCAATCAATCAATCAATCAATTAATCAATCAATCAATCAATCAGTATGGCATGTTGACTTCAACTCTTTTTTTTTCATTTGGGAATGTGAGAAAAATAATCCTTCATTATGCATCGGCCTTAGGTAGGAAATGTCCACTCTAATGGTCCGAATTTTGTGTCAGACGCTCGGCTGCCAAGTGTCTGACATAAAATTCTGATCCCAAGGGTGTAATTTTCCTATCCTACACTGATGCCTATAAAGGATTCCATTAATCACCATACTTTTCTATAAAAGAAATCATCAGAGTTATTTGTAGATACCCTCCATTTATCCATTTGTTTGTCCAACATTCTGCCTATCATGTTTTCTCCTTCACTGTGGGTCAGAATGACACCCAACTTGACAATGTACTTGCCATAGTGTGCTAAAAATATTTTGTACATCATATGATAAATTCTCAAGTTGTGATTGGCCAACTACAGGGATCTATTTTTGAACAGTATGCATTTCCCCTTGACTAAAGGATCCTGTCCTTAACTACGGAAACTATACCTGTTTCAGCGGGCATTGTTGGCATGTGCCAATGTTACATAATCTCAGCTGATGCACTAAATCTATTATTGCCTTCTCCCTTCTGTCCTCCTACAGTGTTGTCTGGTAGAGTACAGTGCCCTTGCCTTCAGTTTGGGCACTATACGACACCAAACAACACTACAGGAGTATAGTTCCCTAGGGAGAAGGCAATAATAGAATAATGGCCTATGCAGCCAAAATAACCTGCCAGTTTGACCTAGAATGAATACTGGGGCCCAATCCACTCCAGAAAGAAGCACTAGTGGTATGCATGTATTGTGCATGCTGGATGCACACAAGATAATTTGTCTAGACTATGCAAGCAAAATGCATGCATACCAATAATCATTTTGTGAGTGGACTAGTGGACTTACGAATATACTGAAGTGTCAAATAAACAGGTCATTATGATTGACCTACATTGCGTCCTAGGGACATCATTAAGTAGTTCAAAGTCAAATTTATTGCAGAGGGTGTTTTGAACAATTGGCATGCAATTCAAAATGTACATTCTCATCAGTTGAAATTACTGTTCATTAAAGAACAGTGTACATCTGCCAATGCAGCAGGTCCCTCCATCATAAATTTTACTCGACTCCAAGTCCATCAGAAGACTAGATGTGTTGATTTTGGGTAAGATTTTTAAGTCTTGACTAGTATTTCTTACTCAGAATGTTGATTACGGTTTTACAGCAAAGGGACCAGATCTGGGTCTATGCAATATAGAACACGTCCATTGTTATGGGTGCAGTTGTAGCATGACAGCTAAATTTCTTTATCATTGCAATTATTCTTTAAATTGAATTTAAAATTGAAAAGACAATTATTTTTTTAATCAAAATGATCCCTTTATACATTATCACAAAATATGGCAACTGAAAAAGTTGCAAAGTAAAGTGCTTATGTGTATTAAATTTGTTGTTTCTTTATTTCAGAATGCCCATAAATGGAAGCCTTGGATAATAGCTGTCCATGTTGTAATTATCCTTGGACTAACCATCGCCCTGCTCGTTTTGGGAAATTTGGAGAAGGATTGAATGTAATTACTGTATACACTCGCGTATAAGCCAGTACCAACTGCAAACTGCATAGACCCAGATCTGCCGGTGCATTATGCGACAGCAGATCAGGATCTATGTTGTTTGCATTTGGACTCAGCTTATATGCGAGTATGTACGGTACATTGTCAATTCTCCAATGATAAACCCATCCCAAACTTCCACAAATTTTTGTCAGAATTTTGCAGAAGAAAACTTTATTTAATTATAAGATCACCCCGAGGTTGTAGCTCTGCTGATCATAGAGCAGAAGAGCTTATGGGATGGCCTGTTGTCTATCGTCATTCTGTTAACGCAAGTTTGTTATTGCTACTCCTCCTAAACTACTTGGAGGATTGCCATGAAACTACACATTCATTCCAAGGTATAGTTGGTCCTAAAGAAAATGGTGCTGGTCTAACATCCAATATGGCCACCATGGGAGCCATCTTTATTTCTTGTTATCGCTAATCCAGAACGGAAGATCATATTAACATGTGGTTTTCATCTCAAAACTTCATATGATACCTAGTTGGTCCTAAATTAAAATGATGCTGATCTTAAATCCAATATGGCCACCATGGTTGCCATCATCAAAATCTTGTTATTGATGCTCCACCTTATTGGATGCTCATAGTGACATCGTGTTTTCACCAAAAGACTTATGATGTCTGGTTGGTCTAAAATGAAAGGTGTGCCAGCCAGAGATCGAAAATGGCTTCCATCTTGAAAATCTTGTTATCAATACTCCTCCAAAACAGAAAATCATATTGAGATGGAGTTTTCAACAGAAGATTTTTTTTATGAAAATGATGCCAAACTGTCATCCAATATGGCCACCATGGCAACCATCTTGAAAATCATATTATCGCTACTTTTCCTGAACAGATGGTCATATCAACATTGGGTTTTCAATAAAAGACTTCTTATGATGTCTAATTGGTAAGGACTACTTAGCAGAACAAACAATATAGACCCTGATCTGCTGACGCATTATGCGACGGCAGATCAGGGTCTATGTTGTTTACATTTGGACTCTGCTTATACGCAAGTATATATGGTACATGAAATATATATGCTTATTACTAAAGGGCATTTGTTCTTAAGTCAAAGTTATTATTATTGCATTGTAAGTTAGATATTAGAAGCTTTATATTTATAATCTTGAAATTAACAATATAGAATGAGGGTATATAATATTAATATCTTAGTAATCATATATCATTTTGTTTATTTGTACAACAGATACTTTGGACTTATTTTTGTTATTTTGCTGGGAAACTTTCATGAGTAAAATTATCAGCTGTCTTTGATGTACAATGGATCATTGTCATCTGTATGTATTATACTTATAATGATATATAGTGGATCC
The DNA here is from genome assembly GCA_029931535.1 of Margaritifera margaritifera. Classification (NCBI taxonomy): domain Eukaryota; kingdom Metazoa; phylum Mollusca; class Bivalvia; order Unionida; family Margaritiferidae; genus Margaritifera; species Margaritifera margaritifera. The sequence continues at coordinate 992,475 of JAQPZY010001374.1, forward strand.
ATTGTCATCTGTATGTATTGTACTTGTAATGATATATAGAGGATCCATAGTCATCTGTACTTATAATGATATATAGAGGATCCATTGTCATCTGTATGTACTGTACTTTTTAACAAATTTTTTCTAACAAATTTGTTTTTTAAACAACTGTACTTATTGGTGGTAGGTGAACTGGAATTGAGACAGTTGTCACAATGAACCTTTCGATATCCAACTTTTTACACTTTGTTTGAAATTTGACACCTTATTAACCTGTCCTTTTACATTGCATTTGAATTCATGCTGAACAACATGGCATTGTTGCTGATGCTAGTGATAGTGATGAAGACATTGGACACAACTAATGTTCGTCCCTTAGACATTTTTTTATCAACAGTAAATTTATGAAACTATATCTGAATCAGTTTTGTCTTGAAAATAAAAAAATATGAAAAAAATCAGATTTTCATTTAATTCAATTTTCATGAATTATTGATGGATGAAATAAATATTTTTCAGAATTTTGTTTCCTCAATAAATTTGCTAAATTCTTATGCTTAGAATTTTTTTTGATTTTGAGCATAAAATTTCAGTACATTCTTGCCTATACATATCTATATCACCTTTTGTTTGAGCATGCCATTTCAACACACCCTTGCCTGTACATTCATGAAACTTTAAATTTGCATGCATATTTAATAATATTACACTAACATACCAGAAGTTGGTCATTGTCACCTATATTTATATTTCAGATTAGTTGTAAGCATGAAACTATGTAATAAATAAAGAGTATTTATGATTGGGAACTTCATTAAAGAAAACATTTACCATACTACCTACTTTCAACAAATGCAATTATATAATAAAGACAGAATCCTTTCTTTTCTTCATTGTGCGGTTTATATTTCTTTCTTCCTATTAAACATATACAGGACAAAGAAGTTTACTATTTCAATGTCATTATTGTCCAAGCATTTGAATTTATATCATCATACAAATTGTAACACATCTTTAATACATATGTGTTATATATATTCTGTATACAATTTTTTTAAAATAAACTTGTTCAAACATTCATTAGTGTTTTTCTATTTACATAGATAAACTCCATGTATATTCTTTGCAAACTATGTATGAAATCATTGGTTTACAAATTATTTTCCTTTAATCTCAGATATAGTCTTTGATTACCTGCCACACCTACAGAATTTTATGATCACATGAGTTCTTTGCATGAATGAGGTGCTCTGATGTTTTTTTAATATCATGTACAAGTTGATTCTAAATATAAACATAGTAAAACTACACTTTATTCCATTTGTATGCCCCTGCCATGGATATGGCAGAGACATAAAACATTAGGTTTTGATGTCTATCTCATACATACATATGTCTGGAAATACTTGTCTGTGCAACTGCTGCACCTTTGCATTTACTGGTTTGAAACGTTTCAGACATCATTGACACGAGGTGAACAAGTGCATGGACTTTTGTCATTATGCTTTATTGAGTTTTTCCAGAGTTATGCCCCTTTCTAATGTTAAATGCATATACCATATATGATCATGATTGAGTGCACAACTAGGCCCACTGCTTTTGAAATATTACCTGAAACTTCCTAGATGTTGACATGAGGTGTACATGTGCATATTGTTTTTGTCATTGTGCTCTTATGTATTTCTCTAGAGTTATGCCCCTTTTTGGAGTCAAATGCATATTTGATCATTCCTGTGTGTGCAAGTAGTCCCACAGCTTTTGAGGAATTGCATTGAAACTTTCCAGATGTTATTGACATGAGGCGAACATGTGCATATAGTTTTGTAGTCATGCTGAGATTTTTCTCTAGACTTCTTGCCTTTTTTGTGTATCCAATATATTTCCTGTATATAATCATTCTTATGTATGCAGCTAGGCCCGGCCATAAGGCCAAATGAGCATTCTGTCATCACACTCTGATGAGATTTTAGCTAACCAGGCCATAAGGCCAAATAAGCTTAATGGTATGGCCTGTGTGTGTTGTCCATTCTCTATGATGCATTGTATATCCATCAACAATTGCTGGAAGCCATTTTTCTTGTCTGATTTTGATCCAACATGGAATATGGGCTTATATCATCAAGATCGTGGATGAGTTCAATAATAAATGAGAGTCACGAACATCAAATTTTTGCCTTGTATCTAATTGGCTGAGTTTGTTACTATTCTGGAAACCTAATTTCTGATCTGATTTTTTATCAAACTTGGAATATGGGCTGATATCAACAAGCTCTCAGATGAGTTTGATAATGAGTGAGATCCATGCATATTAATGAGGTGACTTTGCATCTGATTGCCTGAGCTTGTTACCATTCTGAAAGCAATATTTCTGATCACTTTTGATCAAACTTGGAATAAAGGCTTACATGTGTAAGATCTTGCATAAGTTCAGTAATGAGTGAGATCCACAACAATTAATGAGGTAAACTTGTATTTGATATTGGCTGAGCTTGTCAACACTTTTGCTACTATTGCTGATCAGAATTTTATCGAAATTGGTTAATAGGCTCAAGATATCCAATGAGTTTTACTATGAACGAGTAATATATATATTAATGGTTGATCTTGCAACTGCTTGGCTAAGCTTTTTACCACGCTGGAGATCATATTTCTGATCTGATTTTAATCAAACTTGAAATATAGACTTATCTAATCAAGAGGAGACTCATACATTGATTTACCAGATGGATAAAAATAAAAACACCTTTCTGAATGTTAATAATAGAGACAATAGATGCCTTTTATGCCATAGGATGTATTATAAACCCACCAAAATACAATCTGGACAGGACACAAAAATATAACCTTGGTTTCGATTTTTGAATTGAAAAATATTTATCCTCTTTAGATCCACTAGCACTCTATTTACATATTTAATTAGTTGGCATCATAATATCCCTTCTTCTATTAAATAATCAAGTTTAAACTGAGATGATGAAATCGGAAAAACTAACTTTATGACTTCTTTAATATTCATGTTTGCTGTTTTGAAAGCATGATGTAAACAACTGTAAGAGTTGAATATATTGCTGTGTGGTATATAGTTTTAATTATTGTATTTTTGCCCACTTGCTATTTATTACTGTGAAATTCAGGAACAATCGGCTTGCTCGCTTTGCTCTCTTTCCCTTCGCTTATAGCATTTCTGGAATGTATTTCCCTGTTCTTTTGGCATATATGTTTTAACTAGTCATTTTAAAACTTATTTGCCATGCTCACTGCTTTTGGGTTATTTATCAGATACAACAGTATGTACAACAGATCTCTTTGAATACATAAATCCCAAACCTAAGACAACAACTACACCACCTATCGAGTAATACATGTTGTTTGTGTCCCTTGTTTCATATTGATTTCTTTCAGTTTTGACATGTCCTTGCTCTTATTTTAATTTCTCTGCTTTGGAATTTAATATTGTTGTGAATGTTTTCCAGGTTGTCTTCCAAGTTCAACTCTACATGGATCTTTCTTCTTTTGTGAATTTACTTTGTCTGGTTCCTCCATAATCATGGAAAATTTCTTAACTTTGATTTTAACTATATTTCATTTATTTTGCAAGAAAAGTTCTAGTTAATGTCAGTACAATTTTAAAATTAGTTTTAAGTTATTCAACACTATTTTTTGACTAAACTTTATCTGACTTAAACTTGTTTTAAAAACATATTGAAGGAGTACAATTTCAGCAGAATAAATTCATTAAAAAACAGTATAAAATAAATGGAGGCCATGACATGTCCAGAATGCAATACAGAAAAGTCATTACAGAGTCCACCAAGAACATCCATTAGAAGCTTTAAGAATTATTTTACTAATTGAAGGCAAAAGAATAGAAAACATGTAAATAAGTACATCAATCAAAGGTATCGGCAATGAAAGACACACAATAATTTAGTTATCAAGAGTTAGGATTCTACCAGTGATGAAGAATAACATAAAATCTAATAGAAAATTAAAACTTCTTAGTGTTCCATAAAATGAATTTTGCTAAAATTTTCTCAATTTTACAAAGCCTGAAGGTGCTGTTGTAAAAATCTAGACATAGATCATGTTATTCTTTTCTGTGTGCATCTTTGACTTTTCAGATCCAGAAGAACAAAAACAATGCTTTCACTGGTCAGAGACAAGATACAAGACCTAACAAAAACAGGTCTTAAAATGATAAAATGCCATCACAAAAAGAAATAATAGAACATAATATAAAAGTTGAAATGCCATCACAAAAAGAAATAATAGAACATAATATAAAATGCCATCACAAAAAGAAATAATAGAACATAATATAAAATGCCATCACAAAAAGAAATAATAGAACATAATATAAAATGCCATCACAAAAAGAAATAATAGAACATAATATAAAATGCCATCACAAAAAGAAATAATAGAACATAATATAAAATGCCAATACAAAAAGAAATAATAGAACATAATATAAAATGCCATCACAAAAAGAAATAATAGAACATAATATAAAATGCCATCACAAAAAGAAATAATAGAACATAATATAAAAGTAGAAACTTTTAAAGCTTCTAACTATAATTTATTATTTACCAAATGAGGAATTTGATGTCGTTCCTTCTAACTATAATTTATTAATTACCATATGAGGAATTTGATGTCGTTCCTTCTAACTATAATTGAATAATTAACATATGAGGAATTTGATGTCTTTCCTTCTAACTATAATTTATTAATTACCATATGAGGAATTTGATGTCGTTCCTTCTAACTATAATTTATTAATTAACAAATGAGGAATTTGATGTCGTTCCTTCTAACTATAATTTATTAATTAACAAATGAGGAATTTGATGTCGTTCCTTCTAACTATAATTTATTAATTACCATATGAGGAATTAGATGTCGTTCCTTCTAACTATAATTTATTAATTACCATATGAGGAATTTGATGTCGTTCCTTCTAACTATAATTTATTAATTAACATATGAGGAATTTGATGTCGTACCTTCTAACTATAATTGATTAATTAACATATGAGGAATTTGATGTCGTACCTTCTAACTATAATTTATTAATTAACATATGAGGAATTTGATGTCGTTCCTTAATTAACATATGAGGAATTTGATGTCGTTCCTTAATTAACATATGAGGAATTTGATGTTGTTCCTTAATTAACATATGAGGAATTTGATGTTGTTCCTTAATTAACATATGAGGAATTTTATGTTGTTCCTTTGCTTCAATTCTCTCTCTTATTCTCTTTAATATCCTCTTGTATATCCGTTCTTAAATGTTTAACTATGTGGGAAACGGGTATAATACTTGTACGACATTTGTTACGCCATATGTTAAAAGAACAAATGCATTTATTACAAAACATCCAGTACACAATTACGTATAATTATTTTTTGTGTTTTCGTTTCAGTGTTCTGTTGTTTGTTTTCAGGAGCATGCTGTACTTGTTCAGATGCGCTATTCTCACTTTCATCTGTTTGTTTTAAAATGCATGTGTTTAAAAGTAATTAAACTTCCACTCAATGCAAAAATGGGTAATCCTAGCCTAAATGAGAGAAAACAAGTAAAATGTCTTTTATTCCATTTGTTGTCGTGTAATCTTCTTTAAGTTTTGTCTGTAATTTGTTTAAATTACCAATTGGAAGAAATGTACTCATCAGGTATGTCACTGCCAGTATAACTACATCTGACAATCACCTTGATATTTAGCTCGTTATTATGTACACACATTTCGTATGTTTTCTTTATTTGTTTTCTATCCATTTTTTTCCGACTCCTTGTTGGTTAATGTTTCCCTATTGATTTCCTTGTATCTTCCATTTGCTATACTAATTATTAATTCATGCTTGTATTCTTCTTCTTTGTAGTTGTGTATTGCGTAGCCACTGTTATTGCTAGATGCGCTTCTCCCATGATTATTTGTAACTTCTGTTGAGGCCTAAGTCCTTTTCAAGTTGTTTTTGATCCATTTAAATCGAATTTCATAATCTTATTTGTGATCAAGAGGACTTTGATGACCTTTCCAACAATGGTGAATATGAGGATCAAACTATGGGTCTATAAATTGATGAACATGAACCTTTTACAGATAATGAATCTAATGAGGGATTTCAAACACCTCAACAACCACTTTTAAATACATTATTTTTACAGCTAAAAGGTTTAACACGAGGAGGTGGAGGAAGAAGTGCTACTGCTGGTGGTGATAAAGGTAATACAGATATATTCATTGACAAATTAAAGAGAGGTGTGAAAAATATTGGCAACTATTTATTTGAGTTAGCTATAAAATGTAGCCGCATGATTACCTGGTATGATTATCTGGTAGTGTAATATGATGACCTTTGACATTAACTGGAAGAGTTATTTCTTTATTAGCTGATAATGCCATTTTGTTAATTCTTGCCTTAATTTGCATGTCCTTTGCAAATCTACTAAAATATTTATATTTGGCAATATAAGGAATGGGAAGAAAAAAGCCTTCTAGAAAAGTACAGAAAAGTCTACTTAAAAAAGTAAATTACACCAGATTGTGCAACCATTGTCATATATATATATATAAATATATATATATATATATATATATATATATATATATATATATATATATATATATATATATATATATATAAACTATTGCTTATTTGTTTCATCATATATTTCACTTAAATTATGTGTACATGTGGTTGTATGGATTACAAGACTTTCACCATTTTTATTCTTCTTGTCTTCAGGACTTTTACTCTCGTTCTCTTCTTTTCTATCAGCTACTTCGTACCGTCTGTACTCGCGTATAAGCTCATACCAACTGCAAACTGCATAGACCCAGATCTGCCATCGCATAATGCGCCGGCAGATCTGGGTCTATGCAGTTTGTAAGGACTAATCAGTAGAACAAACAACATAGACCCGGGCGCATTATGCGACGGCAGATCAGGGTCTATGTTGTTTGCATTTGGACCCGAACTATACTCAAGTATAGACGGTAATCTGTCTTTTGACGAACTGTTACAGACTGCTATCAGCTGCTGGAATTCCATATTTTACTGCGTCAGTACTTATAGCAGTATTTATTCCTACATTACTATGCTAACTATCTTACCGTCTATACTCGCATATAAACCGAGTCCAAATGCAAACAAAACAGACCCTGATCTGCCGTCGCATACTGCGCCGGCAGATCAGGGTCTATGTTGTTTGTTCTACTGATTAGTCCTTATAAACTGCATAGACCCATATCTGTCGGCGCATTATGAGACGGCAGATCTGGATCTATGCAGTGTGCAGTTGGTAACTGGTTATACGCGAGTATAGACGGTAAAAACCCTATTCACTTTTTAACAAAAATATACCATCACCACCAATAGCATAGTTAAGCCTAACATTCGATCCTGAAATATATTGCTGAAATCGTATCGAAATGTTCTGATCTGAGTCATATCCTGGTTCACTCAAAATGAAATTTTCAGTCAACGTTTATACAGTGTCTTGATCAGTTGAAATAGACTGCGAAATAGATGTTACATTTTGTACTGGTCAACCTAAAATAAATATCACATAAGATCTGATACTTTGATTTAGTCGAGATATTCCTTCTTCTATTACTCCGTTGCTATCTTGTAGAAAGAATATAAGTCCACCCTGTTTCTTCGTAACTTCTAAACATTGAATTTATCTCTTCAGTGGGCATTTCTCTCCAGTACTCAACTGTTCCAACTACGCAATTATATTTATGTTTGTAAGCATCTTATATACCATCTGGTGTAGGTTCTCCAAAACCCTGCTGTACAGTACTATGCTCTTCAGGATGATTTTCAATAAGATATTTGTTTATTAATATATCACCAATCATAATGAGGAGGAATATTAAAGTTATTACAGATTATGATAATTTTGTTTAGATCTATGTTGGATTAAAAGATTGGTCATCGGTAACGACATTTTGTATTTACACAAAAGTTTTCCTGTCTGAAAGTAGATGTAGAACTTATATATTCATATTACTAATTTCTGGTATCCTAGTATCAGTTATATACTAATAAGATATTCAACATCCTGATGTTTCCATCCATAATGCCCAGTTTATTTGATTTTGCCAGAAATTTATATCCCACTGTGCTCTATAGCTGTTCAATGGCTTGAAGATAAAATAAACATTTTCTGAGTAGTATATTTTTATATCTTTATATATGATAAAAGAAACGTTAGTATATTTTTATATCTTTTTATATGTTTGAAATATCTTTATTAACTGAAACGTTCAACTGAGTTGATGGAAACGGATTTTTAAAATCAGAAGTCCATTATTTTTCTATCTAAGGTTTTAAATTTATATAAAAATATTTAACTGTAGGATTTTGTATTTTTTGCTGAACGGATTTTGACCCAATAAGTTTCTAAATCAATGAGGTACGGGTGTCTGCGTAGCTTGCTTTGCTTGAGTATATGTGTGATGTAGGGATTCTATCCACAGAGCAGGATTCTTTCATTTCATGGGTCAGGGTGTTGGTTTTTAAAAATAAGGTGATGCGTGGCTAAGCCAAGACTCATACAATTATAAAACGATATCGTGGGTGATTGGGTGCAGGATTTTTTGAAAAGTTATTTTAGTCTCGTGGGGATGTGAAGAGGATGTAGGGTGTTGATTTTTGAACATATACTTAGAGTAAGGTGCCAAGCCCAAAGACACATCACAATAGTCGATCTGAAATGATCCAATAATTGAATTTGAACACACAGCCTTCTGGTGGCTCAACGTCTTAACCATTCAGACACCGCGGCACCGTATAGATATGAGTCCCTAGTAAGCAAATGAAACTATTGTTGCATCATTGGCAGGTTTTTACGTAGGATTGGATTTTGAGAATAAGGTGGTTTGTTTTACTTAAAACAGACGTGCGTGTATGTATGTACATCTGCGTGTGAGGAGGGGCCCAAATGATCCATAAACCCCCTCTGGATGTGTCACTGGTGTGCAAGAAATTTTACCTTCTACAATAGGCATTTTTTATTTCTAGTTTTTGGTAGAATGTTTTGTAACTGAAACACTTTGTTCGGAATAAAGTTCTTCTCGATACGCACGATAATGATCGTAGCTTTTAAATTTGTAGAGCCTTGTCTAATAAAGAAAATCCTTTTGATTTAATCAGAACTACACAGGTATGAGTGCCTGTTATTGCGTATACCAGGGGTGTCAGACTCATTTGCTATGGCGGGCCAGATTTCATATAAATAATAATAAATAATAATAATAAATAATGAGTCTGACGGGCCGTATGTTTGACACCCCTGATATATACCCATTCGTCTATAAATACTATTTCATTAGACTCCAGCCTGATATTGTTACAAGTCTTCATAATAAGTACAAATGTGTGTGTAGACTGGATTCCATAAATCCTAGTTCATAAATCAATACATATGAACCTCTATATAAACATATGCTAACAAAGTCCACTCAGTAAGGCCCTCTACATGCTCTAGGTCGTTGCTATACACTGGTGTATGTTGTTGTAAACAAAAATGCACACGCACCCATGATGACATAATGTATGTTTTCGTTAGGCCTCGGATCACACCAAAGCAGGTCAGGTGGCCGCATAATTCCAGTGATGTCCCATGTTACCTTATCTATGCTAATGATTCCGAAAATAAACAGAGAACATTACACGTGTCACGAACTTTCAATATCACATTAGTGGTCACAAATCCTCCAAACAGCAATGATGGAATATTTAATCCTGGGTAAGAACCTTTCACTTAAAAAATTGCAAACTTTCATATATTCCAAATGAGGTCTGCCTACCAACACGGCAGTGCCGATTTTTTTATGGCAGTGCCGTCTGTAAGGAATCGGCAACCATTCTAATGCTCTGGAACTATGCCTAAAGTGTGCGCCTGTAAGCTGAAAAAGCCCCATTATTTTCTTATTAAAACTGGGACATTTTACATCAGTAATAGACATATATAAAGTTCCACAGAGTAGTCAATCACAATTTTACGATCTAGGCCAGTGGTTCACAAACTTTTTGATCGCGACCCTAAATACCATCTTTTGCAGTACCAGTATAGGGTTGCGAGGGTCCTCCAGACCCGGGGTTTGGGAACCACTGATCTAGGCTAAGAATTCGGCAAAAGCGGCAATGGTGTTACCATATTGTCGCCAAGCTCATTTAAAATAAAAAGATAGTATATGTTAATATGAAGAAACGTGTTGTAAATCAAAGCAAATTGTTGTAATTGTTGTATATTAATGTTCAAAATTGAATCGTTGCATAATTTAATTTACGGGAAGTGGAGATATCAAATTGAATAAATGTACGTCAGAAATATTTTATAATCCTGACACAAAAAGGATAACTCATGGGTGCATATCTCTTCCTCCAATATAGGGATTAAACCGTGTATTTGACTGGTACACTGCTGGACCTCTTTTCAAAATTTTGAGGGACTAAAGAATCCAAAGACCGAAACTTGTGCAATTGAAACGAGTGTCCACTCCAGAAAATTTCGGATATTGCGCCTGTACTGTTACGGAATTATATATATTTTTCCTTTTAATAATGGTATAGTTTATTAGTTTATGATCTCTGTTCTTAGTCTAAACAGCTGTCGTCTTATGAGTATACATACTGTAGCCACGATCAATATTTCACCTATTTGCTTGTAGCTTTAGTCATGTGACGTATTTTCCGCGCGAGAGAGAGTAATGCACTTTCGACCTAGTTCTTGTACTTTTAGGAGAAAACATTATATTGACTAGGAAATATAGTTTAAGGTCACATTCGAAGAATGAATCAATACTGTGTTTACTGTTTAAAAACACTGGTACTCGAGCACTTTAGCAGAATCACGCATAACGTAATTCCTGATTGGTTCGGAGAGGGTTGCATTATTTTAAAATACCCTGTTTATTGAAGACGTAGTATGGGTTTTTATTTCGATTCTGCGCATTAATGCTTTATATATATAGGAAATAATCCTGTGTTTAAATATTCTTCATAGTTACTTGTAAATAGAGAGGTCATTACGAAATTGGTTCAGTTTGTGTGTGGGATATTCTTATTTGGAGATTTATTTATTATTAATACAGCACATTTAGGATTCAGTACCGTCTTTAATATGAATTATTATACAGCTCCGTGGAATTAAAAAACTTGTGAAATTCCAGATTCACAAGGATTATTTGGATATAACTTAATCGTACCAACATATTAGCACAGTGAAGACTATTTCATTCGAAATTCTACATTCGGAATAGTTGGATTACCTTCCGGAACAGTGAACTTTAAAACAATTTAGGACTTTTAAGGATATTCTATACTGTAAGTTATTTTTAATTGTTTCACTTTAATTGTTTGTTGAAATATTTTAATATTTTAGGAAATTAAAGATTTATATTTTAAAATCTTGAAAGCTTGTTTGAGTCTTATCTTTTGTTACATCACCCCTAGTCGTAACAGTACAAATTGCAAAGCAACGTCCGAACATATTTAAGACCCAACATGTAGCCAAATGAAATCGTTATATATCATATGCTTATAACTTTGCGTAAATGATACCTGTCGATTTTCGTCTGATTACAATCAGGGCCGGATTAAGACCTTTAGAGACCCTAAGGACTGAAAAGATTATGGTGTCCCCTTACATGTAATTTAAAAAAAAAAATACCGTAATTTCTCTCTCTTTGTATTTTTTTTTCCTTTTGGAAAAATTAAAATAATTAAATTAGACGATGCATGCGTTTAACATTTCAATCATGGTCCCAATTAAACTTTAAAAAGTGTTGAACATCATTTCTTATACAGTCATACAATTTCTATCAAACGTACTTTTTAAGCTAAAATTGTTATACAAACTAATCAATGTTTTAAACTAGTACCGCATGCATTGGTTGTAAGTGTAACTATTTCAAGGTTACTCAAGGTTAAGCATTTTTGCAACCAGCAGAAAACGACTCAAAATCATTTCGTACGTGTACTGCTATCTGATATAACTCATACCTTATTTCATCATAGGCAGGTCACATAAATAATACATGTTCTTCATCTTATTTGTCTGCTGCTCACCTAACTTACCTATCTACTTATTTACCTGTATATAGAGTGAACGACAGACAGAAAATTGGGGTGGGGGACAAAACGTTTATGGTCAATAAAACCCTTCGATATTTACCTGGTTCCAGTTGTGCTGTATGATGTATGTAACAAACTTTGACCACAAACACGGAATTAAGGGAGAATGTGTCAATAAATATGTGAGTAGCTCAATAAATAGATTTTCTAAATCTCAGTGCATTCATTATACTGCTATATGTGATTATACAATTCTACAATCCTTATAAGTACAATATAATTTTACACAGTAACATCAGCACCAACAATAAAATTTATAACAACAACTAAGATACTAGAAAGAGCAAGAATAAGGTACATACCCGAAATAAAAAATGAGAAAATAATCAAAAATAAAAATGCCACGAAAGGCAGGATATTTTGCCTGACCACAGATGACATTATGGAAAACCAACAGCAACAGCAGCAATATTAATAATAATAATAATAATAATAATAATAATAATAATAATAATAATAATGGTGATAATGATGATTATTCATGGAGTAAACAATACCTACCTTTAAATTCTATTTTAACAAATAAAATTTCTTTGGGCATATGCTTGAAGACAATACAAGAACAGTTTAGATGAATAGTCTTAGTAACTGAGTCTCCTCACTATGGCTTTATCCAAATAGATGTGAAATAATAGTATCTGTGATACTTTTAAAAATACTTTGTGGAAAAGTCTATATTTTCAATATTTCCAGAACTGTGTAATCGCAGGAACTAACATAATTACACAGAAAACTTATACAATTCTTCCTGCCAATTTATCCATAATGCATGTTTATTTTTTGGGTACAGTTGTGTGTTCCGGATTATGAGAGTATTTTGCTTGGCCAACGCAGCAACAGCAACATGAAAATGTACTGCTGTACTAAGGACAATTGCAACATTCAAGGTACATCATCACTATCGTCGTCGTCGTTGTAGTTTTCTGATTCTTTTATTGTTGTTTGTTATTTTTGTTGTTTTACGCAATAGTTTCAATATCAGTAATGAAATTTAAGTGTTAGTTGAGTTCCGTATAAGAATATCATAAATGCAGACGACATCATAATAGAATCCTCCTGGACACAACCTCTATACATGTTGTGTATTATTTGCACACTGGATACGCTGTGTGCGAAATTTTCATACATTCGATTTTTATTTAGTTTTACCTTGAATTGCCAAGAATCAGTGCAAAAAAAAAACAAAAAAAAAACAAAACAACGAATATTATTATTATCAAATAGTATATTCTTGAAAGAAAAAATAATTTGTTTTTTGATAATTCATGAAATATACGTACAAACACTTTCAATTCTCTAGAGAAGTTAAATTACTTGCCAAAAGACTGCCATCCACATTTGAAATATACATTTATTTAATGAGGAGTTGGTTGAGTTTGTGCTTCATTAATAGTAGTAACAGTAGTAGTAGTGATGGTGGTATTGGTTGTAGTGGTTCAAGTGAAAACAGAAGCATACAAATTAAAAACATATTATTTTTTTTTTGCTGAGTGTACCTGTAAATCAGTGTGCTGCTCCATACATTTTTTGTCCGAAGTTGTCGATCTTCTTTAATAAAATAATTACCACCACAACGATGACGACAACATCTGCACCGATGACTACGAAAGCTCATTATCACATTAAAACGAACAACTGTGCTGATGATTCTCGCTACAATGTCATGAACACAATATGTATCTAGAACAATGCCAAGTCGTCTTGCATCACATTCACTGCAGACATACCCATGGTCTTTGTTGCAAGAATCCGTAATTTTTATGAATACGATTTGCAATCTTCATAACACACTTGATAAAAGTCATCGAAATATTGTGTTTATATTTATATTAAAATCATTGTTTATGTATGGCTTAGCAACAATGTTTTGCATCCCGAGAAAGAAAATGGCCACTGGAAATGTTTTATTTATGATTTTTCTCGAATAAAAGTCGAGTTCATATTTGACTGAATCGATTTAGGAATTAGGAAATAGGATTGTTAGTTGACTGAATTACTCAGCCTATTAATGTAAGGAGTAAACTGGAAGAACTTAAAGTAATAGCCCTGCGTCTTATCGCTGTAATCATTAAAAGAAACTATTAATTAACAGAAATCAATAGTTTCTAGTATATGATCACAGAGGCACTGTTTAAGCGCAGACTATTTTACCTGAAAAGTAAACCAGCTGTGAATGTTCGCTACCAAATACAATCTATTTTTTATTGTGACTGACAAGACAACATTTTTAACCATATGATTTGCAGTTTAAATGTAGCAAAATTTACTACAACACATTACGGATTTTACTGCTGTAAATCTTAACGTTCAATAAAATATCATCCGAATCAAACTTCAATAGTTTATGATAATGGTGAATATTTGAATTAATACTTTTTTTATTGTTTTCAGAGGAAACTCGAAATTCAGTGATTGATTCTTAATATGAAGCCACGCAATTTCTATGACCAGTAGTTATAGTAATACAAGCAAAGTGAAAAGGGACAAACTTGTTAATTATGTTAATGTCAACGGAAACTCTCACTAGTTTATATAAAAATATGATATTTTCTTCATCACGGCCTAAAATTCATTTGACATAAAATTTTGAGTTTAAGAAAATTGAAAAAAGTAAATTCGTGATAGTAATCACTTGCTTTCCCAACTCATTAAACGTTGCTCCAATTGTAAGTGTGCAACTCTATACGAATTTTTATTTACATGAATTTTATTTTGTTGTCATGTTTGAACGACTTTAGCATTTTCAGCTGTTTATTTGTTAAACTCTTAGTATCTTAGATCCTATTTAACACACAACCATGAAAATTGGTATGTGGATGCATTCAAGGTGAGTAACCGTATTATCCCAAAACTGGGTCACTGTGATCTAATTTTCAAAATTTTCACCCTTGAGTGGCAATATGTATTTTAGCTATTCATTCGTTATGCCCTCATACTCTGTTTTACCTTCACTCATAAAAGGTTCATATGTGGATGCATCAGAAGAAAAGTAACTAA
The DNA here is from genome assembly GCA_029931535.1 of Margaritifera margaritifera. Classification (NCBI taxonomy): domain Eukaryota; kingdom Metazoa; phylum Mollusca; class Bivalvia; order Unionida; family Margaritiferidae; genus Margaritifera; species Margaritifera margaritifera. The sequence goes on from JAQPZY010001374.1 coordinate 1,007,607, forward strand.
ACCATACCAAAAATAAGTAAATGGGACCTAATTTGCGCGCTTGGGTCACTTAAATATTTTTGAGATATATTTTTATAATATTTTCAATATTCGTTCATTACACGTTCAATAACTTTGACCCTATGTAACCTTCACTCGTAAAAATAGACATTTCGTCACACCACATTGAGAGTAATTCAACTATTACAAAACCATGTCACTGTGAACTAATTTTCGTGCTTGAATAAGTTTTGTTTTAACCCTTTATTTGTTAGATACCTTGCATCTTAAATCTTATTACATTAACACTAATCAAAGTTATTTTCGACTGTACACTGATGAAATTTTGTTTGTTGTTACATCTTAACGTGTAGTAATTTACAGGAATATTTTCTTTCTCCAAATGGTAACTTAATCATTAGTTTAGACTCACAACTATTGGTTAGCAGATTTAAATCCCAGATCAGTTGTCGTAGCGTATTTTCTCCATACCTGTCTGTATATTGTGGGATACTCCATACCTGTCTGTATATTGTGGGATACTCCAATCGTGCTCCTGTTGGCGAAGGGATCTGTGTTTACGAGTACACACCTTCTTATAGTGTTGATTTTCATTGGCTTTCTTCTTTCTAGCTTATTTTCATTCACTTATTCATTCATTCTTTCTTCCTATAAGAAATGAGCGTTTGATTTACTCTTAATAAGTACTCCTTCACATTATTTATTTCTGTCCTTTGAGTATATTAACATCCATTTTGTTCATATATATTATAAATTCCACTATAAATATGTATCTAATGCATTTGCAACATTTTACAGCTGAGAGTATCTTTAATTTGGGTAACATTTAATTGTACAGTTTGATTTCAATTACTACTAGATGCAAAATGAAAAGATCTGAGAAAATCTATATATTGACATATTCTAGAAGGTGTACTCGATTTTTACTTAATTCACGTGGTGTAACATTCCTCCCGTATAAACTGATTTTGGTTAATTTTGTGGTAATTCTGTGTGACTGAAAGTATTATGGACGTGTTAAAACTGTACATGATAAAATATTTATGCGGAAAAATGCATAGTCGATTATGTTATTTGTATACAATCTTTCAATAAAACTTGATGGCAGATTAAATGACCTTATGGTTGCATCAACATTTATGTGATTTTTAATACTCAATATGTCGTTCAAAATCTCATATTCAATCTTGTAGTCTTTTAGATCTGTTTTTCAGCTTATAACAGATGTAGTTGGAATCAACATAATATTTTTGAATGTTATCTCTTTTCATTTCTACTGTACTGTAATTTTTTTTACCGTGGTAGGACATTATCTACATTGTAGTCTCCTTATCGCGTTTATTGTTCGAACAAATTGGATGTGCTTCTTTGTTTCATCTCTGATATAAGGCCTCTTTACATTCCTTGATGCTCTAATGGACTGTTTTTCTACATCTGTCACATTCTAGAAAATCATAATCTTTCAAAAACTCTCTGATTTGGTTCTCCTTGATATTGCTCATTTACGTATTTTGCTTCTTCCGACTCCACAGGAGCGTTGTCCTTTTTGTGCATCTTTTATTTTAAATGGCATACTAATTTGGACTAATCAAATTTTAATTATCTGCGTCTAACAGGACACATAATACAATGTACATTATGGATATTTCACTTTTGGATTTCAAGCTACGACCATTTGTAACGGTATACAAGCTATTCATATCAACTCTTTCACGAAGTGGTATATCTACATTTTTGTTGATGTGTGTTGTCAAATAAAAATAAAAAGAAATTGATACATATGTCACATATTTTAAGATTGCATTCAGGTACTGAAAACCTTCATCTTGTGTTATTGTGAAGAAAGAAAAATAAAAGATTGTAGGATTTACATTGTTAAATCTACATCAAATATTGCACACAATCCCTGATGTTTGGTTAATATGCGAATTTTAATCCCTAATAATGAAGAATTAATACCGGTATGTGCAGCTATTGTAATAAGTAGGAAAAAAATCAATTATTTTAGCCCTCCCCCCCTTTACATTTCCACAAGCCTACTTGGGAGAAGGTGGTGGGAGTGGTGGTGTTGGTGACAAAGAAAACATATATAGTTGCAAAGATAAAATAAATGACTACCAACCAATATATGTATGTATATTTATTTATATGCGCGTATGATAATTGTTGTTAAAAAGAGATCATTAACAAACTTCACAGCGAAAGTCACGCCTCTCCTCACAAATGGACAAGAGACGACAAATCAAATTATTGGTCAATTTCTGTTCGTCTCTTAGTGTTAGAACTATTTGAATCACATGTCTATACTCATTTTTGATTCATTTTTATCAGCTCATAGTTTACTACCCAAAAATCAATCAGGTTTTGGAAAATTCCACTGCTGTCAAACGGCTTTGATAAACGTCACTAATTCTGGTTATCGGGAAACTGATAAACAACATATTAACGTTGTATTACAATTAGATTTTAGAAAAGCATTTGACCTAATTAATCACAATATTCTACTACAAATATTAAGATTCTATGGATTTTCAAAAATTTAACAGTATCTTTGGCTTAGCTCATATTTAAACAGCAAATCTCAAAACATTGTTTTTATGACATTTTATGTGATCTATCCCATATTACTGTAATAGTTCCTCGAGGGTAAAGTTTAGGACGACTTTTCTTCTTACTGTTTATCAATGACCTCCCTTGATATCTGACCATATTGATATGTTTATGTATGCCGATGACACAGCTGCGCAAGCTGCAAATACAAATATTGATGAAATTGGAAGCAAGCTAAATTCTGACATGTCAAACTTTTCAACTTGGTGTACCAACAATGCTAAGTGGATACATTCTCAAACAACCAAGGTTTTACTAAGGCTAACTCAAACAACCAAGGTTTTACTAAGGCACTACTCCAACAGCTAAGGTTTTACTAAGGTACTACTCCAACAGCTAAGGTTTTACTAAGGTACTACTCAAACAACCAAGATTTTACTAAGGCACTACTCAAACAACCAAGGTTTTACTAAGGCACTACTCAAACAACCAAGGTTATACTAAGGCACTACTCAAACAACCAAGGTTATAATAAGGCACTACTCAAACAACCAAGGCTTTACTAAGGCACTACTCAAACAACCAAGGTTTTACTAAGGCACTACTCAAACAACCAAGGTTTTACTAAGGCACTACTCAAACAACCAAGGTTATACTAAGGCATTACTCAAACAACCAAGGTTTTACTAAGGCACTACTCAAACAACCAAGGTTATACTAATGCACTACTCAAACAACCAAGGTTATACTAAGGCACTACTCAAACAACCAAGGTTTTACTAAGGCACTACTCAAACAACCAAGGTTTTACTAAGGCACTACTCAAACAACCAAGGTTATACTAAGGCATTACTCAAACAACCAAGGTTATACTAAGGCATTACTCAAACAACCAAGGTTATACTAAGGCACTACTCAAACAACCAAGGTTATACTAAGGCACTACTCAAACAACAACCAAGGTTTTACTAAGGCACTACTCAAACAACCAAGGTTATACTAAGGCACTACTCAAACAACCAAGGTTATACTAAGGCACTACTCAAACAACCAAGGTTTTACTAAGGCACTACTCAAACAACCAAGGTTTTACTAAGGCACTACTCAAACAACCAAGGTTTTACTAAGGCACTACTCAAACAGAAAGGAGACTGCAAACGAAACTTTGTGTATACTGCGGACATGACAAGCTTGAATGTATCTCGCATGGAAAACTTTATAGAAGTCACAGATGATGACACATTTTGTCACGAGTGGCGAAGCCACTAGTGATAATTCAAAATGTTTCTACTACGCGAGTGAAATATTTTCATATATCTCCTCAAAAAAAGTAGATTTTCTTTATATTATATATTTTATAAAGGCAAAAGCTATAAATTTGCATGGGTTTTCTCCATTCCATCAACGTGATTAACAACCGCATTACTACATCGAAAAAAGTAGTTACTTAATTTTACAATAATTTTGGAACAGCGACATTTTACGAACTTAGATTGTACGTATCTTGCTTCAAATTGTGTATTTTGTCAAATTAATGACAGTATTCGTACGAAAACGAAGACATATTTAGTTTTTGTTAACATAATTCATGCGCGGAATGATATTGATGGGTTGGGATAGCTAGAAATATAACAGAGCGGTTGTATCTGACAGACTTCAGGGTGTAACATCTTTAAACAAAAGATTTTGCTAATTGTGACTTGCAAGGATTTTTGTTCTTCGTTTTGTTTATTTCAACATTCAAACGTAAATTTTGTGTGGCCTTGGCAAGCTTGCTGTCTAGCTCGATAGCGATTTTCGATTGTCACTTAATTTCGGTTTGCAATCAACACTAATCAAGGCTTGTCAACTCATGATTTATCCATAATTTTTAAACACGATTGTGATGCGACTTAAAATTGCTACTTGAAAAATTGCATTACTATATTTAATCACGAGGTTTTCTTTTTTTTTTTTTTTTTTTTCTTCTAAAAAGTGTGTACCGTTTGTCGTAGAGCAGTGGTTCACAACCTGTGGTATTGCTCCTCCAGTCAGCTGTTGCTTCCTCTGTTATCCCTGCCTCTTAGAGCAAGGAAAGTTCGAATTTAGCGCGTCAAGCTGCTAAATGTTTATCCCCGCCACAGTCTAAAAGTACAACTATTAGCATGTGGGAGTCCGTGCAATATTTTGAGGTTAAAAGGGGTCCTCATACTCAAAAAGGTTGAGAACCACTGTCGTACAGTATTACAGGTATACAATACTGTACGAGTGACACATAGCAACAGGTCATGTAAGTTCAGTCACTGACAGTTTTCATGATTCGTGTAGAAAAATAATTATAAAAAAAGTTAATGCTTGAAGTCTGCATTTTGTTGTTTGGAGTTCGTTTTAGGCATTTCTTGATGGCACCTCATTGATTGCATAAATGTACACTAGAGGGCCTGCAGTTGACACATTTTAAGATCTGGACATCCTGATGTGGAGAGAAAGAGAGAGAGAGACAGACGGAAGGAGCAAAAGAAGAAGAAATTGAAATATGGAAATACGGGTCTGAATAACACACATAAGGGCAGATATAATTCCTAAATGGAAAAGAAAGTAGTTCCAAAAGTGCTATCGCCACTGTGGCGATATCATTTCTCTCCCATTGATATATTTCAATATCTCACTATGAAATATATAATAAATAAATTAACCCTGAAGCACAATTTTCCTTCAAGTTATTTCATTTGAAACGAATTAAAGATTTTTTTCGCTCCAAAATCAATAAAGGCTTTCAAAATATTTTTCATGTTACTTCATTTTAATTATTGTTCCAATATTTGGGAAGACTGCTCACATTCTCTTTTAAACCGCATCGAACGCCTGCAAAAGAACGTGGAAAGAACTCTTGTAGATGAAAACTATTCAACACCCAATGAAACTTTCTTTGAACGACTCTAATGGTCACCTCTCCAATGAATCAGTTCTTTTTCTAAAGTTCGAAACAACCTGGTACCAGACTATCTGAATAATTTTACTCCAGTCTTCGAAGTTCATAGTCAAATCAAGCATTCTTCTACTAAATGTCGTCAAAGTATCCAAAAAACACAAGCTGAAATGTTTAAAGGAGCTTTGCATACAATGGTGTTTTAATATGAAATATTTTACCAAAAGATATTAAATCATGTGCAAACATTGCTCTTTTTAAATGCAAATGTAAGCCATTCATTTTAACTCCAACTGTAACTTTATAGTTTTCAAGAACATAAGGTATCTTATTGCCTCCAGTCCATGATAACATTTATCTTATGTAATTCATGTATTCTATTGTACATAATGTGAATACTGTACATACGGAATAAAAAAGGATGTACACAATTGTACAAAAAAACTTATTTGCAACAATCATGAGCCAACCTCGGTGGTGAAATGGAATACACGTTTATATAAGTTAAATGAGAATAAATTTAATATGTTCTTTTCCTTGCCTGGTATTGTAACCAGATATCTCAGGCTTATATGGTTTCAAAATAAGATTTTACACATTTTGCAAACAAATAATTTTCTAAATAAAATTGGATAAATTTGAAACAATGTGTGCTCTCTTTGTAAAACATTCTGTAGAACTTTATCGCACCAATTTTGGGAGTCTTCAAGAAGAGACAAAATCTTGACCAGCTTACAGAGTAGATACAGAGCGAGTGCAATTATTTATGTATCAAATAGTAAATTTCTGCTATGTATACTAGTGGAAAAGAAAGCGAATGATATTATTAACTACTTATATTACACTTGATATTATATTTATACATGTAGATTTACTAATGAATAAGAAATGTCCTTCATTTTAAGAAGAAAATGACACTACACTCTTTGTCAGGAAAAAAGGATTCTGTATAAATAAATTGTGCATGGAAAAACTTTTTTGTTTGCTTCACTATCGATATCAATGTATGTGTTGATATATATGTATGAACTGATATGTTACGTATATATGTAGATATACTATGAGGCTTCCCTGATATGACCTCTCTGTTACATGACTTTTCTGCAGATGGAAATATATTTTGGTATCAATAAGACGATTCCGATACAAATACAACTCTGTATCATAGCCATCTCTACTGTTGGTTTGGACTGGTTTAACGTTATTAATATATTTATATGTCTGTAATTACATATGTATGAATTTATGTATCCATGCATGTATGCATATATGTATGTATGTATGTGCTATATGTTTGTATAGATTTATGTTTAAAGGTGCGTATGCATACATGGGTGGAAGGACGGATGTCACTTCATCCCTATAAATAAACATGCAAGAATATGAAACCATACTTAATACTTATTATATGTATTTGTTTAATGGAAGTGATTAATACATTCTTTAAGATAACATATATATATATATATATATATATATATATATATATATATATATATATATATATATATATATATATATATATATTGTACACAATTCGGTAAATTGTTCAAGTATGAAAAGTTAATATACTAGTTGAAAGTTAACCTGGTAATTGTGATGCACTGTTATGAATATTACACATTTATATTGAATAATACATTTTTAACCTGGCATCGTAATGTGTCTGTGTTAATAAAACAATACTTTTTCCTTTAGGAAAGATATTTAGTCATTTTTACAAAAGAAGGAAGTCACACTTTTTACTATACAAAACAGAACTAAATTTATATCAGTTACGAACAATGTTTTGTGATTACGTATGTGAAACATAAATGACAACAATCTTTGGTGATTACGTATGTAAAACATAAATGACAACAATTAATGGTATGATTACATACAAAAGATAATTTGCTTATAAATCGATCATTAAAAAAATGTTGAATTCATCGCCTTTATTTTCAGGGTTTCACCAAAATCAATCTGCTTTGAAATGCCGAAAGAATGGCTTGGTTTAGTGTTTTTACGGTACAGCAACACTGTGAAGATTATTTCGTGAAGAGGATAGTAGAGTAAAGTGTTTTGCACAGACACATCACGACTTATCCGAGATGAACCAATAGTGGGAATTGAACCCGCATCTTTATGTCCACGAGTCGTTCGCCTTAACAATTGAGCCACCTTGGCTCCACAACAATAATAGACCTTATTAACCAAATGAAACGACTGTTTCATCATTTGCACGAATATTCTTGGAGGTTTCAAAATTGAGTTGAGGATGGTTTGGTTTGCTATAAATAGTCAAAGTCCTCTCCTTTTCACTGAAAGATGCACTATTTTAACTAGACGTGTGTATCTGTGTATAGAGGGTCAAAGTTAGTCCAACGAACCCTCACTGAATCCATCACTGGCAAGCAATACATTTTATCTTCTACAATTGTCATTTTTCCCTTCTAATTTTGGGTGGAATTTTTTTCTAACTGAAATCTTTCTGTTTGGAGTAACGTTCCTTTCTATACGTACAATAACAATCGTAGCTTGTTAACCTGTCGCGCCTTGTGGAAGGGACAAAATCGTGTTGAATCAGACAGGAAACGTGTGTGGCTGTTAATGCATACTGTTAATCGTCCGTGAATACTATTCAATTACTGTATACGTGTGTGGCTGTTAATGCACACCCATAACCGTCCGTGAATACTATTCAATTACTGTCCAAACTGTTAGTGACAAAATCTGCATATAAGTGCCACATGTGAATGAAGACTGGGTCCTATTGCATATAAGTGCCACATGTGTATGAAGACTGGGTCCTATTGCATATAAGTGCCACATGTGTATGAAGACTGGGTCCTGTTGGCCTGATTACATAAAGCAATACATATTAACTTCTATGTAAGGACTACTCGCTAAATAAAGATCACTCTTTAGGGGCCACTAAGTGCCCTGATCTGTTGCTATACACAGGTGTTTCTTGTTTCAAAACATAATTTACACGCACCCATGAACAAATAGAATCAAGAAATCTATAAAGACATCTATAACGGAATTAGAAAAGAAATTATTTATGGATGCAAATGCTAACCAAACAGCCCCCACCCTCTGCCAAAAATAAATAAAAAAATAAATAAATAAAAAATAACAAATAAATAAATAAAAAAAATTTAAAAAATCCAAATAAAGTGATTTTTAACTTTCCGTTAGCCATCAAAACAGTGACTGACTGTGATGATTAATTCAGTTTTGCATTTATCAAAAAGCATTACCTTTACGAAAACCATTTTGTACTTGTTTAAAATCCATACAAAGAGATCGATCGAGCCAATCCTCATTTCAGTCTAAGTGAGCATCTTCCTATGACACTAAACCAAGCCAGGTGAGTGCAGAACTGCAATGATTAACCGTGTTTCCTTATCTATGATAATCTTTCTGAAAATAGACAAGGAGCATTACAGGCGTCATGAACTTCCAATACCACGTTAGTGGCGAAACGGACTCCAAACATCAACGATGGAATATTTAGCATTAAGTAAGAACCTCACTTAAAAATGCCAACTTTTATATATTCGAGATAAAGCCAACCAATCACAACTGCTGGGCATGTTTGCGCCGGTGTTGTCTATAAAACAGAAGCGACAACCGGTGTAATGCTTAGGAACTATACCAAAATTGTGCGTCTGTAAGCTGAAAATAGAATTTGCTTATACATTGATGATTTCAAAAACGTTAGATTCATTGTATTTATGTCAGGATTTGACTTAAAACAATCATCATTGAATGTATAAATATGGGGTGTGTGGGTGGTGTTGTTGCTGCTGCACAGCAACACTTTGAAGGTTATATCGTACCGAGGCAATTAAAGTGTCTTGCCCACCGGTATCAGAGAGGATAGTGGGAAGTAAACCCGCAGCCTTCTGCTCACGAGTCAAACGCCTTTACCATTCAGTCACCGAGTCATTGGTGATCAAATTAAACGATTGTTGCATCATTTGCAGGAATTTCCTTGGAGAGTTCGATTTTGAGAAGGAGGAGGATTGTTTTACTTTAGATAACCAAAATTCTCTGTTTTTCATTGAAAGATGTACTATTTTAACTAGATGTGCGTGGAGGGGGGGAGGGGTTCAAGCAAACTTCCAAACTTCCTTAGACCTGTCATTGGCATAGAAAAAATGTTACCTTCCACATTTGATATTTGTTCCCTCTAATTTTTGGTGGAATTTTGTCTAACTGAAATGTTTTCTGCTTGGAGTAGCGTTTCTCTCGATACGTACAATAACGATGGTAGCTTGTTAACCTGTAGGGCCTTATCTAAGGACGAAAATCATGTTGATTTAGTTACGACTATACCAATATGAGTGTCTGCTAATGCATATCAACAATCGTTCGTGAATACTGTTCTACCACTGTGTACCCGGTTAATTTTACAATCTACATATAAGTACCACCTGTGTATTAATGCCGGGTTCAATAGGTCCTAGGTAAAGACAACTTGCTAATAAAGACCAGGTCCCCTGAGTGATCTGTGTCGTTGATTGTGTTTGTTGTTTTAAATACTATTCTATACAAACCCATAAACAGATGTCATTTCGCAACATTAATGGTGAAGACATCCTCTTTTGACCATAGTAATGTATGCTTTTTTTTTTACTGCTATCTATCATGGAATTATAAAATAAATAACTAATGGATGCATATGCTAACCGACCGAGCCACAAAAACATGATCTAAGTTTTGGTTAGCCCTCAAATAAATAATCACAATTACTTTACTGTAAATGTTTAATGCATTTTTTATGTCTCCAAAAAAAAAAAAGAAAAATAAAGTGACTAAAAGCATTGCCTTAATGAAAACCATCGTGTTCATGTTTTAAAAAAATCCATGCAAGTAGATCAGACCAATCCTCATTTCCGTATAAGTGTGCGTCTTCTAATCACGCCAAACCGGGCCAAATGAGTGCAGTGATTTCACGTGATTCCTTATCTACGATAATCTCTTGAAATATACAGAGAACGTGTGGCAAACTTTCAATATCACATTAGTGGTCAACCGGACTCCAAACAGCAACGATGGAATACTTGGTGATAGGTAAGAGCCACACTTAACGAACTAAAGTTTTCATATATTACAGGTTTTTTCCTGGTTTCGGAACTCCAATTGCGGTTGTGGGCAATTGCAGTTAGACTAATATCGCTGAAAGTATAGCCAGGAGAAGAAACGTGTTCTGCCACTCGGCTTCTGTCCAGCTTAGTTGTCATTCGATCAGATAAGCGAAGAAAGAAATGGTATATTACTGGATACGTCGCCTAAGAACACTGAAATTCAAGCGGCTTAAGCTAAAAAGGCTCCATTTAGTTCATTATTATTCACATACCTATAATTAGTACTGTTTTTGTGTTTGTTGGTACCATTATTGTTTTTGTCGTGGTTATTGTTATTACAGAAGCAATTATTTATAAGGAATATAATCTACAGGTGCACCACTTTTATATAAAAAATAGATGACGCTCTTTCCCCTCATTTAAGTCAATACAACAATGCCAGCTAGGTTGCCTTTTATCATTACAGTTCAAACCAATAAGGTGCGATATCTGCAATGTTTGAACAATACTTCCATTAAATCTTCAGTCATGTAAAGGTTTGTAAATTTAACGCTTTTTCGCGTTTATTGTTTGTCTTTGTTTATGTAATTGCCTTCGACAAAGACTAAATAACAGTTGAAAGTAGCTAGGTGAGTTAAGGTTAGTGTCCCACTGTTTGTTGCAAATATAGAGAGAGGAACCCATCAGAATTTCTAGGTTGAAAATGTATAATTGCAAAAAGGAGGGAACTAATATTGATCAGCGGAAGACAACGATAGCATCCACCTCTTGTACACTGAATAGTTCGCCATCTGTGATATGATAAAACACTCACCAACGAAACTCAGTCAAGACAGTGGAACCGATTTTGATATTAAATCTCCGAATTGCATTTATATTTTGCACGGACCGTTAATACCAAATCTGTGAATAACGGCGTACTACATTTTTTTAAATCATGGAGAACCAAAATTAAGATGCTTTTATAATCTTTATGGATTAAACCTTACACGATGAATAAATACGTAAACAAAATCAATAATAATAAAGAAATAAAGACACTCTTAGCTTGAATGATTTACAGAAACATTCTTTAAATGGTCCTATATCATACACATAAGCTAAAAGTATTCTTAAAGGGATTTCTAAAAAAAAAGGCCAGGTATTGATGGATTAACGATAGAATTTTATAATTTTGTTGAAAATATATTGGACAGTTTCTATTTAGGGTTCTTATCTTTGGGTATGAACTTGGTGCATCATCTTCCAAACAGAAAGAAGTATACCTAAAGGCGACACACTTAAGCAGCATATTTCAAATTTGGAGACCCATTTTACTTCTAAATGTATCATACAAAGTCGTTTCAACATGTATTACAGGTATAATTAAAACTGTGCTTTCCACAATTATACATAAGAATCAAACGGGGTTTCAAAAAGAACAATACATTGGAGAGAACATAAGAAAGGTATATGGTTTAATGTTTCACACTACACAACACAATATTCGTCTACTGCTCCTTTTAATTGAATTTGAAAAAGCACTGAACTCAGCTGCATATCCATTTATTGATAACGTTAAGCATTTTTAAATTTTGAAAAACGAATAATACATTGGATAAAACTTTTGTCTTTAAATCGAAATATCAGATCGTGAGTTATTATTGGTCAATAGTCTGATTGGTGTGGCATCGAAATAAGGTGTAGACAAGACGGGGGTGGTGTGGTGGACTACTTTCTCCATATATTTGTATCTTGTGTGCAGAAATTTTAGCCCATATGATAAGAAAAAGTAAACATACTATTTGGGAATTAAATATAAATGAATTTAGAGGATTAAACATTTATAAACTATGTTCTTTTTCAGTATGCTGATAATACATCACTTGCTCTTGATGGTTTACTTTACATCTTTTACATCAATATTCCTAAATTTCTTGTCTTAGTATAAATATTTAAAAAAGTTAGCTTGAATTGAAAGTAAAACAGGTTGCAACAAGAAATACTGTCAAGAATATAAACTTAATTGGGGCTATACTGAGTGTGTGGTCTTAGGTGTACAGTTTTAACTTAAAAATTACATAATAATTATCGAGCTTAAAATTCGAGAAATTAAGAACCTGCTTATTCGGCGGAATAACAGGTTTTTAACTCCATTTGGAAGGATAACTTTTATAAATTTTTTAGTTATCTCTAAAACTAATAATCACATACCAACATTTGCAAATACATAAATTCTATTTTTTTCTTTGACAGTTCAGGCGTCTTACAGTTTTGCGTCTAAGCCATTATAACGTTAACAATGCAACAAGTTGAACACTTTGCGTTTGAGTGATCCTAACAATCGCTGTAACTGGTACCGATTACTACATGAAAAGACGGAGAATAGAATAAACTAATTAAAGGTGAAACATATACCTACAGCTCATACATAAGGAAGCGGCAAATGTTTTCATGTCAGCAAGGGCAACATGTAAGAAACTGGAAGCTTTGATTATGCTGTAATTCTTGAAAGTTCACACTCTGTATAAGAGGTTTTTACGACTGCGATTAATTGGTTACAGTTCGGTCAATGTATTATGGATAACTCGATAAGGAATTGATCAACCGTTTCAGCCCTACATGACACTACCACTACCATGCCTACAATCATTATCCTGAGATTACTAGGTGACGTAAGAAAATGGCTTATAAAACACAGGAAGCCTTACCTTTTTTGCAGGTGTTGTTTTGGTACTTGTGGGAGCAGGAAGCGCAGACATTTGCACTGATATTGACACAATTGCATGCCATCTACTGCATGCGAGGCAATCTAACCTGTGTCAGGACCCGATGCTTCATATGGCATGTAAACGGTATTGTGGGCAATGTCGTGAGTAAAGTTTTAAAAAGGCAAATATGCGAATTGTTCTTTTACCTTTCCCTTTTGGGCATCTTGATATGTGCCTTCCGTTCTGTAGAGCTTATTGGCACGAGAAAACACCAGACTTAGACACACTAAACTTGATGAGCATGTTTCTATATCTATATAGATCACCATAATAGATCTTCACACTATTTAAGTGATTTTGATTTTTTTGTTTTTTCATCATTTTGTTTTTACTTTTTGCTTTTTTTCAGTGCAAACCTTGTTAGCACGGTTATGCAACACGGCTTGAGCAAAATAGATAAAATTTAGTAGCGATGCTTCCATCGATATGAAAATGGACTAATTAGACAAAATAGATACAATTCAATAGCCATGCTTCCATTGATATGAAGTTGGACTAATTAGACAAAATAGATAATATTTAATAGCCATGCTTCCATTGATATGAAATTGGACTAATTAGACAAAATAGATAATATTTAATAGACATGCTTCCATTGATATGAAAATGGACTAATTAGACAAAATAGATACAATTTAATAGCATTGCTTCCATTGATATGAAAATGGACTAATTAGACAAAATAGATAATATTTAATAGCCATGCTTCCATTGATATGAAATTGGACTAATTAGACAAAATAGATAAAATTTAATAGCCATGCTTCCATTGATATGAAAATGGACTAATTAGACAAAATAGATAATATTTAATAGCCATGCTTCCATTGATATGAAATTGGACTAATTAGACAAAATAGATAAAATTTAATAGCCATGCTTCCATTGATATGAAATTGGACTAATTAGACAAAATAGATAATATTTAATAGACATGCTTCCATTGATATGAAATTAGACTAATTAGACAAAATAGATAAAATTTAACAGACATGCTTCCATTGAATTGAAATTGGACTAATTAGACAAAATAGATAAAATTTAGTAGACATGCTTCCATTGATATGAAGTTAGACTAATTAGACAAAATAGATAAAATTTAGTAGGCATGATTCCATATATGTGAAGGTAGACAAATTAGACTAATTAGACTTTCATTTTATTTCAAATATGTCAAATATTTGGAAATTGTATATCTTACCTAAATTTTCAAAGCATCATTATTTAGTGAATGACCTGATTAGGTTTCCCCACCATTTGAACAATCTGTGGATTTTAGCAAGTTTTATTACTTTTTGTGCTTTCAACCTGTCTGCGGGTGAATTATTGTTAGCATCATTATGCACAGACTGCCTGACCCGATATAGTCATGTGGATATGAAGTTGGCCATGCTTGAGGTGTGTGCCATTTAAATGATATTTGCTAGCTTTATCAAATGTTGGAATTTTATGGATATTTTGTCACCGATGAAAGTATATGAAGGTGCATTTGATGAAAACTTCATCAAAACTGTTTAGATTAGCAGCCGGCTAAGCCCATTTTGCCCTCAGTTCAGTCGGATTACTATATTATAGACATTTTGTGTATCAAACTTATGCAGATTTCCTATGGTAACAATATATGCCATGAATATTTTCTACTCAACTATTTGTTATGATATTAATATTTTCGTTTATTCAATTATATTCAGATTATCTTTGTTCTTGTGGATTTATAAATTGTTTTTTTGTTGTTGTTTTTTTTTCTTCTTCATTTTAGCGATAGTATGTAACTCTTGTCCACAACTTGTTCAAGACCCCCGTGAATGTAATGGAACAGTGACATGCGGTCTCGGAGAGGTAAGGAAATAGAAAAAAGGGACTATACATACCGTGTATGTACGTGTCTGCATGTGTGACAGACCTTTTGCTTCTGGTGTCTTGTATATTTCACATACATACGTACATACATACATACATACATACATACATACATACATACATACATACATACATAAATACATACATACTCCTTGTAATGCACGTAAATCTATTTACGCATCAACAATATTTGAAGCACCATCCGTTGAATCCCCTTGCCCGTCATTGTAGATTAGGTTGATGTACTAAAGCAGACAGACGCTCGTTTAGTAACGTCTCATCATTCATGCAATGAAATTTACAAAGAAATATATATATATATATATATATATATATATATATATATATATATATATATAATACTAATTTTGTTCACACGCATTTCTGTAGTAGAATATATGGGACAAATCTTCAAAATTAGAAGCACAATTGAAACCTATCTAGATTTGAAAAAAGTATATAATCTGTAGAATATACGCTTAGAATTTGCATAATCATGGTCGCTATTAAACATTAAAAAGTGTTGAACATTATTTCATACACATTCATACCATTTCTATGAAATGTCATTTAATCTTATGTATAAAAAATATATCCAGTAACTCAGTCACCCATGTAGAATATCTATCTATTTATCTCGATAAGGTTCATAAATTAAATCTGTAGTTACCTACATTGATACATTCAGTTGATTAAGACTGCTACACAAAATAAGTTTAGTTCTCTTGTGAATATAAGATTAATTTTTGCGTATAATTGAAGAAAACAGTGGTATCATGTAAGATTTCGTATTTTTTCGTTGTTTTATTTTTTTCTGTGTTTATTGTTGTGTTTTGTGTTCTTGTTTTTCGTGAGTATTTGCCTTTCACAAAGGTAACCGTGGGTCCAGAAAGCGCTAATGGTAGTTTACACTAGTTTTGCACTTAGATGTTATCAGTTTATTTCATATATGCAATCACTCTCTAACAAATGTGATTTATAGGGATCAAGTGTATCTGGAGAGACTATTGTCTGGCATATGATTTGTGAACATATATGTTAGAGAACATTACGCTAAAACAATTTTGACACATTAGTCTTGGAGCGAAGGCATGGAATCAGTAATAAATTCATGCAACATTTCACATTTGTTCTATAATTGTTATACAAATTAATCTATGTTTCAAACTATTTTCGCATGCTTTGTTTGTAAGTGCAACTAGATCATGAATTCTCAGGGTAAAACATTTTGAAACCAGCAGACAACGACTCAAAATAATTTCGTACGTGTACGGTTACCAGGTACTCATACCTTATTTCATCATAGGCAGGTCACATAAGTAATACGTGTTCTTCATCTTACTTATGCTCACCTAATTTACCTACCTAAATATCTACCTGTATACAGAATGAAAGATAGACAGAAAGGCATACATTGGGGGTGGTGACAAAGCAAATATAAAAAATAAAACCCCTCGATATTTATATGCTTCCAGGTATGCTTTATGATGGAGGTAACGAACTTTGACCACATACACGGATTTAGGGGAGGATGTATCAATAAAGATGTGAGTAGATCGATATCATACCGTATATACTCACGTATAATCCGATATCAACTGCAAACTGCATAAACCTAGATCTGCCATCGCATAATGTGCCGGCTGATCAGGGTCTATGCAGTTTGTAAGGACTAATCAATAGAACAAACAACATAGACCCTGATCTGCCGGCGCATTATGTGACGGCAGATCAGGGTCTATGTTGTTTGCATTTGGATCCGCGTTATACGCGAGTATAGACGGTAGATACACTGAGTCATGGTGCATTCATTACACGACTATCTGCGATTATAATAATCCACAATCCTTATAGCTACAACGTAATTTAATACATCAGCAAAAATAACACCAACAACAACGTTTATACAACAGCTAATATACAACAGTAAAATCAAGAATAAAGAGAATAAATAAAAATAAGAAAATAGTCAGGAATAAAGATGCTACCGACAGCATGATATTCACCAAGACTAGCATCAATAGCAGGAACAAAAACACCATCGATAATAATAATAATTATGGTGATAATGATGAATATGATGATTCATGAAGTAACAAGATCTACCTTTACAGACTATTAAAACCAAATGGTTTTAGTCATATAATTAAGAACACTAAAAGGAAAGTTTAGATGAATAGCCTTAGTAACTGAGTCTTTCACTCTGGGTTTATACAAGTAGATGTGAAAAAATAGTATCAGCCAAAAACTGAACAATCTTTTGTGGACAAGTCTAGATTCTATGCAGGACAAGTCTAGATTCTATGCAATCTCAGTAACTGACATAACTACACAGACAGCATAGACCTTCCTTCCTACTAATTTATCTAATAACCGTAAATACATGTTTGAGTTTTGTTTGGTACAGTTGTGTGTTCTGGATCATCAAGCTATTTTGCTTGGACGACGCAGCAACAGCAACATGAAAATGTACTGCTGTACTGAGGACAATTGCAACAATCGAGGTACATCATCACCATTGTTGTCGTCGTAGTTTTCATCATCAAGGTCATCGCCATTGTCAGTATCATCGTTGCTGGCGTGGTTTTCTCTTTCGTGATTGTGTCCTTCTTATCTTCTCATCGACGGCAGCAGCTTCTTCCTTGCTGAAGTCATCCATATCAATATAATCATTATCGTCACAAACATCATCAACTTTAGTAGTGTTGTCGACTCCTCGTATCTTTTGGATATTTCCTTTCTTTTTTACTCTCTTTCTTTCTTTTAATATTATTGTCATCATCATCATCATCCTATTTTCATGTTTTTTGTTTTCTTAAAAATATTTTTGTTTGTTTTTGTTTTACGCAATAGTTTTAATATCAGTTTTCTAATTTAAGTGCTAAATTAGTTCTTATTAGAATATTACTACTGCATATGACATCATAATAGAAGGACACAACATCTACATATGTTATGAATTAAGATTTTATTTACATACCAGATACATTGTCTTCGAACATTTTTATACATTCGAGGTGGGTTTTTTTTAAAGTCTTATATTGAATTGCCAATGGTCAGTGCAAACACCAACCAAATATATTGGTATCATAGCTATGACAAATCAGATCCTGTATTCAGTAAACATTTTAAAATTGATCTGCTTTTTGATAATTTATCAACTTTTCACGCATACACTTTCCATTCCATGGAGAGGGATTAAGTTATTTGCCAAAAGACTGCAATCCATATTTGAAATAGCCATTTTTATTTAGCAGTTGGTTATGCGTTTTCAATATTAGTAGTATCAGTAGCAGTTGTTCTGATAGTGGCGGTGGTAGTGGTGGTTCTGATAGTGGCGGTGGTAGTGGTGGTTCTGATAGTGGCGGTGGTAGTGGTGGTTCACATTAAAACATAAGCATACACATTTGAAAACATTATTTTTTCTAAGTTTAACGGTATATCTAAATGTTCTACTCCATAATGTTTTGTCCGAAGCTGATGATCTTCTAGAATAAAATAATTGCTCTGTTTGATATATTGAAATTAAGTCTTCAGCACGGACTTAAGCACCGGAGAGATGACAACAGCTGCACCGACGACTACGACGGCGATGACTACGACGGTTCCTTATCATATTGTAACGAACCACTGTGGTGATGATCCTGGCCACGGTTGTCATGAACATCGACTATGCGGAGAAGAATCGCATCAGCTTCACTGCAGACGTGCCTGTCATTTATGTTGTAAGTATACGTAATTTTTGTGCAATCTTACGAACACAGAGTGCTGCGTTCACTTGTTAAAAGTTTAAATATTATTTTTAGAAAACAGCCATCGAAAAATCATTCATTTCCAGTTTTCCATCTCTGTCAACATATATTTCCTAATTGTTGCTGTGGATATCTATGATATTTATGTTAAAATAGTTGGGGGGGGGTATGATATAGCAACAATATATGGTTTCTATATGTTTTTATTTATGATGTTTCCGATTAAAACTCGAGTTCATACATGATAGAATCGATTTAGGAAAGAAAAGGCAGCATTGCAAGTTGACTGAATTACTGAGCCAACTCACGCAAAGAGTAATTCGAAAAACTAAAAATAATAGGCCCTCGTCTTATAGCTGTCCTTATTAATATAATATATGAAATTTGACCCGAAAATCATTTACTATGTCAGTTTAGGATACCCATCCTGCCAATATATGTTTTTCCTAATTGCGAAGCTGATTAAAGCTTAATATACAATTAACAGAAATCAATAGTGTTTAGTACATGATCACAGAGACACTCTGTTGGAGAAGAATATTTTATCTGAAAAAATAAATCAGCTGTGAATATTCGCTATCTAATGCAATCTATTTTTTATTATTAGTGACAAGACATTCTTTTTTACCAAATGAGCTGGTTCGATGAGTAGTGATTTTCAAAAAATTGGGGATAACAGTTCTTTGTTTGAGGATTTGAGGACGTTAATTGTGCTTTTACTGTCGCAAATGGAGTTTTACCGTCGACACGTCGGTGAAGGCCGTGAAATGGAAATTTGGGACAGATGAACTACCATTAGTGTCCCCAAATTCTCAAAGTGTGATCCCCATTCAAACAAACACTTCTAAAAACTGCAGACAAATAACAGAAAATGTACTTCTCTTTGGTACTTCGTCACAGTAGGAGTCATGAATTCGCAATGTCGTAAAATGCCGGAAAGTACATTATGGATTTTACTGACTTAAATTCTGACTTCGACCAGTCAGAAAGCGCGTTACATTCGCGTGTCTGAGAATCAAACATCATTCTAATCGAAATTCAGTGGAGAGTTATGATATTCGTGAATATTTGAACTAATACTTTTTTTTCTTGTTTTCAGAGAAAACTCGAAATACAGTGACATCTTCTTAGTTTGAAGCCACGCAATCCCTATGACCAGTAGTTATAGTAAATAAAGCATTTTAAAAAAGGGGTCAGACTTTGTAATTATGTTGATGTCAATAATAGTTGATTACTCGCCTTGCCAACTCATTGAACCATGCTCCGTTTGTAAGTGTGCAACTCAATACAATGGTTACGAGTAACGAATATTTTGCAAGAACTTTATTTTGTATTGGTGTTGAAATAACAATAATTCCAACATCAAAAAACTTAGCACATTAATTATGTGGTTAAAAGATTTCAAGCTAACAGCGTGCGTCACTCACAGCTAAATATTTGTAAGCTTTTCTTTCTAATTTCCTCGCCGACGAACGTGTGAGGAGATATAGTCTTTTGCACGTTCGTGTGTTCGTCCTTTGGTTAAGCACTCTGTGTATTGGACCCTATTTCACCTACACTGGTTTGTGGATGCATCTCTGCAAGAGCAGTTTGTAGGTCACTGTAGCCCAATCACCACGCTTGAATGACTTCTGTATTTTCATCTACCCGTTTGTTATACATAAACTATATTGAACCCTATTCTACCAACACTCATTCCAATTTGTATGTGGATATAGGGCGGTGAGGGTAACGTAGTCATACCAAAACTAAATCACTGTGACCTAGTTTTCACGTTTGAGTGACTTTTGTATTTGCAGCTATTAGCTCGTTACAGCCTCAATTTCTTTCAATTTTCACGTATTAGCACTTTAAGCTATTCATTTGTTTCACCCCGTATTATCTTAGATTCTGTTTTGCATACATTCATGAAACTTGGTATGTGAATGCAACTTACAATATATAGTCCAGCCATACTAAAACAAGGAAACTATGACGCAGTTTTCTTGCTTGAACGACTTCAGTATTTTCAGTCATTCATTTGTTAATCTCTTAATATCTTAGACCATATTTAATCTATAATGTGACCTAATTTGCACACTTAGGTTACTTAAATATTTTCAGATGCATTTGTATAATATTTTCAATATTCGCTCAATACACCTTCAATATCTTGAACCCTATTTTGGCTTCACTCATAAAAAATAGACATTTAAATACACCTCCTTGAGAGTAACTCAACTATAACAAAACTTGGTCACTGTGACCTAATTTTCGTGCTTGAAACTCTTTGTTTGTTACATACCATGCACCTTTAACCTTATTTAATTAACACTAACAAAATTTTGTTCTCCAAATGGTGGTTTAATCATTAGTTTAGGCTCGCAACTAATTGGTGGCAGGTTTAAATCCTGTCCAAGCTAGCATGTATCAGCTGTCATGGCGTATCTCTTTCTAAGGCTCTTAAATCCCATTACCTGGGCTTCAATCCTCCATACCAATCTGAGTATTATGGGATACCTCAAATGTGCTCCTGTTGGCAAGGCGATTTACTTTTATGAGTAACCCCACCTTATAATAGAGTTGCTTTATACTTGCTTTCCTGTTTCTTTCTTTCTTTCATTCATTCATTTATTAATTAATTTTTTCTTCCTATTAAGAACGAGTAAATCCCAAACTAAAACTGCCGAAACGCTATAAACGGAAGTACTCCGCTAGTTATGCAAATTAACCTTTCAGCTCCTAGAATGCATCACTACATTAAGTAAGTACCTGATACATTTCCTTTATTTTCCTACATTGTTGACAAAATCTAGTGCATTAGTTGTAAATTCAAATGCACCTTACTTATGTTAAGCAATAACGTGGACACAATATATAAAACATCCAACATAGGTTATGTTACATTTTCTGGAAAAAAAATCAGAATAGGTTATGTTACATTTTATAGAAAAAAATCAGAATAGGTTATGGTACATTTTCTAGGAAAAAATCAGAATAGGTTATGTTACATTTTCTAGAAAAAAAAATCAGAATAGGTTGTTACATTTTCTAGAAAAAAATCAGAATAGGTTATGTTACATTTTCTAGAAATAAAATTCAGTATAGAAAAAAATCAGTATAGGTTATGTTACATTTTCTAGAAAAAAAAATCAGTATAGGTTACGTTACATTTTCTAGAAAAAAAAGGGTATAGGTTATGTTACATTTTCTAGAAATAAAATCAGAATAGGTTGTTACATTTTCTAGAAAAAAAATCAGAAGAGGTTATGTTACATTTTCTAGAAAAAAAATATCAGTATAGAAAAAAAATCAGTATAGGTTATGTTACATTTTCTAGAAAAAAAAATCAGAATAGGTTATGTTACATTTTCTAGAAAAAAAAATCAGTATAGAAAAAAAATCAGTATAGGTTATGTTACATTTTCTAGAAAAAATCAGAATAGGTTATGTTACATTTTCTAGAAAAAAAATCAGAATAGGTTATGTTACATTTTCTAGAAAAAAATCAGTATAGGTTATGTTACATTTTCTAGAAAAAAAATCAGAATAGGTTATGTTACATTTTCTAGAAAAAAAATCAGTATAGGTTATGTTAAATTTTCTAGAAAAAAATCAGAATAGGCTATTTTACGTTTTCTAGAAAGAAAATCAGAATAGGTTATGTTACATTTTCTAGAAAAAAAATCAGAATAGGTTATGTTACATTTTCTAGAGAAAAATCAGTATAGGTTATGTTACATTTTCTAGAAAAAAAAATCAGAATAGGTTATGTTACATTTTCTAGAAAAAAAAATCAGTATAGAAACAAAATCAGTATAGGTTATGTTACATTTTCTAGAAAAAAAAATCAGTATAGGTTATGTTACATTTTCTAGAAAAAATCAGAATAGGTTAGGTTACATTTTCTAGAAAAAAAATCAGAATAGGTTATGTTACATTTTCTAGAAAAAAAATCAGTATAGGTTATGTTAAATTTTCTAGAAAAAAATCAGAATAGGCTATTTTACGTTTTCTAGAAAGAAAATCAGAATAGGTTATGTTACATTTTCTAGAAAAAAAAATCAGAATAGGTTATGTTACATTTTCTAGAAAAAAATCAGTATAGGTTATGTTACATTTTCTAGAAAAAAAAATCAGAATAGGTTATGTTACATTTTCTAGAAAAAAAAAAATCAGTATAGAAACAAAATCAGTATAGGTTATGTTACATTTTCTAGAAAAAATCAGTACAGGTTATGTTACATTTTCTGGAAATATTTGCATTTGAATGAAATGACTGGAAATTTTGGTGCGAGTGACCTTCCTAGAATCGACTAAATTTTATCTGTTCGCTTTGTCATCCTACACAAAAGCCAAGGGGCGAACCTCAGTAAACATTCACTTTCTGTTTAGGTTTTAAAGCTGCTTTCTACTGAATTCGGTCTTCACTAGTATTTACATCTCCAGGAAACATTTGAGAAAAATATTATCGATTTTCTTACGGAGTACAATTGGATGCAATAGCAGCTGACTCGCTCAACTAGTAGAGTGTTACCCTTAAGCGAAATCTCCTCCCCCCCCCAATATATCTAGCAGATTATTGTCGTTATTGAAACAATGCTAGTATGAACAGTATGAATAAGCACGAAAAAGGATGGGATAACCTATAATATCTCGCGAAGACCGCAGAAGAATCCAGCGAAAGACTTGCAGAAAAGAAAATGTATGTGAATTGGTTTCTTCTGTAAAAAAAGCTTTTTTCACGTCAAGAGAGGCACAACGTCACCGGTTATAAATAGTGCCATTCGAACGTTCATGTAATCAAAGAACTGGAAAACAGCTTTTAAATGTGTATGCAATTTTTATTGAACTAAAGCATCACTAAATAACTCAAGTCTCAAGCGGTGGGAAGAATGAAGTTTAGCAGACACAGTCTATAGCAAATGCTCATATAAGTGGGATCTGATCTACATGATCTGGTGGTTTATTAGAAACAAATGTATTAAACTTTGCATTTTGTGTAGGCTGCAACTCCAAAACATTCAATTGTAAATCGAAAAGAAGGAGCGCCCGTTGAAGCGCAGTCTAAACTCTAAACTAACAGGATAACGATGGTTTAAGAATGGTACTAAGAGCTCCACTAGATAAGGGTCATGAAGTCTAAATCCTCCACAAGACAGACTTCTAAGTGAATTGCAAACTTTATGAAAACGTTCTGTACGCAAAGATAATGTTGAAACCAATCTCTCAGAGTGACCTTGTCTAACCTAATATTCACATGTCAGAATTGGGCTGGTGGTGGAGAGTGCATATACAATTTCTAACTCAGATACCAAAGTTTCCAACCGCATTAGTCTTGCAAAAGTAACCAAGAAATGTCTTTAATAAGTCTTTAAGAATACATCAGCCACCATATGCTAACTTACAACGTAGTGGTAGTATTACTCCGCCATTTCGCTTTAAGGGTTGTCTCTCTTTCCCAATTATTAGCTAAATATATGCAGAGCAATCAGACATAAAATGAAAGTTACGTTGATAATTTGTAAAATAAATCTTATCCAAGCTCTTACCACAGCACATTTGGGTCTTTCTATATCGCTGTATTCAGGGAATGCAACTGAGAAATTTGAAAGGCAGTGCTTTGGTTTTTGCTTCAAGATCCTTTTATTTGCTAAATATGATGGCCTGGCATCAAATATAGTTCAAAATGTTATAGTTAATAGCGACTAGGAATCCGTTATAGCCACCTTAACTAAGAATACAAGTAAAAAGGTGATGCAGAGCTTTCTGACAATAATATCTTTCAAGTCGGTACAAATGATATTAATTTTCAAGAAAGTATCAAAGGTTTATAACATGTCTTTTTTAAGACGATAAATAAAAATATAAAAAGACTTCAGTCTAATTTAAATATGCATTCCATCGTAAAATATGGAAACCCGAGATAACGCATGTCATGATTTTGTAAACTTTCCAAAGAAGATCAAAGAAAAAAGTTTGCAAAATGTGCATCAAATTCAATATAAATGATTATTTGTTTATTTCATGATATTCATTGTTTTTGCAATGTCTCTAAATTGCCATGTTTCATTTTGAACATTAAATAACTAATCGTGTCCGAGGCAAATTGTACTGGAAAAAACATCGTCATGATTCTTCTTTACATACGGTTTGCTCAATTTGTTTACTGATTTTGTCCGCTACAATTTCATGTAGTATTAAAACAAATTGTTTATAAGACTGCATTCCTTTGCTGCATCAGTAGTGGAAAATGTTGCTGCATCCGACGATACTACCCATTTTCATAACCATGTGACTCCGTAACAAAAAGAGACCGTCACCACAACTAACATAGCCCAGTTTCTCTCTTGATTTTCATATATACTTCTGGAATTTTGTCATAATATCGTCATCTCAGATGCAACCTTCCTGTACATAAAATGTATAACTCCATCAACTTTTCAACAGTGTCTGATACTATTGCAACAGACTGTGTCATAGATGTTCTGTATTGTACCTGAGCACCTTATATGAAGATTACATAAGACCTTATTTTTCGAAACAATGTAGCACTGCCCTTATCTGTTAATCCGTTGTTATTTTGCAGAAAGAAGGACACACAGTAGGCACATATTTATCTGCCATATTATTAATTTCATCGACTCACAATGTTCTCCAATATTTAACAGTACCACCTTCATAGTTGTAATGACGTTTGTAAGCTTTTAATATATCAAACATTGTAGCCTGCCCAAAACACTGGCGCACAGTTTTATGTTTTTCTGCTTCATTACCGATCATGTATTTGTTTTTATGTTCCCTTGAGGTATGCCCTGTCATGCAGCAGTGGAATGTTAAACTTGTTGC
Organism: Margaritifera margaritifera; assembly: GCA_029931535.1. NCBI lineage: Eukaryota > Metazoa > Mollusca > Bivalvia > Unionida > Margaritiferidae > Margaritifera > Margaritifera margaritifera. Next base: position 1,033,333 of record JAQPZY010001374.1, read on the forward strand.
AGATCAAATTAAATTATTACATATCTATTCTATTGTCATTTGATTTGATCACATCATCATTAGGTAAAGGTATTTTATATTTAGAGAACAGTTTTCGCGTTTGGAAAGAAATATGAAACCTGTAAACAAACTTGAATTGCTCTGGTAAACTTGATATGTTAAATGCCAGTAGAAAATCCCACAACCAGCGGTTGCCATCCACACAGCACAGATTAGCTGATTCTGCCAAAATCATGTCAGACTATCCTCTATATCTGTTCATAGAATTATCATGGTCAAATGTCAGAATATAGTTATAAAAATAATGGTTCGTATGTAAAAAAAAAAAAAATGAGTTTCAGGACAGCAAATTTGTACCTAGCGAAATGTATTTGCTACGTTAACTTGGTTAAGGAGCGTTAAACAATGTACTGTATTAAATCGAATCGCAACTCAAGGGCATGGGTCTGAACTGGTCTGTTGTTTTATCTTAAATCTGAAATCCATCGTGTCAGAGACAACGTGTACCGGAGGTATAATCACATTAGAAATAACGTCTATTACTCTAAGAGAAGATTCTATTATTTTTGAACTGAAGTCCTCCAATGTTGTCGCTATGCATCGCAAGTGTGCCGTAGAAGTGGCTAATCGCCAAGACTCCGCAGTTCATCCAGGGTCTACAAAAGCAGTATAGTGTCTGCCTCTAAGATTAATCAAAGTTAAACCTATTATTAATTTTTTTAAAAAATATTGTAAAATTAACTTTTCTTGTGTAAATACATTGTATCTCCATTTGTTCCACATTCATGTGTAATTATTTGTTTATTTCTCTCTCTCTCTCTCTCTCTCTCTCTCTCTCTCTCTCTCTCTCTCTCTCTCTCTCTCTCTCTCATCTTTTAATTTCCTCCGCTGTAATACCTTTCTAATCTCTTTGATTTTGTACACTCTTTAAATCTCTGAAATTTTGTATTTCGTTTTCCATCAGTTTGTCTCTAATGCATTGGTAACATTTTACAACTCTGATTATCTCAATTTTTGTTTTTGCAACATTTATTGGTGCGGTTTAATTTCAATTACTTCTAGCTGTAAAATTAAAGATTCTGAGAAAATCTATCGAAAGAAGCGTGTTGGGTTTCGCACATTCTCTGCCGTTCCGCAAGAAAATTCTATCTTCGAAATCTTTATATCTACACATTGTAAAATGTGCATTGGATTTTACTTCATGTATGTGGTGTACAAACTTCTCTCATATAAACTTATTTTAGCTAATTATTGATAGTTCTGTATGACCGAAGGTTTCATGGAGGGGTCACAATTGTACACGGTACAAATATTATCCAGGAAACATGCAAAGTAGATTATGTAATTTCTTCTGTCTTTGTATAGAATTTGAAGGAAGATTAAATGTTTTCCATGATGCATCAACATTTATGTGATTTCCATTACCAAATATCTCGTTAAAAGGCGCATAGAACATCTTTTTATTGTAATCTGTTTGTTTCTCACCATATTAGATGTAATTGGAATCAAATTGATATTTTTTAATGTTATCTCTTTTCAGTTCTACTGTGATGCTAAATGCTATCCTGTCAGGACATTGTTTTCATTGCAGTCTCCTTTCGCGTTTATGTGTGTATCATGTATGTTGAAATTCCCTCATGCTCTAATGGACCTGTTTTATCCAGCTCTGTCACATTCTAGAAGCTCATTATCTTTCAACAATTCTTAGATTTGGTTCTCTTTGATAATGCTATTTAAGTATTGTGCTTCTTCCGACTCCAAAGGAGAGTTGTCCTTTGGTGCATCATTTACTTTAAATGGCAAAATATTTTTAGTTAGTTTCAACTGTTAAACGATTGAGGATACCTTTTCCATTTAACAACAAAATACGTGTTGCAGCTTTGTATAGGTCATCATGTTTGTTGTATAGATACAACTCTAGTTCGGAAAACTTGACCTAAGTATCATCTCCATTCAAATTTACATGTTTTAAATGACTGAATCACTTTAAATACTTGTCTGATTTTAAATATTTCCTCAGTGAAGTTAGGAAAGTTACCGTTTCCAGAAATTGTTTTTTGAAACTTCTAACTATTTCAGAGTTATGTCAGATTTTCCTATTTCTGTAGTTGACGTCGTAGACTCTGCAAAGCAGGACTGTTTGACAGGTACTTCATATGCTAACTTTTTAGTGTATACATTATATGTTTGTCTTTTATCATTGAAACTTGACCTTGTAAAGTGTAGAAGCTCTTCAAGTTGTAGTTTAACTTGAACGATATAGAAATGTGTTAATTTACCACATTAGATACGTAATGTATCTCTTTCACATTCTGCATTGTTTTAATAATCTTGCTATTTGGACTGATGCTGCCTTTTTCAATGTTTTCGTCATTAAAAGTAATCTGGCAATTTGCATCGTTTGTAAAACATTGGAAATCAGCAAATCAACAAATTAGCATGTGTATTTTCTTCAATGTAATTCTTCTACAAGTCTAGCTTTGGCTACACTTGTATCCCGTCCAAATTTGTAAACACATCTGCATCATCTCTTCATACAAACATTGTTGCTTCATGTTGAACGCACAAGATATTTATGTGATCTCAGTGAGAAATGCAGAATTCAATATAATTTAGCATTGTACCATTATTTATGATGTGCACAAAATTTAATATTAGTGTTCACTCCACTATGGTCGCTAAATGACAAGGATTCTCCCTTCGTTGCAACGCCGCTTACGCCCTATCTCTAGTAGATCATTAGCTTACATCAATTAAATCCTAGACTATGACACATATGCTCTCTCTCTTTGGGTCCTTTATTTGTTTTGTTTGGTTAACGTCGGCGTTGCATTTCTCTCTGTTTTTATATCATTCTTTTGATTCTGTTGTTGATGCAATAAGTTTTTTGTTGTTCGTATTTTGTGTCTTTTTGTTTAAATATGTTCGTGAAAATGTATGTATTTAATGGTTCAAGGAAATAAACATTTAAGTGAAATTATCAAATTCTTCCAGAATGTAGAAATATGATTTAAATATTCCCAAATTAAGTAACTTCCTAAATGAGCAATATCTTCAACATTGGTATCTTGTATTTCGTTTCTCCATTTCGTTTACTGTAGCATTTTATTATGTCTGTTTGTTGTGCTGGTATGATCTCAAATAGCACGACAGTAACAGCTTAGTTAGACTATGTATGAGAACTTGCATCTGAAGTATTGCTATTTCTCGATGTATTTATTTCTTTACAATTGTGCTTCACCAATACGCAAAATGATTGTACTATTTTACTTGCTCAAGTTTCCTTAAAATATTCACTTCTAAAAAAGGGTATACCTCAGAAAGGACAATAGACCTAAATCAAAAGAAGGGACAAGCAACTGAACAAAATGCATGTTTGCAATGTGAGTAAAAGCAGGTCTCGGTTTTTAAATCACTACTTTACAGAGTGCAATTAATACTATTTTTAAACCAAAAGAACTGGGTTACCCAACAATTTTATAAGCCAAACTGAAAGATCTAGGTGGATTTTGTTTCCGGTTAGATGATGATATTACAAAGTTATGACCTAAAAATACCATGATTATCATATTTGCTTAAAATTTATTTGGAGAGGGAATACAGCTTTAGAGAGCTTTTGATATCTAAAGCCTTAAAAGCTTGTACAAAAAGTACAATCAGCAATTTTAAATGAAAACCATAAACTACTTCTTTGTTTTAAAGTTTGCTTGACAAATGCAAACAAAATGACAGCAACTCACGATATGCCTTTTTTCAATGGCCAAAACATGACGCTGTTACTTTCAAAAAAAGCCTTTTAAACAACTTTTAAATGATTGCTTAACCGATTTTGACTTCATTTGATGAAAATCGCTCTGGCATCGAGGTCTTTTCATCTCCTTTTTCGTGACTGAATGCTCTTATAATATATTCCAGGTATGTGTGATGCAGAACAATGTCATGCCCTTTTTCTCTTATTCTCGATTTGTACATTGTGATTTTTGTTTCCCTCCATTTATACGTTTCTCCTGACAAAAATATTATAATTAATGATGCAACATTACTGAATAACCATCAGATTCTCTGACATAAAGCTGCTTATAATACCTCTTAGATTAGATGGTGCATTTTGAAGATGGCTGGTAAACCTAATGAAAATATAAACTCAAATGAAAAGAGATAGAAAAAGTCTGACCTTTAGTAAATATATATTTTTACTGTACTGCTATTACAATTTCCAAAGCCCAATGTATTGATATATTATTGAATTCCTCTTCTCTGTGGTCTAGCAAAATGTTCAATATTTGAGCCAAATCGAACTACGAACACAATGTATAACTCACTTTCAGATTATGCATATCATTGATAATTCACTGTTGGATTTCAAGCTACGACCAATGGTAATAACGGTATACAAATGATGCATATCATCCCTTGCACAAAGTTGCGCACTTGCACTTTTGTTGATGAATGGTGTCTACAACCCACCCACCCCCGCAGAACAAAAACAAAAAACCTAAGCAAACAAGCACAAATATTTTATCCTTTCCATCATGAATTGCATATCTTCATCTTGTGACACTGTGACACCCCCCCCCCCCAAAAAAAAGCCTAAAGAAACAAACACATATTTTATCCTTGCAATCATAAATTGCATACCTTCATCTTGTGACACTGTGGAGAAGAATCGAGTAAGTAGTGTAGGGTTTATGTGTTAAATCTAAAGCTAATATTGTAAAAGAGCCCCAATATTTGGTTAATACTAGTATACGAGTTTGTAAAATTTAGATCATGAACCAATAATACCGGTATGTGGAGATATTGATATTAGTATTAGAAAAATAAAATTATTTAAGCATCCACCCACCCCACACATGTGAAAATGCATCTATAGTACTGTAAAAGTATTTTAGGACCACCTTTCTTTTTTTACTGTTTATCAATGACTTCCTTTGATATCTGACCATACTGATACGTTATGTATGCGGATGACACAGCTGCTCAAGGTGCAAATACAAATATTGACGAAATCGAGAGTACGTTGAATACTGACAGCTCAACCTTTTCAACTTGGTATACCAGCAATGTCACGTGCGTAAATTAAGAAATAGTCAACGTTTTACTAAGGCATTACTCAACACAAATGTAAAACATTCTTGTTAACCCCAAATATAACTTTATAGTTTTTACAAACTTACGTTATTTTATCGGCTGCAGTCGTTGATAACATTTATCTTATGTAATTCATGTATTTTATTGTACATTTCTCTTATGTAATTCATGTATTTTATTGTACATTTTTCTCATGTAATTCATGTATATTATTGTACATTTATCTTATGTAATTCATGTATATTATTGTACATTTATCTTATGTAATTCATGTATTTTATTGTACATTTATCTTATGTAATTCATGTATTTTATTGTACATTTATCTCATGTAATTCATGTATTTTATTGTACATTTATCTTATGTAATTCATGTATTTTATTGTACATTTATCTTATGTAATTCATGTATATTATTTTACATTTATCTTATGTAATTCATGTATATTATTGTACATTTATCTTATGTAATTCATGTATTTTATTGTACATTTATCTTATGTAATTCATGTATTTTATTGTACATTTATCTTATGTAATTCATGTATATTATTGTACATTTATCTTATGTAATTCATGTATTTTATTGTACATTTATCTTATGTAATTCATGTATTTTATTGTACATTTATCTTATGTAATTCATGTATATTATTGTACATTTATCTTATGTAATTCATGTATATTATTGTACATTTATCTCATGTAATTCATGTATTTTATTGTACATTTATCTTATGTAATTCATGTATTTTATTGTACATTTATCTTATGTAATTCATGTATTTTATTGTACATTATGTGAATACTGTACATTTTAATACATCTAGATCCTATGTGAAATGAGCATTCGGCTCAACAGTCCATCGATAATAGAATCGATGAAGATGATGATGACGATTATTATTATTATTATTATTATTAACATCACAGTATTTAACAATTCAAAGCAGATATAGCTACACTTTATTCATTCATTCATTCTGACATGCCGCCATCCTTCCATCAATATCTAGCTTTGTCTTTATGTCTGTCTGCCGTCATTCTGTTTGTCTTTCTGTATGTGTGGCCTCAGTCTGTTTTTCTATTAGCCTATATAATAACATATTTTTGCTCATATTGGATACCATCAAATTAACCCATTTTTATAAACATCTATTATACTTATAATAAGGGATAAAAAAAGGTTCAAAATTTGTTTTACAAAAAACACTTATTTGCAATAATGATGAGTCACAATCAGAGGTGAAATGGAATACATAATGTCATAATTTAAATCAGAATGAATGCAACATGTTCTTTTCCTTGCCTGCCAAGGAAACTAACTGTCCCACAAGAAGATGGTTTTAAAATAAGACTTTGCACATAATTTTGTCAACAAATAATTTTCTACATAAAATTGGAAAAATTTGAAACAATGTCTGCTCTCATTGTTAAACATTCTGTAAGGCTTTATTTCACTTATTTTTGGAGTCTCCAAAAAGAGACAAAATATTGATCAACTTACAGACTGGATAAAGAGCGAGAGCATGGATCCTTACAATTATTTGTATGTATCAAATAAGGAACTTATGCTAGGAATGATAGTTAAAACGAAAAACTGATGATATAATTAACTTACTTAAATTATATCTTTATAACATTAGATTTACTAATGAATTACAAAATGTGATTCATTTTAAGAAAGAAATGAAACTACAGCGTTTGTCAGACAAAAAGTATTCTCCATAAATAAATTGTGCATGGAAAAAAGCTTTTTGAGACAAAATATTAATTTATTCCTGTTTGCTATTCTATCTACAGCAATGCATGTTTTTGATATGTATGTATGATATGTTACGTATATATGTGGATATACTATGAGGCTTCATTGGGCTGATCTCTCTGTTACATGACTTTTCTGCTGATGGAAATATATTTTGGTATCGATAAGATCATACATGACTTTTCTATTGATGGAAATATATTTTGGTATCGATAAGACCATCCATGATTTTTCTCCTGATGGAAATATATTTTGGTATCGATAAGACCATACATGACTTTTCTCCTGATGGCAATATATTTTGGTATCGATAAGACCATACATGACTATTCTGCTGATGGAAATATATTTTTGTATCGATAAGACCATACATGATTTTTCTCCTGATGGAAATATATTTTGGTATCGATAAGACCATACATGATTTTTCTGCTGATGGAAATATATTTTGGTATCGATAAGACCATACATGACTTTTCTCCTGATGGAAATTTATTTTGGTATCGATAAGACCATACATGATTTTTCTGCTGATGGAAATATATTTTGGTATCGATAAGACCATACATGACTTTTTTCCTGATGGAAATATATTTTGGTATCGATACGACCATTCCTATATAAATACAAACCCCGTATCGTAGCAACATCTACTTTTGCAGTGCCAGGTTCGGGGTGGTTTCACAGTATTAATATGATTATATGTCTGTAATTACATATGTATGTACTTATGTTTGCATGTATGTATGTATGTATGTATGTATGTATGTATGTATGTATGTATGTATGTATGTATGTATGTATGTATGTATGTATGTATGCATAAATGTATGCATGTGCTATACGTTTGTACAGATTTATGTTTAAATGTGCGTAGGCATTCATGGGTGGAAGGACGGATGTCTCTTAATTTCTATGAATTAAAATGTAAGAATATGATACCATTGCAAGTAACACTTATTATACTTATTTTTAATTTAAGTGAATAGCATATTTTGTAAGATATTCAGACTTCCTTTCGGTAGATGATATATATATATATATATATATATATATATATATATATATATATATATATATATATATATATATATATATATATATATATATATATATATATACCACATACATTAAAAATAACATGACTTTTGAAGTACCCATAATATAGGTATATCAAATTGTGATTTGCCCATGGCGTATCAATACACATAATAATCATGTTGTCATAGCTACCACACTCTATGAACTTCTTTATGGATTTCTTGGAATAATACATTAAAAAGGGAGAAAATAACAAGAAAACATTTTCATGTTAAATGTTTTATATAAACTAATTTTTTTCTAACAAATAAAACCAAACATACTGAGTCCAGTAAATAAATATTATTGAGCTCGACCCTGTGTAGTCTGCTGTCATCTCTGTCAACACTGCTGTTTCCAGCCTCTCCCTCTTACAATAAATCTTCAAACATTCTGTGCAGCTCTGTAGAAAAAAGAAAACAACGACATCATAAAACGAGCAAGATGATAAAGAAACCTTCAATCTACTAAACTGTGAGTTAATTGAAGAGTTTGACAGAAATATGACTGAGAAATTTGTAAATGAAGATGATAATTCTGTGTCCAAATGTGAGACTGTCAGTGAAGACAGATTTGTACACCATGAGCCTGATGACATATTGAAATTTACAGAAAGCAAGTAAAATGCAAATACTCTAAAAAAAGACACTCTTTGATATAAGGCTTTTGACTGAATTCTTGCAATCAAAAATGAATCCAGAAACTTACACGAAATTTCCCTTGGCCGGTTTTATACTCAGTGTTAGGAAAAAATATGGATCTGGGTTTGAGCCCAACAACTTAAGAAGCATCACCAGTTCCGTTGATCGCGGGCTAAAAATAAAGAAATATGCAAGTACAATGATAAAAGGAAAGGACAGAAATTTTACATTAACAAGATAAACACTTCTGGAAAAGCAAAGAGGTTTAAAATCTAAAGGAAAAGGAAATAAACCCAATCAAAGACGAAGAAATAAATGCTTTGTATAACAAAAGACTGATGGGGATGGAAACACCTGAAGCCATTGGCAACATAATGTGGTTTAACAACTCAATGCATTTTGGTTTGAGGGGAGGGACTGAACATTACAATTTGAAATGGGGGGATGTTACACTAAAAGAAGCTGTGAATGGCCAGAAGTCCCTTTGATATTGAGTACAATACCTATTCCGATCACAGTTACAAAATCGTTTAGAAAACAAGTCGTCGGAATTAACAAACAAGGATGTATGATGAAAAGAATGAAAGAAAAAGCAAATTTGACAAACACTTGTAGCAGGAAGTATCTTGTTCAAATGTTGCGGCAAAAACATTCATACCAACTGATATCATGCAAAATTCCGGCCGCAAAAATGTACGGTCTATAAATAACTACTCAAATATCAGTGACAAACAACAACAGACATACAATAATTACCTGAGCGACACCGACCATCCGAGTAATGATAGTAAGATGTTTGGATTTACATTATTAAAACACTTTGGATGTTAAATGTCAGCTCTGTTTGTTAATTTCATTTACTAAATACCAAAAAAAATGAAGTTTAAACGAAATTAAGGGTCATTAAAGAACTTATTTTTGGGCGTACATAAATGAGAGGGGTTCTGAAGAGTTCACTCCCTTCACATTGCACAGTTTATGGCCGTGAGTTTTATCTCCCTTTTAAAATGTAAAATAGACGTAAATTGTATGTAGCATAAATAAAATGTATGTATAGTATATACGCTGTATCTTGATATACCACTCGTTGTAAAACATTATAATTGAAAAGAAACTCGGCAAGCCTTGTTTCCTTTTAATGAAAAATGTATACAACTCGTGGTATATCAAAGTTACAGCGTACATACTATATATATATATATATATATATATATATATATATATATATATATATATATATATATTCTCATGTACTATTGGCTGAACAGAAAAGTGTAGGTTACGTTATAATCTCTCTCTCTCTCTCTCTCTCTCTCTCTCTCTCTCTCTCAAATATTCAGATCCAGGTATGAAAAGTTGATATACAAGTTACAACTAAATCTGGTAATTTTGATTTTATTTTATAAATACATTTATAATGAATAATAAATTGTCAACGGTGAGTCCAAAGCCCCAGCCTTGGTATTGTAATATGACTAATAAAACAATAGTTTTCTCTTATAAACGATATTTAGTCATTTGTACATAAGAAGGAAGTCACGCTTTCTAACATACAAACAGAATTAAATTTATATCAGTTACGAACAATATTTGGCGATTTTGTTTGGGAAACATAAATGACAGCAATTATTAATAACCGTTAGATTCATTGCTTATATTTTCAGTGTATGATTTAAAACAGTCTGCTTTAAAACGACAAAAATGGCTTGGGTTAGTGTGTTTTTTTATGGTACAGCAACACTGTGAAGGGTATATCTTGATGAGATAAGTAGATTAAAGTGTTTCGCACAAAGACACATCACGACTTATCAGAGATGAACCTTTAATGGGAATTAAACCCGCACCCTCATTGCCACAAGTCGAACGCCTTAATCAGTCAGCCACCCCGGCACCGTAAGAATAACAGACTTTATTAACCAAATGAAATGACTGTTTGGTCGTTTGTAGGAATTTTCTTGGTGTATCCGATTTTGAGTCTGGGTGTATTGTTTTGCTTTAAATAGTCAAAGTACTGTTTTTCACTGAAAGTTGTACTTTTTTTTAACTTGTTGTGTGTGTATCTGTGTGGAGAGCTTTAAAGTGAGTCCCTCAAACCCCCTCTGAATTCCATCACTGACATGCAAGAAATGTTATTGTCTGCAATTGGCATTTTTTTCCCTTGTAATTTTGGGTGGAATTTTATTCTAACTGAAATGTTTCTGTTTGGAGTAACGTTCCTTTCTAAATGTACAATAACGATCGTAGCTTGTTAACCTGTAGTGCCTTGTGGAAGGGACAACATCGTGATGATTCAGTCAGGATTATACATGGGTGACTGTTAATGCATATCTCGAATCGTCCGTGAAGACTATTCAATTACTGTCCAAACTGATAGCGATACAATCTGCATATAAGTACCACTTGTATATGAAATCTGGGTCCCATTGCTCCAATTACTGAAAACAATACATATTAGCCTCTTTTTATAGACTACTTGATAAATAAAGAACACTTTTTAGTGTTCACTGAGCACCCTGAAGGGTTTGTATACACGGATAGTTTCATACAAATAATAATGTGCACGCACCCATGAACAAATAGAATAAAAAATTTCCGACCGTAATTTTGTGGACACCCTGCCACGACAATACTAATGTACGTTGTTCCTTGACATCTAGAATGGAATTAGACAAGAAATTATGAATGGAAGTACTAGGAAAGACCTAGTTTCTGGGCCACTTACCTTGTTCTATCCAGTTTTTTCCCCATCCACTTAAAACTGGTTACCGTAGCCACACCCTTGCTATTGTCAAATTTTCATTGAAAATCCATAAGCCTTCCTATCCTCCAAACTGTAATGGAAACCCCACGCCACCAGCCTTTAAAATTGAAAAAAAAAATACTTGGGCCACTTAACCCTAAAATTGTACTAGGAAATTTGGACCACTGGTCCTCAACATTTTCCTAAAAAAAACCTGGGCCACTGAACCCAAACTTCACAGGGAAAACTGGGCCACTGCTCCTCAAATTGTTTTTGTAAACCTGTGTCACTTTAATCAAAATTTTACTAAGCAACCTGGATCACTGGTCTTCAAAAGTTTATTAAAAATCCTGAGCCACTGGTCGTCGAGAATATACAAACATCTTAGACCAATGACCTTCACCAAAGGCCACTGAGTTTTAAATTTTACTAACCCCCACCGACATTCAATTTAAAATTTCACAGATATACTGAACAGAAAATAAATATTTTTGCATATAATCTATTAGATGTTTTAACAAACTACACTCGTAAATTTAATAATTATACAAAAATAATGACCGTATATATAGAACAGTGTGAAATGACATTTTGGCAAAATCAATTAAATTGTACGGTTTAGATGGCAACATCAGGCTGCGGAATATCTTACAGGCATTTATTTGATCCGAGTATACCCGAGTTAGTAAAATCAATATACAGGTTTCACATACATTTTCGAATAAGAAAACTGTTCTCTTTTTGTAAGATCGCTATTACCTAATGATCAATCTTAAAATCCAACGAACAACAACATATATATATATATATATATATATATATATATATATATATATATATATATATATATATATATATATATATATATATATATATAATCATCTGAATATGCAGAGACAGAATTTAGAAGAAAAAAAAACACAAAGAAGAATTCTTGAAACATTTAACCGTTCACACTTTGAAAAATACAGAATATGTACTGTTGTTTAAGACCAATGACTCATGCAAACGTCTAGATTTTGGTAAATTCTTTTTAGCAAGCAACCTGCGAAATAGCTTTTAAAGAAATTAATTGGTATAAAATAATGTTTAAATTTTTCTAATAGGCTTTAACTAAACTGAATTAACCCCATTTCTGCATAATAGTGTCAGAAAGAGAAAATACGCAAGAAATACTTTCAAATATTAGCCATGTCCTTTTGCATTAAATAATTGTGCTGTAATGATTTTGAAGCACTTGCATGGCTTTTTTGTTTGTGAGTTTTACGTGTCCAAGTGATAATCATGAACATATTCCTACCCCGATATTATATTGACTTCAGTTGTAAATTCTTCCTATATGCATTTCATTACAAAGATTAGATTTTGTAGTTGGTTATTACAATATTCCAAATGATAAAAAATAATATAATCTACTAAAAAAACTAATAAGAATTAAAGATATTCCAAATGATAAAAAATAATATAATCTACTAAATAACTAATAAGAATTAAAGATATTCCAAATGATAAGAAAATAATATAATCTACTAAATAACTAATACGAATTAAAGCAAGACCATATCAGTACCGGATGGTTTCTGTAATCCTGAAATGTTATGAAAAAAGTCAAAGAATGAATGAATCCTAATAACAACAATTAAGAAAGCTTAGATATTTAATGTCAGAAACATAACTCTAAAGTTCTAATAACTCCTAATAATAATTACAACGGGGTATATAATAAACTACAACTCTAAATTACTAGGAGTTAATAGTCTGAGATCTATAAATACATCTACGGAATCAGATAGAAGTTTGTGGATTTTTTGAAGGCTAAAAGCATTGATTTTCATTGATCTTCTGAATAATACAAATTATTACCGTAACGGCCCCTACTCTACTCTATTAGAATCCCTACCTATTAAAAATGTATTTTGCGGTAATTCATCTCATACGACGTCAATAGTCCATATAAACAATTACAAAGAGGTACTATAAACAGACTAAATATCATAATTATAGATGAAGAATCGAAAGTAATACATTTTAATGTTCTGCCAATTGCATATGTATTTAGAATCTCACAGGAAAATTACTTTTCTATTTAACTTAGCTCGGAAAGCTCGTGCACAACATGTAAGCTCAGGCAAAGGGAAATTAGGTTGGCTGTTTCGTGTTAAATAAATGAGATTGGTTAAGCGCAAGAACAATACTATAAATAAGGAATCATTTCGTAGCTATTAAATAAAATCAGTCGGTGTATTTGTATTCTTAATTATGTATACGAAGAGTATTAAGACTAAAAGTAATACATAATTTGATGCACACAAACATTTTTGATTAGGAACTTTGATACACAAAAGAAGGCTGATAACTAGAAGAGCTACATCCTTTGACAAAAATAAGGAAATATGTTGTAACAGGACTTATTTATTTCTGCTCCTGTTAAAGCACAAGCTTGATTTTAGTTTAGATCTAGATATAAATGGTCAACTCCGAATTATGCGGACAAATGCAAAGAATTAACAAGGATAGTTTTACAGACCGCTCATTTTACAAGTCAGTCCAAGCACTAAATTCGAAAAAAATACAACTTAAGAAGTAGAGTTTTGGTATAAAAGCAAGTGCTTCGGAGCCAATAAGCCAAGATAACGAAGAAGCCTTATTTTCCGCTGGCGAAATGGGCTCGCACACCCCAGCCGCTTTGTAATTTTGCCTGTTTTAATTTTTTGAGAAAGTTTTTGGATTTATAGTACAAGCCATATAGGTCATGTTGATGGGGTCCCTCCAACACGGATTATGCAAGTGACAGTACATAAAAATATGTCATCTATAGTTGGTAATAAGAATGGCAATACATGTACTTACCTTTCTGCATCTTGAATTTCTTCAAAATGTACTTTGTGATCCACGGTGTGAAATTGCACTGCAATTTAGACTACATTTCCAAGAGAAATCACATTCCAAAGGAGAATTTACTGCACTCCAAAACGAAATTAATTTGATATTCCCTAACAAAAACTATTTAATCCTGCATCTTCTTGAGAATTTCCATTTAAAGAATTTCATATTTTGTCCACCTTATTATTCCAAACTATCAATGGCAGAACAAAACACATGTGTAGCTTGCTGTCGAGGCCAGTCCCGCCAGCTACATGCACATCGTAAGTAATCGACCCAGGTAATAACTCAAGTCCACCACAATTAAAACAGCAGAATTTAGTTGGATCGACAGAAAAACAAAATCCCTCCATTCCAAACTAACTGGGAAAGTTGTTCCAAGGCACAGTCATTCACAATATGACTGTAAATTTCAATTTTAAGTAGACCAAAATGAGATTTGTTTTTAAAATGAATGCGCGCGGTACGCTGCCAAGTTCAAAAGGTCGCTGGGCGGTGCCATGTGCGCATGAATGATGTTACTGTGTATTTTTTAAACTACGGTTGTGTATTTACTTTGGAATATAGCAGAAATTCAATTACTTTGTTTCTTGTAGTGTGTTCTTTTTGTTATTCAGCCTTAGGTAGAAAAGCAAAATGAGTATATAATAAAAAGGTTACTACATTTGTATATGAAAATATGAACTCGTTTTTTCTGCGCTATACCGCGCTCCTAAAGTCGTGCAGTATAACTCAGAAAAACTCGTTCATATTTTCCCATACAAATGCAGTAACCTATAAATATATCTAACTCTGAGCATAAATATGATCAGGAAAAATGAGAGCCAAGTTATCTGTCTCGTTTCATCGAGAATATATTGCCAAGCCAGTCTCCTAAACTATCTAAAAAGTGCATAAATACCTATATGAGACCACCCGAACAACTAATAAACTAATAATTTCTATGGAAGAAAATCAAAGAAAACGCCTATATTTGGTGTAAGGGCCTAAAAGTAGTGAAAGAAGGACAAGATAATCCTACACTCTAGGTTTCTCTTCACAACGAATTAATCTTTCATCTTTTACTCCATATGCGAAGGAATATTCCATAAGTCAACGAAAACCAAAAGCCTTGTAGGCAAAAAACTTGAAAGGGGGCTCAGCCCAACCAAACCAAAGAGTATTGCGTGTGTTGCAAACGACACACACAAATAGGCAAGTTTTTTTTTTCTTTTTTCTTTTTGCATAAAAGAACAACGGCTGCTCAGGCTAACAGACTCTCGCCTTCAACGAGCAAGCTGACCAAACTGACCGCTAGTGAGACTTTTATACCCGTCTGGAGCAGTATAATTGACACAACTCCTGCACAATCCAATCAGAAAGCGGGTTACGATGGAATTACAAATCAAAAGGAAGTAAAGCTTCCATTATGGCGAACAGAGAAGCAAAGATGGACCGTGTGCAACAGCCGGTTTTTGAACTTAGACTTTACATTTTATTACAGTTTTGATCTAAAATTGTGAAATCCAAACGTAGAAAATGTTGAGAATAGGAACCTGCTGGATAGGAAGCAAGATTTTTAAAAGAATCTTCATAAACAAAAGCGATTAATAAATTATAAATTGAATGTGTATAACATAATTGCATACTACGTTTGCAGTAACAAAATAACACACACACACACACACACACACACACACACACATATATATATATATATATATATATATATATATATATATATATATATATATATATATATATATATATATACATATATATATATATATATATACAGTAAGACCTTTCGAAACCGAAAACCCTTAAGACTCCCCAAAATTTCGTTTTGAGAGGTTTTCGGTTTACTGAGGCTTTTCGCAGAGGTGAAAAAAATGACTTTTTCTAAGTGCTTATGTGACGAGAGCGAGAGAGATAATATATTACAAGGCCTGAGATTGAAATGTTTTTGGTCCTAGCTTGGCTAAGCCATTGCCACACATGATCATTCAGTTTGTGAAATTTGCAGGCATTGTTGAAACCATACTTGTTTACATCACTGTTGTTTTCCTATTCATTCTTGTAGAATTCCATTTTCTTTAGAATATCTGAAACAGTAGATATTCCTATGTCGAATTGTTGCCCCTAGTTTCTTCTGTGTAGGTTTTGGCACATATTCATACTCATTGATCAGACTAATTTTATCCTGTAAAGATAGTTCAATCCTACAACGCATAGCTGGTCATTCTGACATCTTGGTATGTGAGTGAAGACAAATGACAGTCATAGATACTTAAATACATGTATGTAATGATTTTTCTCCATTGAAAATCAGTTGAGTGAATCTGGCTTTTAGAATACTGTTTTGTTGGTCTCCGTTGTCAAAGCATCAACAGCCTGGTTAATAAAGCCCTGATATTAAATAAAAACAAGAAACAAAAATTGTTCTATTGATCATGTATACGAATGAATAGCATCAATAATAAGCATATAAATATAATCTTTCTTTAATGACTTACATACAAGCATTTGGTTATGAATAATTCGCCTTAAAGGTTGGCTCTTTTTTGTGGTGCAAAGACTTCAGATTAGCCGATTGTCAGCCCTAATCTGTGTCGGCGCACGTGTCAAATATCGTTTTAACCTCGCGTGCCCTTGGGACATTTTCCGGGTCTTTGTCTCATAGATAAGCCCACTACAGTACTTGCTAACCGTAGTTAATCTGTTCCAGTGTGTGTCATGAATTTTGCCGCTAAGATATATTTCCAGGTTTGAAGTGAGTTTCGGTTTTATTGGGTGTTTTGTCTTAGAGTACAATTGAAATTTGGGATATAAATTTGTTTCGGTATTCGGAGATGAGGGGTTATGGTTTTATATTACGAAAAAATGATGATATTAAAGAAGGAAAAATTCGGGACTAAAAAAACATTTCGGTCTTGAGGGGATTCCGGTATACCGAGGTTTCGGATTTGAGGATGTTCAGTAGTTTCTATTAGTAGAGGAATGTTAGTAATTGTTAAGTTTATTAGTATCGCAATATTAAAATCATATGCGCAACAAGAAATGTTTTGTTTTTAGCAGAGGTGAACCCTATTGTTACGAACAAAACGTCAATTTCAACGAATTGCACACTACTAGTAAACTTTGAGTTCGTGATGGATGGAAACTGATCTAATTTCACTGACGAATTTGCGCCCTTTATTCACACATTGTGAGAAGATTGTGTAAAATAAATTTTCCTCATTTCATGTTTGCTATATTTGCATTTTAATTTGATACATGTTTAAAATACAGCCAAGCAGCTGCCATATACAACTTTAAAATAACTTACCAAAATATGTACATTCTGTGCTTCAAATCTCTGAAAATTATTAATGTGAGCAGATTTGTTAATTGCCTAATTATCATCATTATCTGTATCTCTTTATCTCCAAAGTGAAGGAATTTTTTTCGAACCAACATTTGAATAATACACAAGATGAATTTCTGTCTTGTTCTTTTCTTTTTTTTTTGTACTTGTGAAGGCATTTACAACATGCATGCCACATCAATGTTTACCTTGAAGCATAGGGCAAATGGCATTTTGAGACAGCATGAATGTAAGTTTCTAAGACTACTTCATTTAGAGTTTAAACTTTCTTAATGTGTTCATTCGACAGGACATCCTCACCGTCAGTTAAGTTTTAACAAACCTTTGGAAGATACAAATCAATAACTTTAGTAAAAGAACACTAAGACACGTTCTTGGAATTTTAAGCAATCTTTCACTATGCCCGTTGAAACATACTTTTCTAACACTTTATCCATCGTCCTGTCAACAATGATTTAGTTTTTGTTACAACTCGTACATGCAAGACTTATCCCTCTGTCTGGAGAGGTGAGTTTGTCCTTAGGAAGGGCAAATTAATTTCTGGGCTCTCGACAGGCTCGTTATGGACGTGTTTTGCTTTATCTTAATTAGATTTGAGATACTGAAGATCGAAGTTTCATTTCCTTGTTATTAGATTATAAATGTCACTAATTTCAGGCCTGATCTATTATTACGTCACTCGGTTTGGATTATGGAGCGTTTGCTTATTTATCTTCGTTTGGAGCACATTTACTAGTCCACTTAAATCATGTATAAGTTATTAGACACTAATACTAACCGACAGCGGCATATGCATGTCACTCACACAAAAGCTAAGATAACAAGGTAATAGATCTATCATTGTCATGCTTTCGAATGTTGAACAAGGCATTAGCACATACATGTCCAACTGAATGTAGTAAACAGTGCACCATTACAGGCACATTACAGATACTCTTTGTCAATGAAAATATAAAAGCTACAGTCATATCTGTATCGGAATCGTGCTTCACTGCAACAAAACTTTTCCTCCATATAGAATACAGGGGGCAATTGTGAGCATGATAAAGAAATTTAAATCAAGGACATCTTATTTTATAGAGTTTTATTTTCTTTCACTCCGTACCATATTTATAAAGGTTTCTTGGTACGTTTTCCTTCCAAACTTTTGAGATCGTGCATTTAAGAGACGAACATGTATTTTTTGCTATTTGAATCATAGTAGACTGTGCTAGATTTTAAACTTTGATTCATATAATCTACCAAAGTTTATGTATAATATATCAGACTAGATCTGTCTAATTCAGAGATGCCTCCACTTTGATATTTAGATTAATTTTTGGTGCTAAGTTGTGTTTATTTGGCCCAGGTTTCTAATTAAGTCCATTAATTACGTTAATGGAAAATTGCGAGAATGATCATTCAATATAATAAGAATAAAACTATTCCAGCCACTGGACTTTAATTGTCTTAAGGACTAATCTACTATCATTATTCAACATTTTAAAATAATGGTTGTACCTGTCTATAACTCACGCTCAACTTCGAACAGCATAGGCCATGGTCTGCCTTAGTGTAGTTCAACCAGACTATCGCGTGATTGCATGAGATCTCATAATATCAGAACTAGGCTTTTCCAAAATTTGGAGAAGTGATTTTGATTGGCTGATGATATCAACTGACTTAATAAGTTTTTGTGATGATGAGATGACGCGGAAAACATGGACAGTTTCAATAGCTCTTTTGGACACGACTCCTGCATCGGCGTCTGTTTGATGTTTAATGAGATCTGTTAGGACTACGTTAGTATATTAGATTAAATGATTGCACAAAGTATGACCAGATACAGTTTGAAACAGCGAGAAACGGCTATGTAATTTTGCTTCTATAAAGTTTGATTAAAGCGCCTTCTATCTGAAACAGCGACCAACGAAGCATTTTACCAGACTCGTATGGCGAGAATCTCAGGAAGCCACGCGATAGTCTGGTTGTACAAGACTAAGTCCATCTGCGCGTAATGCAACGGCAGATCAGGGTCTACGCAGTTTTAAAATCATAAGTAGGAAAAGCTTACATTCTAATCTGCCGGCGTTTTATGCAACGCCAGATCTGAGTCTAACCTATGTAAAGTGGGGCGAACGTGATACACAGATAAACAAGGTTCAAAACGGTTTTGGAAAACCCAACAACAACTGTGTTATTGGATCACAATCACAAACATCATCCAAGTACAGGAATTCGAGCGTCGATGTTACCTTGGTCTTAAAGACTGAAAACGATATTAGTATCTCTTTACATCTTATCGCAATTTTACTATAATTTTAAATGTTATTCCGACATTTCAAATAATCATGATCAAATTGAAATTTAAATTGGGGCTTTATTCGATATTTTATTTTCAAACATGTACAGACATGGAACTATTTGCACTTTATACTGTCAGAGCAAGAACAAAGGGAAAACTGCTTTTTCTTTTTTTTTCTTTCTAATTATAAACAGCAATAGTTTACTACTGCACACATGCAACATTTAAATATTCATGCGTCCATGTTTTGAAGAAAAGGTTCTAAAATCCACTGATTTGCATGTTAAGAGTGATGAAAAATGAAGTCTGTAATATTGCTATTCCAGAGCTACACATTATATTTAACCGATTGATCTTTTATGCTGTCTAAAACTCTTCTTAAAATCTACGATCCTGTTTTTTATATCTGTGTTCTAAACTTATATTGGCATTTGTGGATTATGTTACCAATTATTGCTGTAGCAATATCGAATATTTTTATAATTCTCATCTGGTACTCTTGAATCATTGCACTTTACTTGATTTTGTTGATCAATCCGATTACTAGGGGACATCTGGTAACATTATATTTTGGCCCTTTTCTTTTTCTTCAACTGAAATTTTCTCAAACAGCTAATTATATGTTTAATTAAAATTAATGGAAAAGTACTTTAGCTGCTGATGTTGTGGACATCAGTTCTGGGAATGTTAATCCTGGAAATTGTCATTTCCATAGAATATCCGGCTTTTGTCGAGGTCTACGTGAGCGACAACTTTTTTCTTCTCAAGAATGTACATATAGATGATGCTAAAGCAGTTAATACTCTGTATTTTTGCGATATATTTTCAAATGTAAGCTTTATATAGCTTTCTAAATCAATTAGACAATTATCTGATTAATTTTGGACGCAATTGATGACATTTTGGTTGATGAAAGGTTTGTACCAATTAGTACCTCCCCTCATATAAGTTTTCATCTCGTACTTACTTTTGAAATACCATGTTTGGCCGCTTTTGTTTCACATCAATTGACCTGTAACAAAATTACATAAACCCATAGAAATTCTCATATTCTTTATAATATATTTGAAATATATTATAAATTATGTCGCTATTAGATAAAACCAATATTACTCCCACACAGTTACGCCATATGCTAATACATTAATATATGAAGTGTCCGTTTTATTGAATTACATTACTCCTGATAAGATTGCACGTAAGAACATTATCATAATATAGAAAGCACAAGGCGAGGCTTTACTCCCTTGAATATGTCGTGTTGTTTTGTGTTAGTTGACGAGATAGGTTTCTGTTAGAGGAATAAAAATTCATTTAGGAAACATAACAAAGCAGATACAACATTTATTCTCATCGCAATGTTAACAAATTGTGAACTGTTTATTTAACTCCAGTTCCCCCAAAAGAATTTAGTCGTATCCTTTTTTTAACTCTTGGCTTTCATTGTGCAAATCCAAACAGTTTTATCTTGACTTTGCTTTTAGTTTTGCAAGTTTGGCTTGGATTTTGCTTTCTTCATCTGTTGTGTGTCTCTTTTTATCTCGACAACCTAAATAAATGAACATAATTTCATGCAAACTTCGTGACCTACTGACATATTCGTACATATTGATATAATATATTTAAGCAAAGTCATCGAAACCTCCGGTTTGAATAAGTTTCTTGCAAAATTCATGACACCTACAGATACCTGTCGAGAATACGAAGCAAAATGTATTGATTTATTTAACAAGGCGATACTCTTCGTTAATAGGCCAATATTCCATGCAGGACTTCACCTATCTTCAAGCAAAATAGTATTGAATCTAAATGCACACCATTACACTTAAGTCCAGTTAGACTAACTGCAACTTCAATGCATCACTTGTCTATTTGGAATAATGTATACCAAAGAAGATACATACCTGTCTATTCGGAATAATGTACACTAAAGAAGAAACAAACAACATATAAACATTATGAGCGATATAGGAAACAAACACAGTGAATATTATTGACGAGCAAACATGCAAAATAAGTACCGTATATACTCGCGTATAGGCCCAGTCCAAATGCAAACAACATAGACCCTGATCTGCCGTCGCATAATGCGCCGGCAGATCAGGGTCTATGATGTTTGTTCTACCGATTAGTTCTTACAAACTGCATAGACCCAGATCTGCCGGCGCATTATGCGACGGCAGATATGGGTCTATGCAGTTTGCAGTTGGCATCAAATAATACGCGAGTATATACGGTAACCTGGATGCGATCTTTAGTATTAAATCATGTTTCACAATCCTCAAGTAAGAGCATCGTTTAAAGAGTTAAGCGAATCCACTTGTATGATAGGTAATGGAATCATGCTAGGACATCGTCTAGATTATCAAGTTCACTATCTACACCATTGTGTTATTTAGGTGCGATGTTTGGGGATATACCGTATATACTCGTATATATTCTGCTATCAACTGTAAACTGCATAGACCCAGATCTGCCGTCGCATAATGCACCGGCGGATCTGGGTCTATGCAGTTTGTAAGGACTAATCAGTAGAACAAACAACATAGACCCTGATCTGCCGGCACATTATGCGACGGCAGATCAGGGTCTTTGTTGTTTGCATTTGGACCTGGATTATATGCGAGTATATACGAGATATGTTTTAATTCCTTCGTGTTCTAATGCACCATGTTTCCACATCTATCACATTCGAGAAACTAATTGATCCTCCATGATACTTCTGTTTAAGTATTGAGCTTGGTATGACCTCGGATGACCTTGCACTTTTCGCACATCATTCACTTGATTGGTATAATATTTCAGCTGATTCCCAGCTGATAAACGCCTTATATAGCCGTTGCATTTAACGAGTACACACTTTTTCCAGTTCACCCCATTTTTAAAAAAAACCTTTCAAACTTTATAAATCTCCTCTTCTTTGTCGTATAGAGCTATCTTATGTTAGTAAAAACATGTCCTCTATATTTTCTTCCCCCAAATTTTTAAGTTGCAAAAGAATTGGATACCTAATATTACCTGCCTGATTTTATATATTTCATCGGTAGAGTTAAGAAGGTATCCTTTTTAAATTTTATTTGGTATTTGCAAAATCTATCTCACTTAATGACTTCAGAATTATGTCAGATTTGTTATTCCTATTGTTGATGACGTATACTCTGAAAAGCAGGACTCTTCAACGTGTACTTCAATTGCTGACTCACCGTGTGCTGAAATGAATCGAACTTTGTCGTCGATATTTTTTCATCAGTCCAAATTGGAATTGTAAAGTTTATGGAATCTGAGAAAGGTACTGTAAATTTAACTGAATACAAATGTTTGTACTTGCCCACATCAAATGCATCAATATTCCGTTCCTCATTCTGCACTGTTTAACCATCAGAGCTGTAGCTGGTTATTTTAGTGTTATTATCACTGATAATAATCTGTAAATCTGCATTGTTTCTGAAACATTGGGTAGATGTTTCTTCAAGGTTCAAATCAACAAATTAGCACTTTTGTTTCCATGACTGTTATTCCTGAACATGGCTAGCTTTGACCACACATTGTCCTCGTCCGAACTTGTAAACAAATCGGCATTATCTCTAGATACTGATGACATCGTTGCTTATATTTAAATCCTCTCTGCGAAAACTGCTGAATTCACAACAATGTGGCTTTGTGACATTATTTCCGTCGTGTAAAATGTCAGTGTTCGCCCCGCTCTTGTTGCTAGACGACATGACTTGTCCCTTCTGTGTAAATCAGCTTTCGCCGTTGTGCTAGTGATCACTTGCAAAATCAGTCAAATCCTTGACTGTAACACATCTGCTCTCTATATTTTGCTTTTTTTTGTCTGTTTTGCTTGCTTAACATCAGCGTAGTATTTCTCTCAATTTTCTGTTTTATATCCTGTTTTTAATGCATTCTACATTTTGCTCTTCGTATTTTTTGTGCGTTTTGTTTTAAGATATTTGCATTTAATGCTTCTACCAAATAAACACCTATGTGTGCAATGATACAAAATTTTCGATCACGTAGAAATACGATTTAAATGTTCTCAAATCATGCTGATTCCTAAATAGCAATATCTTAACTTTGGTGTCTTGTATTTCCTTTCCCCATTTCGTTTACAGACTTTTCAGTACTGTAGCATTTTATGATGACCATCTATTGGGACATTAAGGTTTTAAATAGCACGACAGTGAGGGCTGTATTAGAGTAATAAATACATTGAGAGAACTGCACTGGATTTTTTGAAATTTCTCGATGTATTTATTTCTTTACGCTTTTGCTTCGACCCCAGCAAAAAAAAAAAAAAAAAAGAAAGAAAAAGAAAAAAAAAAAAGATCGTACTATTTTAATCGGTCCAAATTCCTGAATTATTCACCACTAACTCCTGATCTGCCTCAGAAAGTATGATAGATACAAACCAAAAGCCAGAAGAGGCACATGAACAAGTGCATGCTTGTAATCAATCTGAGTAAAGCAAGTTTCGTTTTATAAATCACAACGCTATTGAGCGTAATTAATACTATTGTTAGACCACAACAACTGGTTACCCAACAATTTAATACGCCAAACCAAATGATCTAATTGGAGTTTAGCGGTTAGACGGTGATATGACACAGTTATGACCTACGAATACTATGATTATGATAGCAGTTAAAATTGATTTTGAGAGGGGTTGCAGCTTTAACAGAGCTTTTTGGCATCTAGCCTTTTTCAAACTTGTACAAAAAGTGTTATCTGAGATCGAAGATTTTAAAGAAAACATTCAACATCTTTTTCTACAATTGTTTGACTACTGAAAACAAAATGAGAATAACTCACAATTTGACCTTTCACATTTATAAAAATCAATAATCCAATTATGCTGGTTTTACTTTAACAAAAAATTTAAGTTACTTGTAGATAATTTCTTAAGCGATTTTTACCTCATTTGATGACAACTATCCTGACATCGAGGTCTTTCAACTCTGAATTAGTGACCGAAATTTCATATAATAAGATTCCCGACTTATGTATTGAATCTATCGCAGATGAGCAATGTCATGCCCTTTTTCTTTTTACTCTAGGTTTATTATATGGTCAAATTTTTCTTCTCTTTTATACGTATCTCCTGACAAAAGATCTTAACTTATTCCTGCAACATTTAGTGAATGCATTATTGGAAAAACAGCAGATTATCTGATATAAAACAACAGTTAATACAACTGACATTAGGTTAAGGATTTGAAGATGGCGGGTAAACCTAATCAAAATATCAGTTAAAACGAAATGAGATAAAAGAATGTAGGCCTTTAGTAAAATACCTTTTATTATTTGGTACGGCTATTACGATTTTACCACGCATTATTTATTGCTATATTATGGAATTTCAATCGAGATGTATGTCCTGTCCTATCTAGTTAAGCCAAATTGACATTATTGGAGCCAAGGAGGACAATACATACAATGTATAGCTCACTTTGGGATTTCAAAATATGACCATTTCTAACGGTAAACAAACTATTCATATCTCATGCGCGAAGTGGTGCACTTGCATTTTTGTTGGTGTATGTTGGCTAAAATATATTTGAATACATATATAAATAAATCACATATGTTTTATCCTTCCAGCCATGAATTGCATGACTTCATCGTATGTTTTTGTGGAGAATTGGAAATAAATTACAGTGAAACTCCTCAAAACCGAACCCTCGGTATACTGGAATTCCGTCAAGATCGAAATTATTTTTAGACACGAATGTTTCTTTCATTAATATCCTGTTTTTTTGCCCAGGAAACCTAATCCCCTCTACTCCGAAAATCGAAACAAATTTCAATCCCAAATTTGAAGTTCACACTAACAAAATCCCTCTAAAACCGAAAATCACATCAAAGTTGGAAATTTATTTTAGCTGTTAAATTCATGACACAAGCTGGATCAGATTATTTACGGTCAGAAATAATTTAGTAGGTTTATCAGTAATAAAATATCCTAAGGGCACGCGAGGTTAAAACAAGATTTGCGCGCCGACACAGACTAGAGCTGACAAGAGGCCATTCTGTAGTCTTTGCACAATACATGAGCCAGTTGTTAAGTTAAATTATTAATAATTTCACGCTTGCATATAAGTCATTCAAGAAAGATTATGTTTGTTTGATTATCTTTTAATTGTGTTTGATGCTATTCGTTTCTATAAATGATCCATAGAACGTTGTCTGATTGTTTCTTTTTTCTCTTTGGTATAGAGAGAAAATTACAAATATACACCAAACAGAGCGGAAAGTGCTATCTCTGGATCCTACATCCTTGATAACATTAGCAATTTAAAAAAAAAATACGAATACATAATATTATCATATAGGTTAGACAATTTTAATTCGTACTCTACGGAGATACGAACTCGGATCCGAGGGTTACGGCACCCATCGCCTTGCCTATAAGCACAAACGCCTATGAGCCTATACAATCTGGATCATGCACACACCACTAAATAAGGATGTTACAAAGTCTGTGAATATGCATTTGTGCGTAGCAGACATACCCGCATGTCGACCCAGTAATTAATTCTCATCTAAGTACACAGTCCATCTGGATTCCTACTACAGAAATCAAGGTATATATATATATATATATATATATATATATATATATATATATATATATATATATATATATATATATATATATATATATATATATATATATATATATATATATATAATAGAGAATTACAAATACACAGCAAACCAATATATGTAATCCACGGGCTTTATTAACCGGGCATGCGGTCTCGCTTTTGATGTTTGCCGACGGAGACCAACAAACAATATTTTAAAGACCAGATTCACTCAACTGATTTTCAAAGGAGAAAATTCATTACATACACGTATTTAAGTAGCCATGACTCTTACTGGTCATCGCTCACGTATATGAGCAAAATGTATGTCTGCATTTAACGCAAGTCAGAATATTTTAAAAATTGTAAGCATATATAGTTACAATTTAATCATTTAGTCATCTATCCATCTATTCGTACACCTCTATATATCTATGAAAGACAGAAAGACGATCAGACGGAAGTACAGTCTTTCTCTACATCTTTTTGTCGTCAATCTGTTAGTTTATCTGTCTGTGTAATACTATTTTACGTATGCTAGATACCATGAAAATCTACAGAAATGAGTTTAATATCAATATTTATTACAATATACACCCATCGATTATGCTTATAATAAGGGATAAAAGGGCTGTAAAATATCTGCAAGACACTTATTTGCAAAATTCATAAGCCAACATCAGAGGTAAAATCCAATTCATAATTTTATATTTTTAATGAGAATAAATGTAATATATTCTTTTCCTACCATCACGTACTAAATGGCTGATCATGATCAGGTAAATTATTGGTGACGATGAACTCTCTCTCTCTCTCTCTCTCTCTCTCTCTCTCTCTCTCTCTCTCTCTCTCTCTCTCTCGGACGTAAACCATCTTCAGACCCATATATGAAGAGCTTATATTCTTGTTATAGCCTAACCTGGTAATTTTGATCCATTTGTTTTTAGTCGCTTGTGAATATTTGACATTTATATTGAATTATAAATTGTAAATTCTTAACGGTTAGTCTAAGGCCGAAGCTTTGACACCATAATTGTTTCGGGGGTAATTAAGCAATATTTTTATCTCATGAAAGTTATTTCGGTATTTGTACTCGTACATGCCACGGAGAGAATGCATCATTTTTAATAAACCAAACAGAATTATATGCATATTAGTTTCGAATGTCAAGAAATATTTGGTGATCATGGATGTAAAGCATAAGTGTTAATAATTAATAATACGATCATATACAAAAGATAATTGTTTATAAATTGGTGATTTTAAACACGTAATATTCACTGCTTTTTTGTCAGAGTTTGACTTAAAACACTATGTGTTTAATATGAAAATATGGCTTGATTTGGTGTTTACGGCTCAGCAACACTCTGAAGGTTACATCGCGTCAAGGCAAGTGGAGTAGTGGTATGCGGCCTGTATTAGTTGCATCACTGCGACATACACCCTACCACCTATCCCCACGAGACAAAATTTTCTTTTTCAAAAACCAAAACCATGCGCCCCATGATAATATTTTTCTAGATTATATGATTCCTTGCTCAGCCAAGTATCACCTTTTTTTTTATATAAAACCAACACCCTGCCCCTGTAGCGTCCTAACGGGAGGGGGGGGGGGAGGGCGGACGCCGATGACGCCAGAGGTCTTGGGGCGCCCAAACAGCTGATAAAAATTCGGGCCTCGTATTCTAGTCCTTTGGGTTATCATCGTCGCCTTGTGCGCCATTTATCCTTAGTACGCCACTGCCCTGCCCCCACGAAACTAAATAATGGAGCTCTGAGGATATAACCCTTACTACATACATAATTATCCATAGCGACGTCACGAGCATAGCTCATTAATTTAGATTCTCATTTGGTCAAAGCCCATTCGGCACAGAATACAAATCCTACATTCAGCAATTAATTTACATTTTCAAATTTATACAATTTAGCCTCATAAAAAGATATATATGGAATTGCCAGTCGAACTGATCAATCAATTGTGTATACTAAACAAGGAAGTATTAATAAAAACTAAGATCAATATAGTGAAACCAGGAAGTTATAAATATAATCACAACTAAGCTATGTACTTCCAAGCTATACCCAATTGAACATAATCTTATAACGTAGAATGTACTAAACTAATTTTTTTAAAATTTATATCTTAAATAATTAAATTACATAAATGTATTCTTATACTTTATATTAATCATAAAAATAACTTGAATGTATCTATCAGATATAAATTACCTAGGTTAACGTTTTACTCTTTAGAACTGTAATAATCTATCTCTGATTTTGAAACAGGAGCTGCAAGCGTTGAATTTGCATTAAAACTTTAACGGCATTGTTTGAAAATTTTATTCTGCTTTGGTTGAGTCATTAAAGATAGGTTTGGCAAAAGTTACAATGTCTTGAAGCTCTAATATGAAGACAGCTTAGAAAGAATCTGAAAGTATTTTATATAAAAATAGAGTATATTTCTGATTCATATTTCAAAACGTTTTGATATTTTGCTTTCACCAATAGAGCTAGAAATTTCATGATGCTTATTAAACTCTAAGTGCCTTTCTCATGCACCTTAAAAACATGGACGAATATTTTTTTTATGTAGGAAATGGAAAGATTAATATGTCTGCTCTATAATTTATTTGTTTCAGGACAACTATGCTAAATCATATTTTTACACCATCTAACACACAGCCCCACCCCGGATTTCTTTCACTCATCATCGAATTACTACAAAGTCAGAAAATATTCATACTAGTTCTTCTTAAATCATCTCAGACTTGATTACGGCGTTAATTATTTTAAATGCAACAATAATTTTTAAAAAATGGCTGCTGATGGAAAATACAAAGACCAATATTTAAGATATATATATATATATATATATATATATATATATATATATATATATATATATATATATATATATATAT
This sequence comes from Margaritifera margaritifera, assembly GCA_029931535.1. Taxonomy (NCBI): domain Eukaryota; kingdom Metazoa; phylum Mollusca; class Bivalvia; order Unionida; family Margaritiferidae; genus Margaritifera; species Margaritifera margaritifera. The sequence goes on from JAQPZY010001374.1 coordinate 1,062,674, forward strand.
ATATATATATATATATATATATATATATATATATATATTATGATCCTGAAAGTTCAATTTCTCACACAAATATCAATCATTAGTGCGAACAAATATAACGTGAAAAGAAGATAAAATAATCTGAATTGAAAGTTTAGTTGACTAAACAATCTACATAAACATTACAAAAGCAAGAAATAACACGATTTCCATACAGAAGGGTCTATGTTACTCATGACGGAGATCAATTCCAGGCAGATATCGTGGATATGGAAGCACTCTAATCCCTTAATAATGCATACAGATTCTTCTTCACAGTGATAGATATTTTCAAAAAATTATTTTTCCTCGCTCGCCATTTATTAATGTGAAATTCAGGAACTAGCGGCTCGCTCGCTTTGATATCTTTCACTTTGCTCATAGCATTTTAGGAATGTATTTCTCTGTTCTTTTGGAATACCTATTTTAACTCGTTGTTTCAAAACTTGTTCCCCATGCTCACTGCTCTCAGGTTGTTTATCAGATGCAACAGTTTCTAAAACAGATAGATATGTTTAAATACATAAGTCACTTCTCTCAGTTTAACATGTCCTTGCTCTTGTCTAAATTTCTCTGTTTTGATCTTTTATATTCTTCTGAACGTTCTTCTTTCGTGAAATTTTTTTCTCTGATTTTCTCTGCTTGCTCTGTAAACTTAGAAAATTCTTCAGTTTTACTTTCACTAAATTCCATCTTTTTTTTTTTTTGCAAGAAGAGTGCTAGTTAACGCAGGTAAAATTTTAAAAGTTTTAAGTCATTTAACACATCTTTTAGCAAAACTTTATCTCAAATAAAATTCATTTTAAGAACACGTTGCAAGGTTAAAGTTGTCAGTTTCAGTAGTACAAATTCATTGAAAAAAATAGCATAAAGTAAATGGAGACAAAGACACGTCCAAAACGCAGCACAGAAAAGTCATTACAGAGTTCACCAAGAACAGCTATTATAAACCTCCTGTATGTCATATCTAAAAAATTGGAGGCCAAATAATAAGAATTTTTTTAAAAAATTGGAAGCAAAAGAATAGAAAACATGTAAATAAATACATGAGTCAAAGTTATCACAACAATGAATAACGTTACATAGTTCACTTAGCAAGAGTTACAATTTTACCGACGATGAAATACAGCATCAAATCTGATACAAAGTTAAAAATTCTTTGTCTTCCATCAAATGCATTTCACCAAAATTGTCGAACTTTTACAAGGTCTCAGGGTGTTATTATAAAAGATTTAGATATAGATAATGTTATTCTTCATCGTTTGATTTTTTGGTTCCAGAACGACAATAACAAAGCTTTCACCGGGCAAAGACAAGGTACACGAGAGTTAGGGTCTGTTGTTTTTTTTTTTTTTTCACGAACGTGCTCTGATTCGTTAATCTCTGCCATCTATTTGTTGTTTAAATTGCCTTTGTTTTAAAGTTATTAAACTTGCACTCAATGCAAAAATGGATAATCCTAACCTAAACAAAAGAAACCCAATAAGATATCTTATTGCATTTGTTATCATATAATCTTCTTTAAATTTGGCTGTCATTTGTTTAAATTAATCATTTGGGAGAAATTTACTCATCATATATATCACTACCTCGTAATTACATTTGACATTGACTTCGATATTGAGCTCATCTAGCGTTTACATAAATGTCATATTTTTTTCTTTCTTTGTTTTCTGTTAATTTTTTCCAACTCCTTGTCGGTCAACGTTTTCGCATTTATTTCCTTGCATGTTCCATTTGTTATACAAAATTTTTATTCTTGCTCTATTCTTCTTCTTCGTAGTTTTTTTTCCTATATAGCTAATGTTACTGATAGTTTCACTTTTCTCACGATTCTTTATATCTTCTTTAAAGACAAAATCTTTTTCAAGTTGTTTCCTATCCATTTAAATAGTGTAAAATGGCAAACATTTGTGGAATAATGGAATTCGATAATCGTATATAAAGTTAAAACATACCATCAGATAAAAGACTAAAACAGTTTTGTTTAAAGAAAAACATGTAACAATTGGTGTTATTTTTACAGCTATAGTTATGATAGCAACTGCTCCTAGAATAACCATTGGAAATATTGCCAAAGGTTTATCCAGAGGAGGTTGATGAACAAGTTCTTGTGATTGTGGCAATAAAGGTAAAATATATATATATATATATATATATATATATATATATATATATATATATATATATATATATATATATATATATATATATGTTAGTTATTAGTTGACAAATTAAAAAGAGGTATGATTAATGTTACCTAACTATTTGTCATTACCTGCTATAAATGTTAGTGTTAATAACATGGATTATTACATTAGCTGGAAGACTTATTAATTTATTTACTTATAATGCCATTTTGTTAATTCTTACCTTAATTATCTCGTCCTTTGCAATTCTACTAAAAGCTTTATATTTGATAACAAAACGAATAGAAAGGAAAGGGCTTCTAGAAAAGTAAAGAAAAATCTACTTTAAAAAGTAAATTACTTCAAATATTGTCATAATTATAAACGCTTGCTTATTTGTTTCATGATCTATTTAATTTGAATGATGCGGAGATTCAGCTGTATAGATTACAAGATTTTGAACATTGCTATCCTTCTTGTCTACATATTTTTTACTCCCATTATCTTCTTTTCTATAGTCTACTTCTTAATCTATCTTTTGAGGAATTCTTACATACTGTTCATCAGCTGCTGGAATTCCATTTTTTTTACTATATTATATTTTTTAGCAGTATTTATTCCAAGACTAAATGTATCTGATGACTTTTGTAAATTGTTAATGTAACCTACTCTGCGACCTATTTTCTTCACTATTTCACTTGGTAACATAAATATACCATCACCACCAATAGCACGGTTTAGCCTAACTTTCGAATCTGAAATATACTACTGAAATATTATTGAAATGTTTTCCTCTGAGACATAGCTTTGTTTACTCAAAATAAATTTTCAATCAACGTTTTGACAGTGTTTTGTACAGTTGAAACACACTACTTAATATACACATATCACATAAGACCTGATACTTTGATTGAGTCTAGATATTCCTTCTTCTGTTAGTCATTTGTTATCTTGTAGAAAGAAATAAGTCCATTGTGTTTTTTTTTCTTTTCTTATGAACCTTGAATTTATCTCCTCAGCTGGCTTTTTCTCCAGTATTCAACTATTCCATTAGCTCCGTACTTATTTTTACGTTTGTAAGAATTTTTTTTATACGATCTAGTATAGGTTCTCCTAAACCTTGATGTACAGTATATGTTCTTCAGGGAATTTTTAAACAGATATATATTTCCCCATTAATATATCTCCAATGATGATGACGACGAATATTAAAGTTATTACATGTTATGCTAATTTTATTTTTAGATCTATGTTGGATTAAACAATAGATTATCAGGTAATGGTATTTTGTACTTAGACAACAGTTTTCGTATTTGAAAGTAGATGTGGAACCTATATATTGATTTGACTATTTCTTGTATGCTAGTATCAGTTAGATGCCAGTAAGATATTACATATCTTGATTTTACCATCCATACTGCCCAGATGAGCTGATTTGGCCAGAAATTTATATCCTACTGAGCTTTATACCTGTTCAAAGAATCATCATTGTCAAATTTTAAAGTGTAATTCTCTAAAATGTTCATTGGCTTGTACCTTGTATTAAAAAAAATAGTTCTCTGAATAGAATATTTTTATCTCTGTATATATGTTTGCAATTTCTTTGTTTACTGAAACTTCATCTGATTTGCTGGACAAGAGTAAGGTGCACTGCTTGCTATTTTATTTTAAAATCTGGATTCCATTATTTATATATCTAAGGCAATACATTTTATAAAATGTAAAAATATGAAATAATTGTAGGATTTTATATATTATAATAACGGGAATTTAACCTAATGAGTATCTAAATCAATGAGATATGGGGGTATAACCTCAGAGCAAGATTGTTTTGTTTCATGGGGGTAGGGTGTTGTTTTTTTTTAAATGAGGTAATGCGTGGCTCGCCTGATATTGTGGTGGTATCGTGTAGGTTGTTTTAAAAGTATTTTTGGTCGTGTGGATTGGGCGGCGGGGTTGGGGGTAGTTTGTTGATTTTTGAAAGTATTTCAAAATGATGCAGCTAATACAGGCTATATACTGTTTGGAATATGGTGCTTTTCCTAAAGACAAATCACAGGCAAAAACAAGGGCATCCATCTCTTGCACACTGTATCATTCGACATCTTTAATGTGATGGAACACTCACTACTGAAAGTTGATCAAGGCAGGGGAGGAGAATTGATGTTAATACTCAATTTACATTTTGCACGGATCCTCAACATGATATCAGTGAATACAGATTTCCTATATTCATTTTGAATCGTGGAGAACCGACATCAAGATGCCTTGTATACTCTTTATAGATTTAGTTTTGCAACAACAATAAAATAAAAATAAAAATAAGGTAAAGAAACAAAATATATGGATGAAATGTATTGATTTGTAAAAGGACCCACTTAATCTTTGGTTAATTTAGAAAAGCACAACTTTAGTTTCTGTTTTGTACTGGAAACAGAGATCAGAGTTTTTTTATTATTGATTCAAGCATATACTTGCTTCTTGTAATTACAAAGATAAAGTATTACAACAAACTGGTAAATCAAGCAAAAAGATAAGTGCATAAATATTAAAGCACAAACATGATATCAGATATGTGCATATATGATGTTACTAAAAATGCAAAGATAAAATAACTCCTTAAAGGAGACAATGATGATAATATAATCATAACCCAGGATACAGTTTGATAAACTGGTCAGAATTAATTTCTCAAAAAAGGACATTTCTAATTATGTATGCTTCGTATATAAATGTTGCCAATTTCCAGTTTAATTGTTTGAGGTATTGATAAGCTCAATTTAGTTGTACTTACTAGGTCTACGTGAAAGTAAATGTAAAAAAAATTTCAAAGTATCATATGCATTACATTTAAGCAAAGAGTAATATTTACTTGCTATCTCATTAAAATAGCAAAATATATATTTTCTTTTATTTCCATCTTCCCGAAAACTCGTATGTCCACAATCTCTATCCTTAAATTAAGGGATCATGAAAGAAAACGAGTTACAAAACACAATAATACTTTACTTTTTGCAGGTGCAGTTTTGCTACTTGCAGGCGTAAAGAACGCAGACAATTGCAGGGATTCAAATGCATGCTTTATAATACAGTGCGAAGCAGTCATAACATGGCGTTTTCAGGCGTGTGTAAGCGGTTTTGTAGGGTGTTGTGAGCAAAATTTCCAACAGGCGAATATGCGATTATTTTCTTTTATCTTGCTCTTTGAAGCAATATTCCTCTTCTGACTTTGCTTTTCTTTGTTGTGCCTCCACTTCTTGCAGCTAGGGCATCTTGATTTTGTCCTGCCCGTCCATCTGAGCCTACGTCCGTACTCTCAAATATACATTCGTTGGTCCCAATAAGTCTGTTAGCAGGAGTACACATTAAACATTGACAAATGAAATTTGGCGGACTTATTTCTTTATCTATATTAAAGACAGATTGGTTTATCAAACTATTTGAATAATTATTTTTATATATTTTTCATCATTGTTTTATACTTTCTGAGTACAAACCTTGTTAAAAGTTGTTAGTTTGCTTTCTGGACTTCGACATTATCAGTATAAACCTTGTTGGTGAGATTGTGCGAACCGACTTTACCTAAAGTAATGAAATTTGGAAGGCATTAATATGTTATTTCATAGATGTTATGATTCAATTCTTTGCACCATTTCAATGATCCATGCATTTCTAAAAGTTTTATCAGTTTTGGGCTTAATGCTTCTTTTCTCAAGCATTTTTAACACCATTATGCAAAAACTGAGTAACCAAAGGTAATGAGGTTTGATATATATATTTATGTAGATCTGTAGATGGCCTGATTCCATTTTTGTTCCACTGAGATGACGATTGCTAGCTTTATCAGGTATTTCAACTTATGGACTCGTGCTGCTTTATCTGATTTAATTGAATATATTTTTGCTTTTAATTCTAAAAATTCAGTCATAAGTTACCATTTGCTTCATCTATAAATTTACCACACATATTAAAGTTGTTTATACTCCGTAGAAAATGATCTTTTGGATATTCAGCTGTATCATACAGATGCATATCATATTCAGCTGTATCATACAGATGCATATCATATTCAGCTGTATCATACAGATGCATATCTTTTTAATATCTTCATATACATCAGCTGTAAATATTTCCATTACAAATGAGTCTGTATGAATATATATATAAAATTCCCTCACCATATTGTACTTTTAAATGATTATAACAAAAGTTATTAATGAATAATTTTGATAGATCAAGTATACGACTAGAGTAAATTGGTTTATTTAGCATCATTTTTGTTTTTATCATATTTATACCAACAAAATCTTCATTGAATATTTTTCGTGCTGAAAATGATGGCTTGCTGAATAATTTTCTTGTTTCTATCTGTTTCTTCTGCTCTCCATAACTAAACATCAACTATATTTCTTACATTTTACACTCTCTTTCCCAAAATAGCGTTATTCATTAGTTTATATAAATTAAATTCATAATCACTACCGTGTTTTCATTTTCCTTCACTTTTTACTTTAATAGTATGTTTAATATATGATTTCATCCATTGGTTTTGTTTGAATTTCATTATTCTGTGAACGTTTGTGATTTTTAGTCCTAGCAGCACATATAAATTGAGTATTCTGTAATATTGAACATATTTTTTCTTTATTCATTAGATTAGGTACTAGTTTGTTTACTCAACCAATATCTCTTTTACCTAAACAACGAGTTTGATAATCTGATAACCAGTCATACTTTACTTTGATAGTTTCAGGTACTAATGGATAATCACTATGTGCATTGTGTAATTATTTTAGATATTTTAGATCAACTTCTAAAAGTATCTTCTAAGGAGATCGTCAGCGGTATTTAATATTTCATGAATGTGTTTTTTTTTGTTGTTCCAATCGACTTGAATCCTTTATATGGAAGAGGTTGTATCATGGAACGGGAATCTAATGCAATTGCATATAAGCTATAAAATATGTGAAGGTGGTTTTGTTCGATCATAATCGGGCATATATTTATTATTTGCTTTTGCGGATATTTTTTCTCCAAGCATTGATATACTACCTCTAATTGATTTCTCAAAAAAGTATCTTTATTAATCACAGTTATGCATGATTTTCTATTTATTATTCTTGGTTCTAATGGTATATATAAGGATTCACGAAATATATGTATGTATGTATGTACATATATATATGTATGTATGTATGTATGTACATATATATATATATATATATATATATATATATATAAATGTTAAAATTAAAAAACTATATGAAACAGTCTATTTAGTACCTAGTTGACAATATTCAGCAATTATTTTAATAAATTATTTCATAATTTAAAACAAAGCATTATCAATGTCACTGTCATCAAAATTTGTAGTAATTTGGGCATGATATATGCACCTCCATTTAAGCACCATTTTCTATCTTAAATTGAATTGTATTAATTTGTTTTATTTTCGTGGCCCTCGATCTTATAATTCTTTACTTTGCAGATTACGTATAACTTTCCTATTATTTTCTAAGAATATTTTTTTATCCTTCTGATCTTTGATGTTGTTTTTGATGGAAGAATTTTATAATTAACTGCAAATGTATTAGCTATTTGTTCTGTTATTATATTTTGTCGGCTTCTGCAAGCTTTTTCTAATAATATATATTGATTCTTATTTTTATTAAATTGTCTAGATTTATTCCTCTTAAGTTTTCTATCGACCAACTTACCCATTGAATATTTAGTAATGTCAGGTCTAAAGTTAGAAGAAAAAAATATTTGGTGTGTTAAAGATAATTTTCTCTGTAATTCTATTTAATATTATAATATGTTCCGCCTTTTAATTGTTCTATAACATAATAATTTTTAAAAAGTGACACAAATTTTTGAATATCCCATAAGATAGTTTTTGCTTTAATTTTACAGGCAATTATTATAAATTTAATATCATTTACTTTCTCAGTTAGATAAATGGCATTGTTTCTTGTTAATTGCAATTGTTTTGAAAAGGTGTCTATACATGTATTACCACGTTTATCGCAATACCAACAAACTGTTTAACTATCAGGCTTATTTTTAATAACATTAAGAATTTCTTCCTGCCACTCAGTATATCTTACTTTAGGTCAAGTAAAAATATTCATATTATTAAATGTACTTATTTGATATATAATATACAATGTTATTTTTTAAACCTTATTTTTTGGTTTTAAGGATACTTTTTTTTGCACTTAAAACAATATGATTGCATATATTATATAATTATTTTATATTGCTTTTGCATACTGTTTAATTAGGTGCTCATTGAAATGACTAGGCTGTTGTTTAAGATTTAACAAAATATGTTTTGGCTTGTCACCTCCGTATTTGTGTATGATATAATACACACAATAATAACCGCACATGCTATTATCCCTATGTTGTATTTGAGAAGAGTTGTAAAAAAAATCTGCTTACCACACATATATTTTTTAATAATATCAGGTGGAGGTAGCCCAAATAAATCAAAATATTCATGCCTTTAAAAAAGTCTTGTAAATTAGCTATAATACTTTAATTTTGACTTATTTTGCTTGGAAGCAGATCTTTACTAAAACAACCTCTAAAATTTTTATATTATTCTTTTCCATGATCGTTTCAATGAGGTTATATTATTTATTATTTTATGTATGATGTTCCCGGTAATAAAAACAAACAATTACATCTACATCCTGGCAATGCTATTTCTTTTCCAAAAACGATTGCGCAAAAAACTTGGTAGAAGAGAACCTGCTGTACCCACGTGTAGAGGTAACACAGGTAGGAACCCACCCTGCTTCTTTAATTGCGTCCGTGAAAGTTATATATCTACACCATAAATATATATATATAAAACATTTCTTTTAAATAACCAGAACCCGGAGTTGCTTTTGATGTTGCACCGTTAAACGCTCATTTGGCTGCTGGCAAACCTAATTAGCAGTATTTATTTCTTAATGTTGTTACTATCTTTGCAGCAAGCGCTTTTGCAAAAGGTATAATAGCGGCAAAGATAGAACCACCTTGTTTTAGCATATTCTTGTCATTTTGTTATATTTAAAATCGTAATTTCTCCAATTTACAATCATACATTTCCGTAATTTGTGCTTTAGTCAGAATAATTCTATTATAGGGACATTTTTTGATGGGCCTTTAACGTTATTGTTAGTGATTAATTTTGTTTAAAATAAGCATTTTGAATATTTATTCTTGTTGATTTGATAATGATACAGGACCTTTGGTATAACTCTATATAATATATGTTTATACAATAATATTCAGCTTACCTTTTATTGCATTTACCTACTAGAGGATCTCCATATTGAAAATTACCACCTAACTCCCATGTAACCTCAATATCGCTGGTGCTTGTTATAAGGTTTTCATCATGTTTGCTAACATCAAAATAAAATATGGGATTTAAACTTCCAAAATCAAAAATATTTATATTTGTACTAGTGTCAAGGTCTGTGTATTTATTTACAGCATTTTGAAACATCATATATGCTCTTGAATAATCTCTATTTGGTACATTAAAATTGCATTGTAATGTCCACTCATGATATTGAACACTAATAATTCCAGCAACAAAAAATTCGTCTTAAATTTGCATTGTCAAATATCATATTGTTCAGTTTGGTTATTTCTTCTGGCTGCGCTCTGAAATGGTATGCATACATGTCCTGGAGGTTTTGTCGCGCATTGATAGTAATTCCCCATGTTGGATTTAATTTATTAAATTTATATTGTTATCTATATACTTTCATCTGTTCAAAATACATCGTTTTGGTTTAGCCATTAACTCATTTTGCTTCCATATCACTTGCAATTGACAGCGACAATTCAAGTTTGGGCATCATTAAAGCTAATATGATTATTGCCAAATTTACCAGAAGCAGCAACTGTTACCTTTTTCATAATATATTGCTCATGTGGATTTCTGTCTAAAATTATGCAATGTTTGACACCACGAAAGACAGTATTTATATTACGACATACATAAAAAATACTATATAATGTTAAAAGAACGACACTTGTTTGTTGCCAGAAGTGAGAAACAATCGTTTTGTAAATCTTTCATTATTACCTGCTTCTAGACTTCTGTCAAATACTACCCTCAAATGTTGTTCTTATACAGGATATGCGTTAGCCCGAAACACAACAGCAGCGATACCAAAATCAGCAGTGAGATTGAATTCCTTACCTGTTTCGAATCTTTTAATAGAATCATTACCCCTGCCACTATCTTTCAACCACAACATGTTTGTTGCTAAAGAGTTTGCATAATCATTTTAACACAATACTAGTACTATTATGGCACTAGCTTGTGGGATATATAAAGGATATTTGCTTTATCACACTATTATCCATTAAATATTGGGTACTAGGAAAGAGACTCCATGCATTATTTAATAATGATATTGCATCATTATCATCATAATTTACTGGAGGAACTGCGTTTGTTTGTTATCTACATCGAATCTCAATAAACCCCTAATGTGGTAGTAGATAAATATCTTTGTCCATCGTTTCTGTGATATGTTGACCATAAGTATTCATATTATTACTATCACGCGGAAGGTATTCAACATACTCAAATTTCCATATTTGTTTATCAGTTGAATCATTTTCAAAAATATTCAATCTTGATTTAATCATTTCTTTGCTGTATCTTCTAAGATCTCTCGCACTTAGGTGTTTCTATGTGATAATTCTATGTGATAATTCGTTTATTGTTTGCTTTATTTCTGGTGGTAATTCTGCAGATTGTTCTATTATTTTTTCAAGATCTTTCGGTTTTATTTCTTCAATTTTTTTCTCAACAGCCTTATCCCAAAGATGTGTTGCCTATGTCTCTACTTGACTTTGTATGCCGTCTAATGCAATATAACCAATTTTTGAGTTTTAACCGCATCTTTACATATTGTTGGTAATTTACTTGCTAAAACCTCTGCTCCACTTGAAAAAAAAATAACAAAAACAAAAAAACAACAAACAAACAGACCTTGAATGCATCAAACACATTCAAAAATATAGATCCTCCAATAATTTTTGTTTCTTTTGTTACGACTCTATGGTCTAAGAAAAATGTAACAGAAAGAAAGTGAAACCAACAAATCAAGTAAAAATCAACAAGCAAATTATTACTAGATAATTAAAATGAAAAATCAAAAAGTCACTTACAGTAATGTGTTTTGAAATCCTAATAATCCAATAAGAATGATTGTTCTAATCACAAGTCCTAAATATAGAATGTTCCGAATTCACGGCTGTGTCCTTGAATGTTATTATGTGCCAATGGTCTCCAAAGTCCTGATGTACTAGTAATCTTGATGTGCTGATGTCAAAATGAAGTATTCCAAAATCTCTGAATAAGTTCAGCTAAATTCCAAAATCATCAATTAAAAATCCAAAATCCAAAAGTTTGTGAGCACTGTTATAATCCAATGAATATTTAAAATAATTCCTCTCTTAGAATTTGGAATGAATTCTCACAACTGTAATAGCTCTTTACAAGACTGATGGTAATGTTGAAACTGAATAAATGTCCACCAAACATGGTATATATAAAGATTGGTCACATGACAGAATGTTCTAGAATGTGTGTCATCTTAATGGAATTTTACTTGTAAACAAAAATCAACCTTGACCTTCAAATTGAGAAAACATATTGATCAAAACAACCTAATTCAAGGACACTAGTTAAACATGTTTTTCCTGATAAACATTAAGATTAAAGCAAATATTAAAGTGAAGAAACATTTATAATTTCCTAAAATACCTACAACACCATATAAACATCATACATAACACTTTTCTTGATAATGTGTGACTCTCACTAGCATGCTATTATATATATATATATATATATATATATATATATATATATATATATATATATGTATATATATATATATATATATATATATATATATATATATATGTATATATATATATATATATATATATATATATATATATATATATTATAGTTGTTCTTGTATTGATGAATAATATGTTATTCTTTCATTATTCAAATCTAATATTTTATTTTATTGTGATTACACACGCATTGTGACTGATGATATTTGGTACATCGTATTTAATTGTTCATAAATGATCTCATTTGGTCGTACATTTGGTAGAGTATCTTTGAAACTATTTGATGTAAACGAAAATAATACGTCAGAACTGGTTTCATTAATATAACTTCCTGTAACTAAACTGCAATGTATTACTCGTGAAAATCATATCTGTTATATTTCCTGTTTTATCACCAGTATTTATTTGGTTGGACTAACATCCTGGAATTACAACCTAAAACATTACGTATAAGGTTCTGAATTGTAAATTCTACCCTGTAATTATCTTTTAATATTATTTACATCTTAGTGCGTTTTAGTTTGGTTCAATTGCTGTGCCATTTCCATTTCCAATAAACTTGTTATTACTCGATTTATATCTAAGACATTATATGAACCTAGTAGTATAATTAATGTATCCCATTTTGTACCATCATAATATCTGAAATTATTATTCACTGGTGTGATATTAAACCAACTATACCAAATTATTGAAATGATGAGTGATATTGTATATTCTTTTGTTAATATCCATAACAACTGTGGATGAAAACTCTACTGTAAAATTTTCCGATGTGCCATAAGTGGCATTTCTACTATCAAAGAATACGGTTGTTTAGAATACCATTTATATAACATCATTACATGTAATTTTCAAATATTTGTTTCATATTCAGTTTATTAATCATTTTGTCACTATGCAATTTATTAGGTATATCTTTAATTTCATTATCATAATTTTTTTATTTATTACCATTTTGTTTGCTGTATACAATAGTTGTACTAATTCATTGGGATCTTTATAATATCTGACATTATCACAACTTACGTTCTTCTATTCTTTTGATCTTTCAATACGAGGATATCATACTAACTCTATCAATTTTTAAAAGATTCCAGAGATTTAGTAATATAAGCTTTTTCCGGTGTTGAATCATTTTAATCAAATTGCAATCTATTTTGCAAGATACCACACGATTATTCTCACGGTAAGCATATCGTTTTAGTTCTAATAATGTTTGAAAATCAATGTATAATTTGCCAAAATATTATTTCGGGGTTAGCTTGTAGTATCGTCGTTAATTAATTTCAATATCTGAAGCATTGTCATATTCTAGGTCTAATTCTTCTTCTTGTTTTGGTGATTACCTTTCATTTGATTGTTTTGCTGGTTTCGTTTCTTTACAGGATTGTTATGTTATAGGTGTGTGATTTAATTGCAGCAACATGTCTTCTTTTTACTAATTTTTTACTTTTGTCTTTGGTGCATTTTGTTTCCTTACATATTCTTTATTTTAAAAAGTAGACATTTTGCATCTTATATTTGCACTGATGGTTCCAATACTTTACTGGACTCTTCTGTTGAAGTTGGTGGATCTATTATTTCACTTTTAGGGTTTAAGCTATGTACACGTGGTGCAGGTAAATCTAGTAATATTGTTGGAGTTAGATCTTGTACCATTGGGGAGTTAGATCTAATGATGCTTACCATTTTTAGTGGTTGGGCGGATACGTTACTTTTGATGGGTGGGTGTGGGTGGGTGTGGGTGGTTGGGGATGGAGTGTATTGTTTCTGTCATTTCAATAAGGCGTTCTTTGAAATATTGAATCAATGTTATTAATATATTTATTTTTGTGTTTTTGTTTTATTAAAAAGCTTGAAGAGCTTTTGGGGCCAAAACGTTTTCTTTGTTTTAGGTACTTTAGTTTTCAAAACTTTTAAATCTGTCATAGGCATGAAAAATAAATATTTTGGTTTTGGTAAATTATTATTTTCATATGTATCTAAATCAAAAACGGTTATATTCTTTTTAATATCTGCCTGCATGGAAGCGGTAATAGCAGAAGTGGATTTACTTTCATATTGTACTGGCATTAATTATCGCAATCTTTCATAATATAATTACAGTATTGGCAATCCTTCTATTACTTGGTATTGTTTTTTTTAATTTTTTAATTATCTGATCTTGTTTTTTTTCTCTATCTTTTCTTGTAGTTTTCTTATTTTCTTTGTAATGGGCTTTTGCAAAAGGTTGGGCAATATCTTCTTGAAATTGCTGCTTGCCTAATTTTTCTTCTAATATGTTTTACTTTAAAATTTCACGGTCTACCAACCAGTTTTTAATTAATTGTTTACTTTTCTTCGTCATATAGATTCTCTCATGCTCATACATATTATTACGTTATATAATAATATATAATTCTAAATATTTGTAAACATAATGTAAAATAATGTTATTAATCTATATATTTATTTGTGTGAAAATGATGTTTAAAACAAAAATATATCGGTATAATACATAATTAGTTAAAATGCGAAACAATGTGAATTATGTTTTATTAAAGAAATCCTTAAAGAAATACAACCTAAACTTTATACTAATTATTTAAAATAATGTCCCTCTTGGTGTACAACATGCCGCGTGTTTGTGTAATTTATCATTATTATATTTAATATAGAATACACCATCTTTTTCTAATTGCATAAACTCTATAGGTACTAATAACATATTATCATTTCTATATTTTGTGACACGTAATTTTATAGTGCGCATCTTGGGGGATTATCATATAACTCTTTCATTGTACTAAAACGTTTTTTCTTCTTGAACCTCTGTTAATTTTTGTTTATGGGTGTATAATATCTCTATCATATTTATTATATAATATATAATTATTTTATATATAAGTTAGTAAATATTTGATACATTACTTGATACTAGTGATATATAATTAGATACTACTGAATATGCAACAAGAAATGAAGTTATAACTATTACAAATAAATTAGATGAATACGCTCACCGTGTGGTTGGGCTAAAACTCAGATCATCGGAAATGTTACAAAATCTAAATATGAATAATCATAAGGTTGTAAAATTAGAACAACCTGTTAGTGGAAGTGATGCAGTAAAAATGAATATATTGATGCTAATGTCAACACAAGGTTTCGTGAATAAGCAATTATAAAAAGTTGATGAAGAATTACTGAAACTATATGAAATTTGTTTGAACAACTGATGATGACAACAAAATAAGAATGTTGGGATGTTCCAGTATTGCTTATGGAAAGACTATTGCCCTTTAAATTTCACATTTCTGATGCTGAACTAATAAAAACAAACGAGGACCAAATTGTTAGATTTAATGCAACATACAGTGGTTCCAAAAGATTTTATATTAATGTTAATATGAATTTGAAAAAAGAACCCGGGCTACTAAACAATAAATAGATGGTATTGGTACCAATAATCGAAATTATAACAATACAACTTTTTAATAAAAGCTGATGACACAATGGGTGTCACATTAGGCTGGGAATTAGATAACCTCAAGCTATAAAGCTATTGATGACTTTTATATGACAAATTAAAATATGTTGATGTTAAAATTAATGTTAATGATGATACAATTATGCTAAGCATAAACCATCGTTCTTTTAATCCCCAAAATGTTCAAAATATAATTGTGCTGAGAACTTAGATGTTGTGGAGCAAGATACAAATACAATATCTTGGTTAACATGCACAAAAAGCAGCAATATTGGAATGTATGGCAACCCTACCTATAGTAGGAAATCTAGAATTAGAACATTCTAACGCAAAATTAGTACCTGGTACATACACAATATAATATTTTATTTTAAAAAAGTCAGAACTATAAACTGATTTTAAACAAAAATCATGATTAATTATGATGATTATGATGGGCGTGAATTTAGTGTTGGCACTTATATCACAGCGACAGGTGGACAGTGTTATCTGAATCAACATCAGCGAATATTATATGGGCTGGTTCTTTTGATAAAACAACGGTAATTAAAATTGCGTACAATGCTGAAATTTAGATTTTTGACTCATATCTATATTTATCTATATTTGGCTTTGCAAGCTGATGTAACATAATATGATTATACATATTCATTTAAACAGCAAGTAACACCACAAAAGTACGTGATTATTTAACTCGATTGTGTTCTGCATATAGAAATATTTATTCATTATATGGAAATATATATAAATCAACTATGCTGATAATTATAGGTTTCTGCATTTGTATGGGAAAATATGAACGAGTTTTCTGAGTTATACTGCACGACGTCAGGAGTGCAGTATAGCTCAGAAAAACGAGTTCATATTTTCCCATACAAATGCAGTAACCTTTTTATTATATACTCATTTTGCTTTTCTACCTAAGGCTGAATAATAAAAAGAACACACTACAAGAAACAAAGTAACTGAATTTCTGCTATATTCTAAAGTATATACACAACCGAAGTTAAACCAATACACAGTAACAGTATTCATGCGCACATGGCACCTCCCAGTGACATTTGAACTTGGTAGAGTACCACGCGCTCAGTGATTTGTTTCAAAACGAAATCTCATTTTGGTCTAGTTAAAATTGAAATTTTTAGTCATATTGTGAATGACTGCGCCTTGGAACAACTTTCCCAGTTGATCTGGAATGGAGGGATTTTGTTTTTCTGTCGATTCAACTAAATTCTGCTCTTTTAGTTGTGTTAAACTTGCATTATTAGCTGGGTCTATTACGTACGATGTACATGTAGCTAGAGGGACTGCCCTGCCATTGATAGTTTGGAATCATAAGGTCGACAAAATATGAAATTCTTTTAATTGAAATTCTCAAGAAGATGCAGGATTAAATATTTTTTGTTAGGGAATGTCATATTCATTTCGTTTTGGAGTGCAGTAAATTCTCCTTTGGAATGTGATTTCTGTTGGATATGTAGTAAAGATTGCAGTGCAATTTCGCGCCGTGGATCAGAAAGTACATTTTGAAGATATTCAAGATGCAGAAAAGTAAGTACATTTATTGCCATTCTTGTTACCAGCTATAGATGACATATTTATATGTACTGTCATTATAAATCCAAACAATTTCTCAAAAAAAGGGCTAAATTGCAAAGCGGCTGGGGTGTGAGAGCCCATTTCGTCAGCGGAAAAAAGGCTTCTTCGTTATCGTGGCTTCTTGGCTCCGAGGCACTTGCTTTTATACCAAAACCCGCCTTCTTTAGTTGTAATTTTTCGAATTTAGTGCTTGGACTGACTTGTAAAATTGGCGGTCTCTGAGAGAAACGGAATATCATTTGGTCATAAGATGGCTTTTTATGCTATTTTTGTATAGACTCTAGAGAGCACGGTTCATAGTTTGAACCATCGGTTAAATAAGTGTTTAAATGATCAGAATGATATTTTCAATACTGCATTCCTCACGTTTGTTGTCATAAAGCCACCGCTGTACATTGTGAATATCACGTTCAGTCACTTGCTTGGTTGAAAGATTATTTTGTGACTCAATGAATTCATCCATATCGTCACCTTTATCATCTCTACTCTTAAACAGCTTGTTTAGTTCATCCACAGACAAATCTAATAAACCTAAAGCTCCGGTGTCTGCTACATTTGCGTACATTGTTTGTTTACAATAAAATGTAGTTCCTAACACGCGATACTATTTTTAGACACACGTGTCGTGCAGTATGAAGCCGTGCAGTATGGAGAAATACTGCACGATTCTGACAATGCAAAGTTAATGGAGAAAAAAATGAGTATATAATAACAACACTTATAGAAGGTAAACATAGCGGTAATACCAGCAATTCAATGTGGTAATATTAAGTGTTATTCCTGCTGTAGCAAGGTCAATAAATAATTCATTGAAATTGGATTATAAAATCTCAAAATTAAATTTCAATCACCGATTTATTAAGGGATTATGAATGCAAGTAAAATCCAATTTCGATGGTGACAATAACCAAACCATAATATTTGTGTTTGAAGAAATAAAAACATTCCAAGCAAGTGATAAGTATGTAAAGCCCTTAGAAAAAGATTAAAAATTGCACAAGATCAATGGCTATGAGGAAAATCAAGCTTAGTTTTTATATAACTAGGTATTATAATAGAATTAATCAGTTTTCATGTTAATAATGAAGAAGACTAAAATACCAAACACCCCGTCGTATTACCTGACTGTCATTATATGATTATGGAAGCGCATGGGAAGGAAAGACCTACCTTTTTTGTTCACTTATTACATAAATACTTTAATTATGTATAGTATCAATGATGACCAACCAAACAAATTATTTGATTATTAAATTTATTCAACACATTAGAAGATAAAACCAACGAAAACAATATTAGCTCTCTTACCCCCCGAAGAAGTTATTCCAAGAAAAAATTTAGATAATGATTCACAAAAATAATCGTGTTTGATGATATTAAAATTACCCACAGAAAAAAGAACAATATTAAAGAATACTTTTCATTAATAAGGAATAAAAACACAAATCGCATCTATGTAACTCAGTGGTAGTATGATTTGCCAAAGTATGTTAGGCGAAATACTAAATGTTTTGTATTGTTTAATGGGTTATGTAACAAAGATATGCGTCAAATACCTGATGGTCATTGTTCTGGAGACCAATAAACAACTATTTCCAAATATTTATAATAATATGCACAACTGAGCCATATTCTTTAATGGTCTTTGATTAAACAACTTTAAATACACCAGAACGATATATTCTCTCCTAATTCATAGCACAATTTTTATAATCACCAACAATTATGTAATTTTTAAAATTGTATACTTTTGTTATTAAATCAAATAATATTTGTATAAAACCAGTTATGATGAACCTGTTAAAGGCCGGTTTCCTGGTTTGTTCCAGAACAGGACTTTAAAATACCACTCAGATCAGCAGGAGGCCTAATCTAGTTTGCCCTCTGTTCAATATGGTGACTATATCTTGCACATTTTGTAATTTTTCTGTGGCATCAATCTTTGTTGTTGATGTCTTCTTCTCAATTGTTTATGGTGATTAGTTTTCAATTTTATGTTTCAGTTTATGTTTGTTCTTTTTTCTTTATACATACTTTTTGCTTACATGTTAACGATCATATGTAATTCCTGACCGCAACTGGTTCAAGATACCAGTGAATGCAATAAAGCAGTGAATGTGGTCAATGAGAGGTACGGCAATGTGAAAAATGACAATACATTTCCGTGTATGTGCGTGTCTCTATATGTGATGTATATGTTGTTTATATTATATATCTGCAATTCACATATGTACACACACATATATACAAACACCCGCATACATACATACATACATACATACATACATACATACATACATACATACATACATACATACATACATACATACATACATACATACATACATACATACATACATACATACATACATATACATACATTCACATCTTAACACATCTTGAAATATATGGGATAAATATCCAAAATGAAAAACGCAAGAAAAACCTATCAAGATTATTTTTAAAAAAAATGAAATAATATAATCATTACATGTGTTTAACAATTGTGGCTTCATGGTCACTAAAACACTTTTAATCATTCAAATAATTTCAATTTAAAAAAAGTAATTTCGGAGCTAACTTTAAAATTTTTTTTATGTATCATAAACGTATAAAGTGAAGTAGTCACCAAGAATGTAGATATATCTACCTATGCACCTTTGCATTTATTTATCTATTTATCTATCTATCTATCTACATATATATCCAAGGAACCGAAATTGACGTCATCGCCAGTAGTGACTCATTCTTGCTTTCGTGATCGTCCCTTCTTAACTTTGCTTCCCTAACAGCCGCAGCCTTGAAGTCATCCTTATCAACATAATCATTATTATCATAAACATAAACAATCTTGGTATCGTTGTCGACTCGCCTTATCATCATCATCATCATCATCATCATCATCATCATCATCATCACCGTCGTCGTCGTCGTCGTCTTCGTCGTCTTCTTCTTTTGTTTCTGATTTCTTGTTGTCAGTGATCTAATTTTTGAAGTGCTATTTAAGATCCGTATTAGAAAATTCCACTAGTGCAGACGGCAACGTTCACAGACTTAACGGCTCTAATTGTATTAGAAAATTACACTAGTGCAGACGACAGCGTTCACAGACTCTATCACAGACTTAACGGCTCTACATGTATTAAGACTTTATTTACAGATACTGGATACAATTCTGCCCAAAATTCTTTTTCGTTACCCTGACCTTGAATTGTCAAAGGTCAGTGCAAAAAGCCAGCGAATATCAATGCTGTGTTCATTTAAAAATGTATAAATCTATTTTCTTTTCGATAACTTATAAAATTTACACGCACCCACATAAGAAATAGCCATTTAGTTAATAAATACTTGGATGAATATGTGTTTCAGTAGTATTAGAAGTAGTAGTAGTAGCGATAGCTGTGGTGGTAGTGGTGGTACAAATACAACAGAAAGAAGAAAATTAAAACCAATGTGATTTTTCTTTTGTAAGTGTACTGGTATATCTAAAGAAAAAAAACCCCTGCAGTTGTAACATTAGGCTTTTGCCTCAGATGACATACGTATACCCCATGCCTCCCATCCCACTAATAAGGGTCTGCCCCAGGCCCTCAGTGCCCAGGGGGGTGGGGCCACCTAAATTAAGAGGGAACCTTTAAAGTGCAGCCTTGATAAAGACACCACCCACCCAGGAGGCTTGTGGCTTTAAAATGTTATGTCTAAGGCGACTTGGTGTTCTTAAAATGCCAACTGGTAAAGGTGAAAAATGTTGAATCTAGGAGATGATAGCCTATACCAGTACAGTAGGGGGTGATCTTCCTCTGGTTTATGCACTTAGACCACCCTCAGACAGAATTCATTCCGTTTCTTGCAGTCACTTGTGGTGGATGTCACCTCCACTGATTACATACGCGTTTCAATTCAACCCAATTAGTTAATCAGCGCGAACGCGGATTTCGTCGACTTTTTGGCCTTCAGGAAGAGTAGCCATATAATGAAATGTCCGGCCATTGAAACCAGTAGCAGCCAAAAGCTGTGATTTCAAGTGCAGCTGCAATGGGGATGGCAATGATTGTTGACAATATGCCAATCTCCGCCACAACTGTGCCTACAGACACAGGTGTGAGTGCGGTGTCAACGCCATCAAACACGTTTACGGCGCGTCTGTACGTTTTTTTAGAGGGCTCGCCACTGTTCAGCCACAGCTTTTAAGGAAGTCTGAGTTTCGCAGATCTTTTTCAGGCGAAAATTATGTTGGTGTGCAGGAACAGAAAAGCTTGGGTACAGCGATAACATACTAACTCCTTTATAAGTAACATGCTATGAAAGTTGAATTGATCATTCTAACTCCTCTATAAGCAGCTTGATATGAAAGCTTCATTGATTAGGAGTGGTTGAGTGGTTATCTGTCCTGCGGACACACAGTTATAACCTGTCGCCGTGGTGTATTAGCTAGAAGTCGACTTGGTGAAAGAAACTGTCAGTTTTTCTTAATATCGTTAAGCCCGGTAATGGGACGGTCTCCAACATGCCAAGAGTCACAACTAGTGTGCCTTATGTTCGAAGGTCTTCTGATTGTGCAAGTGTTTGGCCTGTCACCGTAATGCAGCAAAACACATCTTTTTCAAGGATCACACATATTTTTTTTCTGCCAATGAGCCGAGTGATAGAGGGTGTTACATACCCCAAAGGAAAGATTACCGCTGAGGCCTCTTCACCAAATGCCACCTTGTAACTGTATTAGCCATCGAATATGAGAGTTATAGGGGAGGGTGGCAGTACTTTTGTTTATTTTTCCGCCGCTCAATCGCAACTGACCCAACTCGGGCACAAATATCAATTTTAATTTGGAAAGGATGCCTACCCAACCACCAGCACTTATCACAGCAGTGTCATCACCCCAACACTTGCAGGCAACGAAACATGAAGAGATCGGCCTTGACCCTTCTCGCTTTGCAATAAGCAGAAAACTGGCTAGCGCTTCGCCTGTTGGAGCGCATATCGAGTCGGTTATTGCTAGCAGTCGATAGCGTGGGTGGAACTGCGGAAAACACGCCCAAAATGGTAGCTGAAAAACACGAAGCAAAAAAAACGGCATTAGTTATGGCTGGCATTGCGGTTGGGCTTTTAGTTCTCACGTTCGCGTGCTAGGAGTTCCCGCACCCATGCGCAGCTGTCTGCTGAGAACGGCAAAACGCGACAGCTAGCGTGATGGCAAGCACCACGAAGTTTCCGGCCAGCCAGTCTATGGCATTGCCAGCGGTCCTAAGCAAGACCGTCATGATTGACCCGATAATTCTGAGCAGAGTAGCCGCCACTTTTTCTGCTAGCGTTTTCAGCATCCCGGCCAGCTGCCCCAGATGCTTTTATTATCCATTCTTTCGCGCCGCCAGAATCTGGTTTAGGTGTCAGGCTAGAGGTGGTGTTAGTGAGCCTGTGCGGATCCCGACCGTGACTGCAAGTACGATAGTGCTTATGAACCCAGCACGGTGAGAATTGAGGCTATAGTGATGACCTGCTCGCGGAAGAGTGTTCTCAGCCTCGGGGTTAGGGATGTATCCTCGTGCAGAATTATGTTGATGGTCTCCCTGATGCTATTAAACTAGGTGCGAATGGCTTGTCGGTTGGTGCCGCGGCCCTCGTTTGTCTTCTAGGCTTTTAATGCGATCTCGTATTTCCTGGCTCATCCCTTCTCTTTCCTTTTGAGCGAGGCTCGTGTCGTTTTCCACCCGGGCCTGCTTTTCATTTTCTAAGGTGATGTGGTTAACCAGCTCTGTAATCTTAGAGAGGTTATTTATAAGCTGGCCACCCATTCTTTGAAGCGCCGCGTTGAGATCAAGAATTTATCGCATTGGGAGGTTGCTAGGTTCCTGTGCTGCAGCTTCTTTGAGCGCAGTGGATCTCGGAACTGCGATGAGATCGGTATCTGTCAATGTGTCAGCTGCTATCTCGTCTCGAACTGTAGCAAGTATTTTATTTTTGAGTTTCACATGACATCCGCTCCTCTTTGAGGCCTAACGCTCGGATGAAATTAACATCACTTCCCCTTGTAGTGTGGCCGGGGACAAGAATTTACGTGGGTTGCTTTGTAATTTAAAGTAATCCATTTGTTACCAAACTTTATTGCAAGAGTGCCGTCCTTGTTTGCCTTAAATATTGGATTGATTTTGAGCTTTTCAGAAACTCCTCTGCTTTTAGTATGCGCATCTAAATCGACTAGGCGTCGTTCTGGTTTCCTGTAGATACAACGTCTTCTGCTTCCACCATTCTGGCACCTCGCTGTGTTGCCAGCCCGAAATGGCATTTCCAGTTTCAGTTTTTTTGTCTCTTTTACTTCAGTGGTAAATGTGGCTTCGTCTTCGTTGTGCTGATATTCCTTATAAGAGCCAAACTCCTCCATCTTAAAGCCACCTTCAGTCGTGATTTGTTGCTTTCATAGCAGCAACTATTCACGCTTATTGACGAGAGGGCGTGTATATACATATAGCACTATAGCTGAATACCATGATGTCTCAATACGAAAACAAACTCGACCCATTCTTCTCCCTACGCTGCGTACTTGGTGCAAAAGGGAGCACCATTGTTATGACCAACAATCCAAGCACCACAGACCAAAACCAGATGCTTACTAGCAGATTTCCAAATCTTGGCAGCAACGATGTTATCGTGCGTACCACCGCCAGACTGTCATTTAGAATGGTTTGAGCGGCGGGACAGGAGCTCAGGCTGACGCCAATCGTACAATTGTGAAGAAACCTGGGCCGCGCCATCGTTAAGAAGATAAGTGTTAAGCTCAGGGCAATGAGCTCGCCAGCATCGACTACGCTGACATTTGGTGAGCTTACAAAGATCTTAAGTTGACTGAGAAAGAGAAGACCAACGCGGTCTACCAGGGAATACAGAACGCAAACACTGCCGCTATACGTGTCAACGCTGGCAATGCCGTTGACGCGACCTAACCGTTAACTAGTTTGGAAACTGCTTCTTCGTGCCGCTGGACTTCGAACTGCTAAATGACCACATGCCATTCTACCAATGTGGTTTCTAGGACCGTCTAATCTTTGAACTGACATTTAACGACTATGGCGGGTTGATCCGGAGCACTAATAATGGGACGAGCTACACCATCAGCGGTGTCTCGTTGGAGTTCGGCGTCGTGACCCAAGCAGATCTCACAGATGAGAAATCAGTACATGATAAAAGTGGCTATATTGTACACCAGAGTGCTGCGCTACCTCCGGGCGGTACTAAACAAGTATGATGGTGTGTGGAATATAAATCTTAACACTCCCGCAAAAAGTATGAAGGCGATAGTCATACACTTCGAGGACTCGACGCAAGGCGCTGATTTCGCACGCGATACTAAGCATTTTTACAACGCCTTTAACAACAAAGTGTCAGTACAATCGAGGGTATCCCAAACCAAATATATGCACATGGGGTGGCGATATCAGCAGCGGGAAGAGGTCCTACAAACAATGGCAAAGGAATCTATCAAGGACGCGGAGGTGAAGCCGATAGACATTGGTGAATTTTACCAAAACACGTTTGCTCTTCTCATCGACATAAGGTCGACGGAAGACAACACTCTCCACGAATCAGGAAGGCACATCGAAAACGCGAGCGATGGCGTAACGCTGCTAATCGAAAAACAGCCCAAACGGCCGGCGTGTTGAAAGCGTACATATACATCATGATGGACACGCACTTGAACATACAAAATGCCCAGTTTGTGTCAGCCATGTGCTAACAGCGCTTGTGCGGGTTTCCTTTTATGACTTACAGCCACACTGCGCCATGATGTGCATTTAAGGGCCACTTCGATTACATTATCATGAATGATCTGCACCTACTATACTATGAGTGAAGAAGAGGTTCTATGCCATATACGAGACCGAAATGGGGGCTAAAATGACAGCTCTGCTGGGATCGTCTCTGCTTGGCATGCACACCGCGTTAGTGAGCCACATTCTGCCCATAGATAGCGACAAGTGCTTTGGAAGGGATTCAAAAGAGGATCCGCTCATTCAAGCCTCTTTGACGAGCATCAGCCGCCACCCCCCATTTTAGGTACGGTCCAATACTAGCACCAATTAGGGCTAGCATGATAACCTACCGACACGTTGAAAAAGCAGTCTCAAAAAATATATTTTCGTGAGAATGATGAGTGCGACTTCGGAACCAGCAGAAGCACCTTCGCGAAACGCAGAAGCACCGATGTATGAACCAAAATTGGAAGCGATACCTGCAGACTCGCGGAACGCGGAGCAGGAAGTGATGCAGGTCACTAAAGGTTAAAACCTAAGCATTGTTGCCTCCCGCAAAAAAAAAATAATAGCTGCTACGGTAAAACAAGGCCGGGTTCAAGAAAAACTAAAGCAGTCACTCACGCCGCTCCAGTAGTGGCAGCGACGGATACACGTTTTTAATATATCGCGATGCCATCTTATGTTCCCTGGGTTGGCCTAGTTTTGGCGGCTGGCCTCGCATACGCCTTACTCCGCGGCTCACTGCCCCTAAAGCCGCAGCAGAAAGCAGCGTGCCTGTCGGAAAGATAAACGGTTCAAGTGCCAGCAGCCTCCACTAGACACACGCCCGACCCTTTTTATATGGAATAGTCGTGCGCAAGATGTCTACACCAACGTATTTCAGATACCCCCAAAACCTCCTTTTTGAATGGAGCACTACTCAGCAGCAGTTAGGTTGGGTATATGATTATTGCCAAACGCTTGTTAAAAATGAAACTGGCCGACCTTGGCCGCCTGGACTTTGAAGATGCAGCAAAGACTTTTACCATCATAGCACTGAGCTTTTGGACACAGGAAATGCTAATTAAACAAGGCATTATTCCTGCTAATATCAGCACAGCTACCTAATGGCCGAGGTTGCTCGCATGGTCGGAGGGCGGTTGCTAACGTCATTGCATTCACTGGCAAGAACTACCTCTCTCAGATTGATAAAAAGGGGCCAACAAAGAACGCGTCCTCCACGACAAGGCATTAGAACAGTTCCAAGCTGCGCAGACTGAGTACCAACGTAAACGCAGCGAGCTTGTCGAACATTGCAATGAACAACAACAGCAGGAGCAAACAGAAATACGGGATTTACAAACCGTTCATAAAACTGCCATTCTCACCATAGAACAGCGGAAGGAAAAAGAGCCAAACCTGTCTGACTTTTACTTACCCTCCCCCGAGCAGCAAAAGTACGAAATAATATATTGTCGGGAGCCTCGCCGTCACTGGTTAAGTGGATTACAAGTACTTGTACAATATTTATAGTGTTAGCACGGCAAGTGCAGTCATGTTTTAAGCCGGCATTTTCTGTTGCTAGCATAGCTATGGAGGTAGAGTTCTGGAGTGCGATTGATGGCGTGGTCTAAGCTGCTAAACATGACAAAATTCCTGGTCTTTTCACTCACCAGCGGGACAAGGCAAACTTTTTAATTGAGGTTTGACGTGAATCATATTCGTAGATGCGAAAGTTCGCTGCTCGTGCTGCAAGCATACACTCGTGTCCTAGGCTCCCCCACCCCCCACTACGATGCTATTGCAAAGCTAGTTTGTATCGTGAGGTACAGACCGGACGCGCCTGCCTATTAGCTGACGGCAAACAAAGGCAATTTTCGCGCTGCCAAGTTGAAGCTTCTAAAACAACAAAGTGCAGCAAACCGTTTAGCTCGTTAGGCCTTAGATTCCATGGATACTATGCTTACGGTGATATTCTACAGCCGGCAAGGTTACAAGAAGGGCATGACAGCTATCTAAAAACTGGCAGAATCCGTTAAAGTCTCGCAAGATGTTGCTAAAGCGTGGCTTAAGAAGCATGCCATGTGGCAGATTTTCCACCGTATAAACACCGTAGAGCTGGAAGGAGGGCATAGTCGTGCTACTGACCCTGTGTGGTCGCTCAAGGTGTTCGCCCTGGCTGATAGTTTTGACATTCAAGGCCGGCCACCTATATATTATCTTTCTGTCAGTGATGCCCCGCGCAGACGTTTCGTTCGCGAGGAATTTCAGATTGTGCCTGAAGAGACTAATCTTGTTTATGCGGTAGACCCCCATTTTGTGGTGGTCGCTGCGGATGGCGGTCATAGTGTGGCGAAACTCTTTCCTTTCATTGCGGCAATATAGGTTAAAGGCGGTGCCGGAGGTCGGCTTTTGCTACTATTCGTGAAATGCCTTTGTTCTTCGCAAGCAAAATGCTGTACATCTTGGGGCTGAGGCGGGCAAACTCGGAAATTGGCTGGCCGGCGTACTGGTCTTTTAACGTGACCACGCCCTTCTCATTAACTGTGCTGTATAGCGGGTCCTTCAGTGGTTTTCACTCGTATCGTAGAAGCCGGCATCTTCAGTCATATCGCGATAGACATCGACGGTCTTGATCTGCAGCACCAGACTGTCTGTGTCTTTGTATCGCAGGGCAACCTTGTCTCCATGCCTGGTCTTAATGCTCTTGTAGTCAATGTCGTACATGAAGAGTTGCCCAGGTCAATGATCGCCTGCCCCGTCTAGGCGGTTTAACTTCAAGTTGGCTTCTTTGAAATGTACGGCGATGGGGTTGCTGTCAATGATATTCCTCGACTGAAACGCTGGGTCAGCAGCCAGACAGTGCAGCTTGTCTTTCTCACCATCAGATCTTACAAGATCCACCTGGATCTGCTTCTGCCGGTTCTCCGCGGTCTTCCCAACTACTGGTTGTTCATCAGCTTGAAGAAATCTTTATCAAACTCTTATGTCGCTTTGATGAGCTGTAAGTATGGGGCCATCCGCGGGCTTTGGTCGAACTCCAATGTCCTGTGAAACCTGGCTACATGCATTCTGAGCTTTGTGTACAGCTGTAGGTTTAGTAGTGAACCACGTATCACACCTTTTTCAGTGAACTTACCTTCCTTCCGCCGCCTCCTCCCCCTCCAGTTCACTCACTGGATCGCGCTAGTACTCGCTCAGCCAATCCTCTTGAATGATCATAGCCTCAGGAGCCAGTGGATGGTCGATGTGCGCGTCCTGAAGCTCTCCCTGATACTCAAGGTCTACTTCAAGAATGTAGCCTTTTCGTCAATCAGCCGAAACTGCGGTAATCTCGTTAGCAAGGTTAGCTGGATCTGGCGAATCATCCCACTTAAAGTCACTAGTTGGTATACTCTTAATAATGGCCCTTCCATAGATTTTGTTGTTATCAAGTTAGGTTATCCATCTGTTTGGTTTTTCACTGTCATAGTAGTCACACACTGGATTATTCGCTATTGCATGACGGCAGCTCACCACCGAAATGCCACCACCTGCTCCCTTCTGAATAAATAGGTGCATGTCGATGTTTGTCAGCAGCTCGGTGAGCTATAATAGTGAGCTGGGTCAGGGTCGTAGTGTAGGAGAGACGTATCGCGGAATGCTTCAAATACGTCCGCTGGTAGAAGTACATAGGTTTTGAGGTAGAGGTCGTGATAGTCGCCCATGATTTTGCAGCCAAAGGGTTCCACGCGCTTTGGGCATGCTCATAGTCTTTTTAGGATATACATGCCAGGCTGAGTTGGCTGTAGAAAGCATATATCAGTGGAAGCTGTGTTTCTTCGAATCGGCCGCAGCTTCTCATGTATTCATATGGGTAGACGACCTTGCGAAGCAAAAGGTTAATGTCAGCGTATGGCGTTCCGTCTGTATGCTTCGCCGTGGCGCCAAACGCCTTCTTAAGCAAGTTGGCAGCCAGCTTTTTGAGACTGCTGTTCATAACATGGAAGCTGACAACAAACTGCAACTGTCCTAGTGAAAACGTCATGTACTTCTCCATGTTGTTCGGAATGGCGCTTATATGTTTTGTCGAATCTGTTCCGATGGCCTCCATAATCAGGTGGCCATCATAGCCGCGCTCATCACAACACGCACGTTTATTTTTTTCTGGGCAGATGCTCAGCTTGAGATTGCATGCTTGATGGGCGGCTTTGTAGTATTTTCCGGTAATATAACAGTAGTCCCGCACGCGGTCGTGGTCAAGTTTCTCGCCGCAGATGCGGCAGTCTTTGTCGTTCTTTAAAGCCTTTTTGTCGTCTTCACTCAACACTATCGGGATTTCGGAGTACCTCTCAGATCTCTTATAGCTCACACTCACTTGAGGCTCTGGATGAAAGTGTCAATAGCTTCATTACCTCTGTATAGCATTGGCTCCTTGCATACCCCATCACAGAGGACAACTATATAGCAAAAACCACATGGTACGTGGTCAGCGATTTTCTGTGTGTTGCTTCATCTGGATTATTTGCAGGGCCTTCCACTGACACGATAATATATGAAACACGCATCTGTCGATGGTGATGGCGATAGTGGTTCTTAAAGTTTTCCGCTTATATCGAGGTACTCCCTGGCGTGGATTTCCAACGGGTCGGCACGTCTGAAGACATAAAGGCAGCTGCGGCAGACGTGCTTCTTATTTTTTCTTTTTTTTTTTTTTTTTTTTTTTGCTTGTATACCATAGGGCTTAGGTCTTTTATCCAGACATAGTGGTTCTTTTCCGCGGTTCCCAAGTTTCCACCTGCCGCTTCACCTTCGGGAACCACTGCAATCAGCAAAAGCTCGATAGCGTGTGGCCTGGCTTCCTCGCTAATATGCAGAGACCATCCCAAACAAAGATAAACCGCTATAGTTTCATTGCAGCGCTCCAACTTTGTAATATCACTAACCTTGACAGCAAAGTTGATGCCTGTAAAGTCAATCTCACCCAGGTGCTGACGGTGCTTGACTGGCCTGCCAACGTTTGTATCATCTGCTGGGTATAAAGCTGACAGAATAGCCCACTCAAAACAGCGATTATCGGCGTTTTTGACCTTTATAAAAGACAGCCGTATACATTTTGGCGTTGGAACGTAGCTCCGGCCTAAAAATGGGCGGTGCTGCGACATGCTAATATCAAGCGCTTCCCAGAGGGCAATTGCCAATCCAGATCCCTCACGCATGTACTTTTCAATGCGCTTCAGTATGATTGCATTAGCTTGATCAACCAGCTGCTCAAGCTCATCGCTGCGCAATACTACTACTGCGACGGTAAGAAACCAGGCCGTCCCATTCGTTGTTGACATCTCAGTTTCTTTATCGTAGATGTTTTCTATACTAGGCATAGTTTTCTCCAGCTGTGCAAATTAGGATAAAGCTAATTTTTAGGCCATCAATGTTTTCGAGTTCTCTAAAAGGATAGTTTGTGTTCCTGGATCTATAGCATTAAAAAATGCCAAGGCGTCTGCTTCGAGCTCATGCCTTTCAGGCAAGGTAGCACGATAGTCTTTCACAACCGCGTTGACTCTACCTTGCCGCTCTACAAAGTAGGGCAGTCGCCTTCTGATTCAGCGTGGTGCTGAAATAGACGTCTGCCGCCCTTAAGACGGGATAAATGAATACTCGAGAATACTGTTTAGTGCTTCATCAGTTAGCTCTATCTGCGGCTGTTCTGTCCGAGCTCTAAGCGCTTGCGCAGGTGCCGGCTTAAAAACGCATTTGCCACGTGGTGTTGGAACTGGCTGCTTCCGCTCTTGGTGTGGTGCCGGAACTGGCTGCGCTGCTGTGCCAGAGTGCGAAGAGCTGCAAGCCCATCGGAATAAGTTTCGTGGTTAATCTCCCCTCTTTTGAATAAACTGGTAAGCTTCCGTATTGCACCATCCATCTGCATTATATTTAACCGCACAACATTGATCCAAATTAAAATTATTTAATGTATGTTTGTCAATCATTATAGGTGTATGCATACATCTGTAATTAAACAAAATATGCGTATAACGGCCTAAATGGGTGTGCAAATGTTCATCTCATTAAAATCTTTTATCCTGGCAAGACACTTGCACTCATTCTCAAATGTGGCCTCTCTCTTTCGCCGTGCCTTAAACTCCGGAGCTCCGCACTGGTAGAAAAGAGCACATTTTGCTTTTGTCACTAACCCCATATTTAGTGCAGGCGTATTTTCCTCCGCCCTTGCGTACCCTCTGCATGTGAAGTTTACAAACATTCACCATGCAGCTCCTTTCGCAGTGATCCATGTTCCCAATCGACAACCATGAGTATGTATTTCCCGCTCGTACCATGTTTATACAGTTAAGTATACTTTTCTTTCATTAATAATAATTAGTTGCTTACATTCTGGCAGCAAGACAGTACTTTGAATGTTACCAAATAGTTTGATGGTCCCAGCACACCTGGGGGATGGCGGGCTGGGGGGGGGGGACATGGGGTATACGTATGTCACCTGAGTCAAAAGTATCATTTTACTACTACTTCTTGTTCCATACATATTTTTGGTGTCTGAATTTGTTGACCTTCTAGAATAAAACAATTCTTTTGTTCAGTATGTAAATGTAAGTCTTCGATATGACCACCACAACGATGACAGCAGCTGCACCGATCACTTCGATGGCTCATCATGATCATATTGTAACTGACCACGTGAAACTATGTGCTGATGAACCCGACAACTGTCTTGCACATAATCTTCTTGGTGAACGATGCGAAGACGCCGTGTACCGCCATTACTGCAGGCATGCATGTGATCTGTGTTGTATCTCTTTTGTTTTAAAACGCAAAGGCCTAGAAAACGAGAGAGTTAATAAATGTTGCACCCAGCAACAGACTCCACCGGACTGTAACATACTCAGTTACTGCATACTCGCAATCCCAATGGAACTTTGACAAATGCATTCTACGTGTGAAGCATTATGTAAATGCGCATATTTTGTCAGCTTACGGCCCCACGTTATACACGTTATACACGTTATTCCCATGCACAAACTCAGACTGAACTCAAACTTCTTGTGTCTGATTAGCTAATATATGTACACTGAACAAGTCTAATATATGTACACTGAACAAGTCTAATATATGTACACTGACCAAGTCTAATATATGTACACTGAGCAAGTCTAATATATGTACACTGAACAAGTCTAATATATGTACACTTACCAAGTCTAATATATGTACACTGACCAAGTCTAATATATGTACACTGACCAAGTCTAATATATGTACACTGACCAAGTCTAATATATGTACACTGACCAAGTCTAATATATGTACACTGACCAAGTCTAATATATGTACATTGACCAAGTCTAATATATGTACACTGACCAAGTCTAATATATGTACACTGACCAAGTCTAATATATGTACACTGAACAAGTCTAATATATGTACACTGAACAAGTCTAATATATGTACACTGACCAAGTCTAATATATGTACACTGACCAAGTCTAATATATGTACACTGACCAAGTCTAATATCAAAATTTAGAGTGGAGTCTGAGTTTGAGCACGACAACTGTTCTATAACCATAAGGTTTGACCTCGTCATGTTTTCATAAAATGCCTCAAATGTCAAGGAAACAGTTCTAACTAAACGTCTGGATAGTCAATGCGAACGAAAATTGAAGAAAATAACTAAGGCATCCAGGCTCCCTAACCTATGTATATTGCAGCTGAAATTGGAATTATGGTACATGATTCAGTGAGGGAGAAATTCGCATGACAAATCCTGTGACAATTTCTAGGTCCTTCTTTGTCTCTGCTTTGACCAACGATCGCTATTGTAAGTAATTAGCATATCATATTTATGGGTAACATTGAAGAGTCCAGTCTGCTTTGACCAACGATCGGTATTGTCAGTATTTAGCATGTCATATTTGTGGGTTACATTGAAGAGTCCAGTCTGCTTTGACCAATGATCGCTATTGTAAGTAATTAGCATGTCATATTTGTGGGTTACATCGAAGAGTTCAGTCTGCGCATTCATTTGTATATATAGGTCCTCTTTGAATTCAAAATAATTCTCCTTCACACTACATGCACCAAAATGACATTGGCACCACCTAACTCTACATAATAAAATTTCTTATAATTCCTAAACTTGACACAGCAGTTTCCATATCTGATATTTGAGGGTCGATCCCTGGATGCTGGTGTTGTGAAAAAAGATTGTTTATTTATTTTTTTGGTCACAGAGTCATTTTTGTTTTTATACAAAACTGGCTAATGATGGTTTATGATTACCCACCCATCGACCTGCTCTTTTTGTGACTTAATGACTTAATGGTGGAGAAGTTGTTGGACTTGACTAAAATCATACAATACAGATAAATTCATAGACTAGGCAGATTGATCTATCATTAATTATGTGCTATAAGAGAAATTTCAGCTTGCTATGGTTGACCAGAACGTGAATAAAATTTACTTTTGAAATATAATGTAAAGGTTATTCCTTGTAGCTTTGTCTACTTTATATATCAGTTCAGTTTACGAAATAATGCGATGAGTCTGAAGTCACCTATTGTCAAAAAGTGAAGAAAGAACTGAAGGGGAATAGCCACCGAACGACAATCTGTGCATAAGGCTTCATGTGACGAAAGAACTGAAGGGGAATAGCCACCGAACGACAATCTGTGCATAAGGCTTCATGTTGTTCATTCTTTCATAAATCAATTGTGTATTGATTTCATTCCATTAAGTTTCTTGTGAGTCATCTATAAATTTCCATGCTCTGACCAGCCCGAGTAGGGTGCCGTGGTGTATCTCTGGGTTATGTAATTTTACTTCCATTGCTTCGGCAATAAATAGTCTTTCAAACGCTGATGTTCTTTTAAAAAACACCACCAACAACAATTAATGTATTAGTCAATCTATAAAGTTCGTATGGACTCAGATTATCAAGCATATTTCTTGGACATTTGTTCTTTCATTTCCAAAACAAACAACGGCTTGAAAGCAAATTAAAAATACATTTTTCCTATGACTGCTTCCACTGATGACTTTGATTCTTATTTCAGTCAATGTTTTGCAGTTAAGAAATCGGGACATTTTCTATATCTGAGAAGCTACATAGCTCTTTCTTGCTGAGAAAGACTTGGACGTAATAATTGGTTTGGTTTGGCGTTTTACGCCACAACAACACAAATACGATGTTTAGTGCAGAGGCAATGAGAGTACCGTGCCTTGTCCAGGGACGCACCATGGTAGCCAGGCAGTGAAATTAACGAGTGAAATTAGGGAAACAATCACTGCATGCATCTCCCACTTTTTGGATTAGGTACTTTCGTACACAGACGAATGCCGATAACTGGAAGAGGTATATCTTAAGAAAAATAATAAACTTCGTATTGGAAATAATTTAATCTTAGTGTTAGAAATCAGCAAAAATAACTCAGAACACATTTGAACTTCGATAACGTCATTTTCAACTATATATGTTCTATGACATCACACGATAATCCTGTGAACGGCAGTGTATGCCGCTTATGAGACACCCACGGAAAGATTTCCGTCTTCTCATCTGACACGGTGTTCCTCGCAGTTACGCCGTCACATGTATCTGAAATCTTGTTGTTTGGACGTCCATGTGGATCCATTGCAGGGAGCATGAAAGACGCCAAGCTTTTCCTTTTCCCAAGATTTAATAATCTGCTGGATTTGGACTCTCCCCGACGTTCCTTCATACACTGGTTTCCTTGGCCTTTTTTTAATGGGTAGAAGGGAAAAAATACAAATGTTCTTACAAGTAAATAATTTTTGTCATACGATTTTCTCTTACTTACTTTTCTGGCCTCTAAAGTATTCAGCACTCTATCAAGGAAAGTTCGAAGCCCATTTGAATAAGACATGTACATTTATATATACAGTTTTTCACCCTTACAATTAAGATAAAATGTTGTAACTAATATTTTGTACTTAATTGATTCCATATGTGTACAATATTAAACAAATCAAATTCATACATGACAAAACACGAAGTACACGAAACGCGGCCCCTAGCTGAATTATTGCTGGACTGGCATTAGATAAGAAAATTTGTCAATAAATTTGAACGCAGAACGAAAGACGGTATGACGGATACATTGATGCCGACAAAGTTATCCATCTGTCTCGCTTTCTCTTGCAGACGAGAAATTATAACCTCTGCACATCTATATCTAAACGCTTTTTATTGTCACCTAGCCTCTATATTCATAAACTGAGAGTATAACTTTAACCCTATTCACAATAAATTGCATTTTTAATGTTTTACCCTGTGTTGAATTGGACTCACAATACTTGTAACGACGCTTTCACAGAGATTCCTACTTCTCACTTGCATATGTGTGTATTAGTATTTGCTAGCTTTTAACTCTGTACGTCAGCACAATAATGACTTTTTATGGTGCTGAATAAAAGTAAAATTGTAAAACATGTATTCTAAAACTGTATTTTCACAAAGAAAAAAAACGGCTTCGCCGTGTTATCTTATGTTAGGGTTTGAGCTAAAACTGTGAAATCCAAAGGCACAAAATTGTGAGAATAGGAGCCTGCTTTAACTGGACATAAAAATCAAGCTTTTTTCAAAAAATGTCATAAACAAATGCGATTAATAAATTAAATGTGTAAAACATACTTGCATACTACGTCTTACTAGAACAAAATAACAATGATATATATATATATATATGATCGTCATGCTGTTAGTATAGCAATGTTAGTAACTGTTAAGCTTATTAGTATCGCAGTATTAAAAAATATATATACAACAAGAAATGTTTTTCAGCAAAGATGAACCCGTTTGAGCCAAAGAATCAATCTCAATTAATTACACACGACTGGTAAAAGTTAAGATTGTGATCGATGGAAATTGATCTAATTTTACTGACGAATATTTTGATCTTCATTCACACATTGTACGAAGATTGTGTAAAATAAACTTTCACGGGTTCATCTTTGCTATGTTTGTATCTTAATATGATATATGTTTAATATACAGCCAAGCAAATGCCATATAAACTTTTTAAATAACTTACCACCAACATATGTACTTTCTGTACCTAAAATCTCTGTAAACCAATCAAGTGAGTATATTTCTTTATCTCCCAATTATTTTATCTTTAAAGTGAGCCAATCGTTTTGGAACCAAACCTTTCATATACAAATATTGTTTTCTGGGGGTTTTCTGCTTGTCAATGCATTCTATAACACTTATGACCCATTAAGGCTTAACTTGAAACATAGTACAAATGGTATTTTGGGACAGCACCAACATAACTTTATTAGACTATTTCATTTCGAGTTTAAAGGTTCTTAATGTGTTCATTTAACAGAACATCCGCACCGTCAGTAGAATTTTAACAAATCTTCATTTGTAAGGAAAATTCAAAGCAATAACATTAGCAGAAGACCACTGAAAAGTGTTGTTGGAAATATAAATAATATCTCATGAAAGCCGCCCGTTGAAAAATACTGTCCTAACACTTTCTCTGTCGTTCTCTCGATTGTGATTAAGTTTCTATCACAAATCATTAATGCATGAGTTACACCTGTGTCTTGAGGGACGACTTTCTTTCCAGGAAGGACAGAGTAATTTGTTTTAATTAGAAATGAGATACTCAAGTCCAAAGTTTCATTTTGCGATTTGATTTTCTTAGATTATAAATATTTAATAATATGAGGCCAATCTATTTTTAAGTCACCCAATTGGTTTGGATTATCGAGCGTTTCTTACTTAAGCTTGTTTAAAGCACATCTCCTAACCATCTTAAATTATCTCTAACTTTCCAGACACTAATACTAACCGACAGCGGCATATGCATGTCATGCACACAAAAGCTACGACAGCAAGGCAGTAGATATATCTGTTTCACTGTCATGCTCTGAAATGTTAAACAAGGCATTAGTACATACACATCCAAATGAATTAATAAACAGTGCATCATTACAGACACATTACAAAAAATCTGGTTAATTATACAAAAAGCTACAGTCATGTCTTGCGGAAACTTATTAGACTGCAACAACATCTTTCCTCCATATAGAATACAGTAGAAAATTATGATCATAGTAAAGTTGAAATCTAAATCAAGAACATATTATTTGCCGCTTTTTTTTACAGCATACCAAATTCACAAAGGCTTCTTGGCAAGTGTTCCTTCCAAAGTTTTGGGATCGTGTATTGAAGGGATTAACATGTATTTTGTTTTGTGAATCATAGTAGAGTATTCTAGATATCAAACTTGGATTCACATAATCTTCCAAAATTCGTGCATAATCTATCAGTCTCGATCTATCTAATTCACAGATGCCCCAATTTTAATACTTAGCCTAATTGTTGGTCCAAAGTTCTGTTTATTTAACACAAACTTCTAATGAAGTCCATTATTTAGGTTAATCGAAAATCTTGTGAATGAGCATTATATTTAACTTTTAATACGAATACAAATATTCCAGCCAGTTGACTTGTATTTTGTCGAAAGGAATAATATACTATCATTGTTCAACATTTTAAAATACTGGTTGTATCTGTGTATAACTCACACTAAACTTCGAACAGCATAGGCCATGGTCTACCTTTATCTAATTGAACCAGACCCACGCGTGGCTGATGATATGTAAAATTTAATATGTTTTTGTGATGATGATATGTATGAACTTAATACGTTTTTGTGATGATGATATGTATAGATGTAATACGTTTTTGTGATGATGATATGTATAGACTTAATACGTTTTTGTGATGATGATATGTATAGACTTAATACGTTTTTGTGATGATGATATGTATAGACTTAATACGTTTTTGTGATGATGATATGTATGAACTTAATACGTTTTTGTGATGATGATATGTATGGACTTAATACGTTTTTGTGATGATGATATGTATAGACTTAATACGTTTTTGTGATGATGATATGTATAGACTTAATACGTTTTTGTGATGATGATATGTATAGACTTAATACGTTTTTGTGATGATGACATGTATGGACTTAATACGTTTTTGTGATGATGACATGTATGGACTTCATACGTCTTTGTGATGATGACATGTATGGACTTAATACGTTTTTGTGATGATGATATGTATGGACTTAATACGTTTTGTTATGATGATATGTCTGGACTTGATACGTTTTTGTCATGATGATATCTATGGATTTAAGACGCTTTTGTCATGATGAGATGACGTTATGTTTCGCTTCAAACATAAACAGTTTCATTGACTGCTTTAGACACGACTCCTGCATCGGCGTCTGTTTTATGTTTAATGATATCTTTTAAGATTACGATAGTATATTGTACTCAATGTTGCAGAAAGCATGGCTTGATAAATTTTGAAATTGCTAGAATGTCTTAGTAATTTCGCTTTCTATAAAGTTTGATTAAATCATCTTCTAACGACAAATGCGATCTATGAAGCATTTCACCACACCCTCGAATGGTGCTTATCTCACGTAGTCACGCTAGAGTCTGGTTAAATGAGACTAGGTCTCCAGCGCATAATGGATAGACACATATGGTCTACGCTGCTCGCTTGAAATCATGAGTAGAACGAAAAGTTTACACTCTGATCCACCGGCGTTTTACGTAACGCCAGATCTCCAGATCTGAGTCTGACCTGTCTATAGTGGGGCGAGCGTGATACACCGATAAACAAGGTACAAACAGTTGCGGAAGACAAAACAACAGATGTGTTACTGGATCACGAGTACAGATATCATCCAAGTAAAGGAATCTGAGAGTCGATTTTATCTTGAGCTTAGAGATTGAAAACGATACTCGTATCTATTTACATAGAATTGCATTTTAAGTTTAATTCTAAACGACATCCCAAATAATAACAACTGAGACAAAGTGGGACTTTGTTCGTTGTTTTCTTCTCAAAACATTTACAAAAATCCAACTATTTGCACTTTATACTGTCAGAAGTGCAAACGGAAAACTTAATCAATATAGCATCAATTTTTAAAAGTTTTAAACAGCAATATTTCAATTGTGCACAGATTAAACATTTAAATAATCCTGCGTTCAAGTTTCGAAAAGAAGTTTCTAAACTCCACCCTATTAAATGAGAAGAGTGAAGATAAATTAAGTCTGTAATATTACTATTCCCGACCTATTCATTATATTTAACCGATTGACCTTTAAAGCTGTCTAAAACTATCCCTATCTAGGTCCTTGTTTTTAAATAAGTGTACCAATATCGAATATTTTCATAATTTTTCCCCGTCCTCTTGAACATGTCACTTTGTTTCATTGTGTTGATCAATCTTATTACTAGGGAGCATCTGGTCACAATATAATCTGCCCTGGTCTTTTTTTTTTCTTCAAACAAAAATTCTCCAAATGAAGAATTACACCAGTTGTGTCTTGTCGTGGACAATACGTCTGGGAATGTTAATCATGGAAAGTGTCATTTTTATGGAATATATGTGGGTGTTTCATCAAGGTCTATGTAAGCGACAATTTATTTATATTTTTTTATATATTTTCTTTTCTATTTTTTTTTGTTGTTGATGTTTTGTCCAGAATTTACATGTAAATGGCGATAATACGCTAATGCTCTGTACTTTTGCGATATGTTTTCAGATGTAAGATTCATGTAGCATGTAGCTTTATAAAACGGATTGACTATTACCTGATTTATTTTTGACTCTTTGGATGACGGTTTGGTCGATGAAAGGTTTGTATAAATTAGTACCTCCGCTCATATATGTTCTCTTTGAGAAATCTTCACTAAGTGGCCTCTTTTCTTTCACATCAATCGATCTGTAATGAAATTACATGAACCTATAGACGTTCTCATATTGTTTATAATATATTTTAAATTAATACCACTGGTGCAAATAATGCATAATACACTTATACCATGCCCTTGCTAATTTTTCATTTTGTTTTTACAGAACATAAAAGAAAGTAGTATCAGAACTCTTAAAATAAGGAAAGTTTTGGATAAAAGGCTTCGTCAGTCTAACAAAAGGACTTTACTGTTATTATAGTCTGCGATAGCTCTGAAACAATAAGAGGTCAATTTTCTAGTCACACCTAAAGCACTGCATTTTGGTCTTTCCTAACCAGAATCAAATTTAGGATCGAATCATTATCACATGGTATTGCAACAATAAACACAAGATGGACAACATATCAGGCGATTACTGAGGACTTAACTCTCCGTTAATGTACCAAGGAACTTTAGAAAATCAACATCTATTTCTGCAGAATGTTTCTTCATTTTAAGGCTTGATTCGAGCAAAAACTAGAGAATGACTTTCGTGTGTTTTCAAATACAAGTATTATAATAAGTGTTTTCATTCGTAATGGTTATCCCGCGAACTTATCACGTTAGGTCAGATTTGTTCCATTTGCGGCGTATTGGTTATCCCTTGAACTTGTCACGTTAGATCAAGCCTGTCCCATTTGTGGCGTATTGATTATCCCGTACACATTTCAAGTTAGGTTAAAACTGTTCCATATGTGGTGAATTCGTTATCCCGTAAATTTGTCACATTAGGGCAAATCTGTTCCATTGGTGACGAAATGGTTTTCCCGTAAACTTATCAGTCGTATAGTGTGACACGTTAGAACCAAACGGGACTCTCATGTTAAACAGGATCTTGCGGATTACTCAGCCAAATGAGAATTTAACATTAGGCCGCCATCGTGGTTCATAGATTTTCACAGGATGAGTCTGTCTGTTTACAAATGTAACAGTGTACGGATCATTTAATGCGGGAAATGTGAGTTTTTCTACCCTCTACTGACATGAATATTACGTCCTAGGTTTATCGTGTGTGCTGAGTCTGTCTGGTTAAAAATGTAACAGTGTATGGATCTATTTTGGCGGGAAATGTGAGCTTGTCTGCCCTCTAACTGAATGAATATTACGCCGTAAGTTTCTCATGTGTGGGGTTGTCTGACCGATAACAAGAAATATAATGATAAAACTACATCTAGTATTTACACGCCTTTTGGAATGACCTACGTTCACTCATTTACTGATTACACAGGATAGGATATAAAAGAAGGGTATAAAAAATAGAATGTAATTCCATTATAAATAAAAATACCTTTCCTATCCTCCTACCACCCTAGGATTCCCTCATAAATGAAGTAAAACCTTTAGTCCCTGTATAATATCCCTACCCAACCCTAGTCTTCCCTCCCCTACCCCCTTTTTCATCAAAACTATAATCCCATTCATACAGGGTAGGATGTAAAAGAAGTGATATTTAAAAAAATAGAATTTAAATCCCTCATAAATAAAAATGTATACCCTAGCTCCTACTACCCTATGATCCACATTATAAATAAAGTATAATCTCTAAACCCTCTATAATGTCCCTACCCTCCGCTTTGAAACAAAACTACCATCCCCTTTTTTATTCTCATAATCCGTATAATTTTTCCAGTGGAGTGAAAGAAGAGATAAAAGTAGGCAGCCATTCTTTTATTACTTTGTGGCATTAAAGGTGTCCATGGGAAATTAACATTAGGTTACCATTTTATCGGTTTCTCATGACAAGGGTAAATCCTATGTTAGAAATGTCATATGTTTTATCTTGTATAAATCCTATATGAAGCTCAGTGTGGGGGAGGGGTATAGAAATGTTATCTATCCTAAATTGTACAATTCTTACTGGCAGCCAGTTGTATTTTTGCATAAGGCTGGCAAGATGGCTTTTTGTGTAAATTTTTTATCCAAAGTCAATGAGTTGATCAGGCTACGATGTTTTTTCTTAACTTTGTATCAAAACTGACGAATACAAATTTGAGACTGACCTCGGCTTGCCTCCCCCACCCCAATTCATGTTTTGCTCAACATTGAAGACATGCAGTGCAAAACATTACCTATGAAGCGGTTTTGAGATCAACAATATTTTGCAACATTGTTAAACGATAATTTGGAGTGAAGCTAAGATTTCTGACATACATAAACATAGGTCGAGTTATCTTGACAGAAAGGATAGATTTTTTTAACCCTAAAGATCGATTGCAACATTTGGCTCTTAGAGTTTTTTGAAACTAAATTCTAGATTTAATATGATCAATGAAATGTACAAGTGTTTATATTTCTGAGAGCACTGTCACAAAAAGATTCAGGGAGAGAGAGAGAGAGAGAGAGAGAGAGAGACCCATCAAACAGGAGAGATATTCTCCATCAATGGGTATGTGTGTGTGTGTGTGTGTGTGTGTGTGTGAGAGAGAGAGAGAGAGAGAGAGAGAGAGAGAGAGAGAGAGAGAGAGAGAGAGAGCAGGGGGGGGAGAGCGGGCCTTACTCAACAGGCTACAGACCATACCAAATTATTATTATCATTATTATTATTAGTAGTAGTAGTAGTAGTAATAGTATCAATTTTTTTATGATATGTGAGAGAATCTATAAATATAAAATTATAATCTATAAAATGTGTATATGTTTGTCAATTTGTGTGTTTGTGTGTGTGTTTTGTGCGTGTGTGTATGTGTTTGAAATAGAGAGGGAGTAATCCATTGATTCAAAATATTCATCTTAGTCATGTTTGCTACATTTTTTTGTATATTTAAACATATTGACTTTTAACTAAAAGGGTATGCAGGGTCCATAGAAAATGAGAAATAAGCGGGATATCAAAAACCTTGAGCAAAAGGACGATCGTGTATTTTCAAGTTTTATTTTCATTGCTGTATTTGACAATATTAGACAATCTTTGCAAGACTTGACCGTAGCTTTTTATGAGTCTGGCAGTGTTTATATTTCTGAGAGCATTGTTCCCAAAATGTTCAGAGAGAGAGAGAGAGAGAGAGAGAGAGAAATTTAACATGGAGCGGGTGGGTGTCTGAGAGAGAACATTTAGCATTGAACGTGTGTGTGTATGAGAGAGAGAGAGAGAGAGAGAGAGAGAGAGAGAGAGAGAGAGATTGGGAGAGAGATAGGTACATTATAAAATGTGTGTGTGTGTCTGAATATCTTATTCATACTTAAAACAAACAACAACAACAAAAAACAACAAAAAAAACCAACAAAAAAACAATTCAGATATAAGCACTTACATTTTGGTATATTTTCTCATGAATAAGAAATACAAATAAATTTTTAAAAAAATATCACAAAATATCACATCCAAAACAAGTGTATAGAGTCATTTTGACCGAGTCAGAAGGTAATGAAGTTCACAGGCAATTATTTTCACAGATAATGAGTTCATACTTGACTTTGTTCCTAAAAAGATCTGCCAATTAAGTCGATGAACGGGCAGTTTCCTTACTCTGTTGAAAAAGAGCTTCGATGCGTTTTGTCTCCAAAGAAATTAATGGCAGTAGGAAATAGTCACTTATGTCTTTATACCACTCTTTCAAGATTTTCTCTTCTGAGATGAGGGTCAGTGTGTCTTCCAGATATTCCTCCATCTTTTCTTCTTGATTCATAATTAAACATGTGTCGTGTTGCACTTGACTAGGATGATCGATTTGACAACCATAACAATATTCTTTGGTCAGGCATGTGACTCTTTCAGCGAAGTAGCGAGAAAAACCGGAGAGTAAGTGTTGCTTTTGTTCTGGCCATCGTGACATCATGACTTTATTCTATTATTTTTCAACTTTTGTTTCCTCCACTTGGGGTCTGTAAATGCTGTTCTGGTTGGAAAACATCAACCTGTTTCTTTACGTCCATGACTTTGTGTTACATATATTTTTTTTCTCTCTTTCTTCTCCACTTAGACCCTGTGACTGCGGCTCTAGATGTAAAACATTATCCTCTCTGTCTACGTTCATTTTCAAGAAACAAAATAGTCATGTTTCAACTGCCTTTCTCTCATACACCAACCCGCTCTATGGTAAATTCTCTCCTCTCTCTCTCTCTCTCTCTCTCTCTCTCTCTCTCTCTCTCTCTCTCTCTCTCTCTCTCTCTCAATTTTTGGGTACCAGCGCTCTCGGAAATATGAACACTGCCAGACTCATGAAAAGCTACGGTCAAGTCCCGCAAAGATTGTCGAATATTGTCAAAAACTGCAATGAATAAAACGAAAACC
This sequence comes from Margaritifera margaritifera, assembly GCA_029931535.1. Taxonomy (NCBI): domain Eukaryota; kingdom Metazoa; phylum Mollusca; class Bivalvia; order Unionida; family Margaritiferidae; genus Margaritifera; species Margaritifera margaritifera. Next base: position 1,106,538 of record JAQPZY010001374.1, read on the forward strand.
TACACAATCACCCCTTTTTCTCAATGTTTGTGATCTTCCACTTAGTCCTCGATTTATATGGACCTTGTATACCCCTCTAGTTAAAAGTCAATATGTTCCAATGTACAAAGAAATGTACCAAACATGACAAAGATGGAATATTGTCATACAATGGATTACCTCCTCTCTCTCTGTTTCACGCACACCGACACACGCATTCTCTCTCTCTCTCTCTCTCTCTCTCTCTCTCTCTCTCTCTCTCTCTCTCTCTCTCTCTCTCTCTCTCTCAATATTTGCGAGACAGTGCTCCCAGAAATATAAACACTGCTAGGGTACATTTCATTGATCATAATAAATGAGTTTATTTTCAAAAACTCGAACTGAAAAATGTTACAGTCGATCTTTGGCTTGGATAAAAGAAAAATATTGCTGCTCTCAAGAACCGGTTAATAGGCAATATTTTGCACTGCATGTCTTCAGTGTAATGAAAAACATGATTTTATGAGAAGAAAAGCCTATGTCTGGTCAACTTTTCATTCATCAGTTTTGATATAAAGTTAGGAAAAACCATCATAGCTTGATCAACACGTTGACCTTTGATAATAGGTCGTCAGTGCACCTGTTAAGACAGTAAGTTTACAAAAGAGCATCATGCCAGCTTTATGAAAAATACAACTGGCTGCCAGTGGGAATTGTAAAATTTAGGATAGCTAGCATTTCTACCACTCCTTGAGCTGCATATAGGATGTATACAAGATAAAATATATGAACATTTCTAACATAGGATTTACCCTTGTCTTCAAAACCCCATAAAAATGGTAACCTAAGCTTAGTTTCCCATCGACACCTAAAATGCCGCAAAATAATGAACAAGATGGCGGCCTACTTTTATCTCTTTTTTCACATCACTGGTAAAATTATATGGATTATGAGAATAGTAAAGGAGATTGTAGTTTTCTTTTAAAAGGGGGTAGGGACATTATGGAGGGTCTAGATTCTAGAGGTTATACTTTATTTATACTTTGGATCATAGGGGCTAAGGAATACATTTTGATTGATTAGAAATTTAAATTCGTTTTATTTATTTTCATTTTTATTTTTTATGCTCTTTCTTTACATCCTATCCTATGTAAATGGGATGCTAGTTTTGTTTAAAACAAGATGGTAGGAGAGGGTAGGGACATTATAGAAAGTTTACATGTTTACTTTAGGTATAATGGGGATCATATGGTTGTAGGGGATAGGGAAAATATTTTCATTTATGAGGGAATTAAATTCTATTTTTGTATACTCCTTCTTACTCTGTGTGGTCGGTAAATCATTGAATGTTGGTCATTCCGAAAGGTATCTTAAATAGTAGGTGGAGTTTTATCATTGCATTTCTTGTTAAGCACCAGAGAACCCCACGCATGATAAACTCACAGCGTAATATTAATTTTCAGTTAAATGGCAAAAAAACTTACATTTCCCGCCAAAATAGATCCATACACTGGGACATTTCTAACCAGACAGACTCACCACACATGATCAACGTACGACGTAATATTCATTTCTGTCAGCAACCAGACAAACTCCCACTGATTACATTAACCGCCAAAATAGACCCATACACTGTTACATTTCCAGATAGACGGACTCACCACACAAGATAAACCTAGGACGTACAATTAATTTCAGTTAGAGGGTATACAAACTCACATTGGCACCAAAATAGATCCATACACTGTTACATTTCTAACCAGGTAGACTCATCCTGTGAAAACCTATCAACCACGATGGCGGCCTAATGTTAAATTCTCTTTTGGCTGTATAATTCGCAGATCCTGTTAACATGGGAGTCCCGTTTGGCTCTAAATTATCACAGTATACTACTTCTATTATTACGTTAGGTCAAATCTGTTCTATTTGTGGCGAATAAATATCACCTCGATCTGGATGCTTCCAATCAATGCTAGATGCCTGGAAGTCAAATGTGTCATATAATGGAGCTCCGGTAGGATTTATTTTAAACAACCAAAAATATAGTACAATATTACTGAACACAAAAAAAAGGATTCTGCAAAATTATAAACTGAGTCTTATATTATTTACTTTCACTTCATATAAAACTTGCGAAGGGACATGAATGATAGATCGGAAAAGGAAAATAAAATATGTATGTAGTTGGGTCCCAAAGTTGCAGGAGAAAAATGTGGAGTTAATAAACGTTTATTAATTTAAAACTGTATTTTTTTTTCGGCAATGTGTAATCATATTTGCAAGGACACAAAGATATAGTTAGAGTCATCGTTTTAACTTATATAAAATAATTTTTGAAAGAAAGAATAACTATACCCACTTTCCGTTTGCTTTACAGAGAGATGGTAATTTTGGCAGTGAGCTAAAGGAAGGACCGACGTATATTCCACCAAAAGACGATCTTTCTTTATCTTCTAATGGATCTTTTGATGCTTCAATTGGGGACAGTCTTGAAGACCTTTTACTGGAATAAATGTGAAATATTTTTAATCGCTTTCAATTAAATATTATTTACAGTCTAAGAAATACACATGTTGGCGTATTATTTACCTCCAATCATACTGAACATCACAAACTTAGTATCCTCTGCTCATAATCTCATAATCTGCTCATAATCTCATAATCTCTATCCGATAGCATTGATTATGGTCATAATATTACTTTATTACTTAAATATCATCATATTAGAATATTTTCCTCAGTTTCTTGCTTAGATTATTAATTTACATTTCGTGCAAATAAACTACGACACATTCATGACAATTTTAAACGAACGGTTTTAAAGATGTGGGAAATAAATAGATACAATTTCAATCGTTATTATTGATCAGAAGAATTTCCGAACAATGTTTGATAAAACAGTAAAATACATACTATACTTTTGGAAGCTCATAGCTATCTATATTTGAGCATTCAGTGTATCCTGAACTTGTCTTTTCGGCACATGGTTTTGAGACAAAAGTAGAAGTTAACACCAATGTGTTCGTTCCATAGCTGGTTTCCGAGTTCATGGATTCTTCGTAATCGTCAAAATATAAAGAGGCTAAACAGGAAAAAGAAATAAACGTAAAAGCGTTCAAATAATTGCAAATTAGACTATCATCGCAACGAAAACTGCACATTTCTGACTTTCAACACTACGTTAAAATTCGCATTAACTCATTAACGAAAAATCAGTTTGTATAGATACAGAAAATTTATGACATGCTAAATTTCAGACATATCTTTTGATGCATGGCTATTGAGAATTTATTTTAACTTTCCTATGTGAATTGAATACTAACTAATTGTTTTCGGTATAATATATTTATATTTTACAAGAAACTTTTTGTATTCCTTGATTTACGGTGGCATTAAACAATGTTCCTGGACAATTATAGGGTTCAGTGCTGTTAATTTCTATCATCTAACGTCCATTATTTAATTGTCACAAATTTCCATGCATCAGCTAAATTACCAAGTACTAATTAAAGACACAAATACATATTCTTCAACAAAATAATAACAATTCACACGAAAAATTGCACTTTTATCTTTTATCAGACAAAACTGAAACGGGAAGTAAACTGAATAGACTGTTTATTTATTATCTCCCTTTTGCCTAATATTTGTTCTATGTTTATGACTCCGAGTACTCAAATATTTGCTCAACTCAGAGCACTTTCTTTCTGTAGGAAAAAGTATATATCTTCGAGGGCGTAAGCCGTCGTGATAATAGAAGGGCAAACTAAAGCGAACGGAGTTAAGTACATATTTGGTATTTACCGCTTTTAATCCAAGAATTCATTCAATGCTATAAATTTAAACAAAACCCACAAAATAAGCAGAGTATGAGTAACTGTAACTAAACTCTGTCTAAATATATTAAACAGGCCCGACACCCTCTCCTGCATTTCGTAAAAGGGGAGGAATTGAGCTCCGGAAGCGCAGTGGTTAGCTTGCCGGACTCGCGACCGGAAAGGTGCTGGTTCCAATCTTACCCTAGGATTAGCCCTGGTAGCCTACCGTGGTGTTTTCTCTGAGCAAAACACACTACTCATTTAGCTGCGGCACTAAGTAACCAACCTATCTATGTTGCCGTGGCGTAAAACACCAAACCAAACCAAATATGTTTTTGCACATGTTTCGCGGCAATAAGAATTTGATTTGTAATCTGAGAGAGAAATGCCAGTTACAAAGTATGTCCAGGACGATTTCCAACAATTTCTCAAAAAGAAGTCATACCTTAAGAGAACGCAAATTTACGTCAGGAAGAGAAACGAATACATTAAGCAAAAAGTCTGTAAACGGTAGACAACATCTAAGTTATATGCAATACATTAATATAAAGTGTCTTTTTTATTGAATTACATTACTTGGTATAAGGTTGTATGTGCGAACATTAATATAACACAGAAAGCACGAGGCAAGTATTGTTTTGTACTTGTTGACGAGATATATATTTTTGTTAGAGGAATAATCATTCATTTGAGAAACATTACAAAGCACAAACAACTTTTTTTCTCATCGCAATATTAACAATTGTGAATTGTGTGTTTAACTACTGTTACGAAACAAGAATTCAGTCGTATGTAGGAAACTAAATCGATTTACATTGAAAAAATAATACACTTGCAAATGAATGAGTTTGCAAATATGGAGCTGTAATGGATGAATAATAACCAAATAATATAACCATGCTGACTGGTAAGAAAACAAACTATGGATAATTTGGATTCATTTATTCAAAAACTACGTAGGTATTTTGCATTGGTTATGAACTTGTAATGTCAAAATGTGCACAAAAGTGTTATCAGATCAGTGACGAAGTTAAAGGTCTATTAAAATGGGTCCTTTTTGAGAAGTTGATGGTAGTAGTCTTAAACAGATTTTGTCGCTGGCACCTTTCTATTAGATTACAAATAAAAACAAATTATCGCCAAAAAATCATGTGCAAACACGTATTTGCACAGAGTTTAGTGGAAAAAGCAATCAATATGTGCTTGACGTTGAGTGTTAACATGAAAGCATAATTTTCTTATAGAATTTCTGTAACTCTTGATATAATAAATTGTATGCTATATACTGGAGACAAACTGCGGATCAGGAACGAAGTCTAGAAATATACATGTATAGTTAACTGTAATTACCACATGATAATTTGCTGGGTGACGTATCTGCTATGTGAAGCTCAATGATTTTTTTATGAAGTGGCACCTCGAAGTTGACTTCTACTGTATCTATATTCTCCCCAAGTTGCTCCAGCAAATCTCGTAACTCCTGAGCTTTCTGAATTGTAAGTAAAAACTGAATCATGAGAGAATGAGTGGTGAACAAATATAGTAGCACAGTGGATACTCACCTGTGGCAACACAATAAGCATTTTACTGGATAATGTAAACGGATGCATTCCGGTAACATAAAAAGAAAGTTGATGTAGGTTAAACTTTCAACTCTCTTATCGGAAAGAAAGAAAAATTCTAATTTGCGGACATATATCGATTGTTAGTTTTTAACTTGGTGGGAAAGAACGTGAAAATTCTATGGTAGAATATTACATACATGTTATATGCACTGTTGGCTCCAGAGAAGGTTCTGGGGATTCAATCGACACCACTCCCCTTTTCCAGTTAAATAGTACATTTCTCACTGAAAAACAAAGACGATATACCATTCCAAGCAAAACGAACCACCCACACCCCTTTAAAAAAATAGAACCCCGTAGAAAATTCGTGATCCGTCTTTGCTATGTACCATGCAATTTCCTACGAATATTAGGCTTAGAGCAAAATCAAACAATACAAAAGTACATTACCTGTGACATTATGGCTTTATATATCTTATTTTCTTCTTGTAACTCTTCGCTTTTACTAGGCAAATCACAACTATTTTCTCTCGACCTAGCTTTTGGTTTTGCAAGTTTGGCTCGGATTTTTCTTTCTTCACCTGTCGGGTCTCTCTTTATCTCGACAACCTACATTATTGAAACATATTTTCATGTAAGCTTGGTCACCTTATGGTATAATTTTACAAGTCTATATAATATCTTTAAACAACAAGAGAGAGAGAGAGAGAGAGAGAGAGAGAGAGAGAGAGAGAGAGAGAGAGAGAGAGAGAGAGTGAGAGAGAGAGAGAGAGAGAGAGAGCTGTGGTTTTAGTAACTTTCTAGCAAAGTTCATGGCACTTATCAGTATTGACAAGAATATGAAGAAAAATATATTTGTTTTAACAAGGCGATATACTTTGGCAGTAGACCAGTACTCAATACTTTGATATTGTATCTGACTTTCATAAGAATATAAAAAAATACTTCATTGTTGTATTTGACTTATATAAGTATACCAAAGTTATTTCATGTTATATCTGACTTATATAAGTATACCAAAGTTATTTCTTGTTATATCTGATTTATATCAGTATATAAAATATACCACGTTGTTGAATCTGACTAGATAGATAGATAGATAGATAGATAGATAGATAGATAGATAGATAGATAGATAGAGAGATAGATATCTCCATTTTGTATCTGACTTTTATAACTCTATACAAGATACTTAATTTTTGTAACTGGCTTATTTAAGTGTGTGTATATATATATATATATATATATATATATATATATATATATATATATATATATATATATATAAGTATATACAAGATACGTCTTTGTTGTACCTGACTAACATAAGTATATAAAAGATACTTTATTGATGGACCTGACTTATATAATTATATAAAATAGGCCTCATTGTTATATCTGACTTATATACGTATATAAAATTATTTGGAAGAAATACAGCAAATCGATGTTGGTACATCTTTACGTGATGCTCAGATTACTGACCTCAGCTGAAATGGTACACTTCTATATTATTATGGAATATAATATATAAAACCACAATGAATAGTGATACAAACGTAAGTTTTATTAGGTTCAATCAATATTTTACTTGCAGTTATTAATATCAGAGAATAAACAGTTTCTATTCATTGAAATTACTTCTTCTTTTCATTCATCTTCTAACTCGTCGTCGTTGTCGTTGTAGAATTAGAAGTTAAACTAGTAATAGTCGTAGTAATGACGATAGTAGTAGTATCATCAGCCGTAGAAGTAGTAGTGGTAGTGGCGGAGGTGATGGTGGTAATGACAGAGTGACGGAAGTTTTATTGATGGCAATAACGACAAAATTATCATTAAATATGGGGGAAACCTACCTTCGGTGCAAATACAAGGCAGAGAGTGATAGTTGTACAAAATATGATGAAAAGGCTGATGATGACGAATGATGATGTTGGTTGGTCTGTGATGACGACAGATACGGCAGCACCGCATGCACACATGATCACAATATTGTAGACGCTCATTCCTATGTATTTAGAGTCATTAAGCGCTGGAATGCTGACTTGGCGAGTTTCCCAGGCTAAGAAACAACCAAATACCTGCACAACAAACACAAGGTACCGTCTATACTCGCGTATAATTTCCATCCAAATCCAAACAACATATACCCTGATCTGCCGTCGCATAATGCGCCGACAGATCAGGATCTATGTTGTTTGTTCTACTAATTAGTCCTTATCAACTGCATAGACCTAGATCTGCCAGCGCATTATGCGACGGCAGATCTGGGTCTAAGCAGTTTGCAGTTGGCACAAATTTATACGCGAGTACAGACGGTATGAATTTTTTGGTCTTATCTTACCTTCGAAGATCTGTTGAATCGATTTTTATTTGCTTTGATAGACAGACATATATATCCGTAGGTAGATAGATTGGTACATATATAAAAAAGAGAGGTGTACTCATATATGTTTATATGGATATCTTCTGAGGCATTTGAACATATGCATAAAGAGGTACTCTAACAAGTGAAATAATGTTAGTAGATCAGTTTGTTTCGCAAAGGCGTGGAATTTTATATTAAGGGGTAACGATACGTTCAAACATATATAATAGAGAACTAAGTAATATAAACGTTCGAACTTTCTATCAGAATATTAAGCATTGTTTTAAACCAAATAACATACTGATAGCATCATTTAACTTTAAACGAGAAATAATAAAGTAACGTAACAAAGTACAGTACCATACACTTATAGCGATATCGTACACAACTACATATCACATATTATGAGGAAAATCAAACGGTCTCATTAACTTTTTTGTATAATCTGTGTTGACGATAGTTTGGTAACGCAATATATTTATTTTATTGCTAGGGCATCGTTATACTTAAAGTTTACTGTGTACCCTATCAATTAAAAGGAAGCGATAATTGACGATTAATATTTTCTCCTTATACGCAATGCCTTTATCAAAAAGTATAATTAGTATAACTGCAAAGGAGATCTTACCAAGAGCATCCCCTTGTAGGCATATATAAGGCCAAGCCAAATTTCTACGTGGTTACTTGTGCAATATTCAATGACTGGTATAACCTCATATTCTCCATCGTCCTAATAATACAGTAAAAGAAAATATATACACACTTATTCCAAGTTGCATACATTCAACAAGCGATATTTAAATCATCATTCATTTATTGGTTATAATTTATTCTCAGATGAATCTGCGTTCACAGTAAATTCATTCTTTTTTCAAAAGAAACGGAGAATGGCATTACTGAAAGGAGTTTTACTTTGTGACATTTTTTTTACTGACGCTTAAAATGTATACAAAGGATAGAAGTTCTTCTTCATTGTTCGTTGTCGTTATCATTGTGTCAGCACTCTCTCTCTCTCTCTCACACACACACACACACACCCCCACACACACACACACACACACAGATTCAGCAGTGGATCAGTGGTTAGCGGACTCGCTACTAGAAGGATGCGGGTTCGGTTCCTGCCCATACCAGGCCAGGTCAGCTGCCGTGGTGTCTCTAGACAAGGACTTACTGCAATTGCCTCGGCATGCTCTATTCTTTCGTGCGTTGATGTATCGTTAAACTCCTATGAATCAGTCAATTTCTTATATATACACACACAAATACCCACCACACACATATACAAAAATCTGGTTTATCTTTAATAAAATCATAGATATTAAAAAGCAAGTTGCAAAGTAATTGAAGCGGTTTAAATATTTGACCTACTAGTTTTATAGTACTTGAAAAGCATCACATACAAACGATGTCAGATTCTTGTAGGCAATGTTCAGCCTGTCTACGATCTGCCACGTGACAAGGACAGCGACGTCAAGGGTCAACAACACACAGACAATGAGGAACAACTTGTAGTCTTTTATAATCTGAAGTTTTAAAAAAAAGTTTTCTTTTAAGTTAAAAGCTGTCAAAGACACTGACTCTGTATTTTAAATATTTATTTTGAATTATGATATCTGTAGCTATCTCCACATTGTTGTACTGCAAGCATACAGGGAACGTGGAATTGAGTCATATTTCTAGAAATTGGAACATACTTGAATCTACTTACTGTTATTGTTTATTTATTTTTTACTAAGGTGTTATGTATGATGTTTATATAATATTATAAATATTTTAGGAAATTATAAATGTTTCTTCACTTTAATATTTGCTTAAATCTTAATGTTTATCAGGAAAAACATGTTAAACTAGTGTCCTTGAATTAGGTTGTTTTGATCAATATGTTTTCTCAATTTAAAGGTCAAGGTTGAATTTTGTTTACAGTTAGAATTCCATTAAGATGACTCATATTCTAGAACATTCTGTCATGTGACCAATCTTTATATATACCATGTTTGGTGGACATTTTTTCAGTTTTGACATTACCATCAGTCTTGTAAAGAGCTATTACAGTTGTGAAAATTCATTCCAAATTCTAAGAGAGGAATTATTTTAAATATTCATTGGATTATAACAGTGCTCACAAACTTTTGGATTTTGGATTTTTAATTGATGATTTTGGAATTTATGTGAACTTATTCAGAGATTTTGGAATACTTCATTTTGACATCAGCACATCAAGATTACTAGTACATCAGGACTTTGGAGACCATTGGCACATAATAACATTCAAGGACACAGCCGTGAATTCGGAACATTCTATATTTAGGACTTGTGATTAGAACAATCATTCTTATTGGATTATTAGGATTTCAAAACACATTACTGTAAGTGATTTTTTGACTTTTCATTTTAATTATCTAGTAATAAATTGCTTGTTGATTTTTTACTTGATTTGTTGGTTTCACTTTCTTTCTGTTACATTTTTCTTAGACCATAGAGTCGTAACAAAGGTCATTTGGTTATTGGCTGGATATTATATATATATATATATATATATATATATATATATATATATATATATATATATATATATATATATATATATATATATATATATATATATATATATATATATATGGTTATTGGCCTCGATATTATAAAACTTCACAGCCTGAGTCTGAACTTGAAATTTTGTATCAGGAAGGTCTCTGCTTTTAGATGAGAGTGGACACGGAGTCACATTTTTAGTTCAGGTTTCTGTATTATCCATAAGTGATGCGACATATGCTGAGATAAGATAGTGGTCTAGATGTATAAGATACTGGCCTAGATGTGGCCTAGATGTATAAGATAGTGGCCTATATGTATAAGATAGTTGTCTAGATGTATAAGATAATGGTCTAGATGTATAAGATAGTGGCCTAGATGTATAAGATACTGGCCTAGATGTGGCCTAGATGTATAAGATACTGGCCTAGATGTGGCCTAGATGTATAAGATAGTGGTCTAAATGTATAAGATACTGGCCTAGATGTATAAGATACTGGCCTAGATGTGGCCTAGATGTATAAGATAGTGGTCTAGATGTATAAGATAGTTGTCTAGATGTATAAGATAGTGGTCGAGATGTAAAAGATAGTGGCCTAGATGTATAAGATACTGGCCTAGATGTGGCCTAGATGTATAAGATAGTGGTCTAAATGTATAAGATACTGGCCTAGATGTATAAGATAGTGGTCTAAATGTATAAGATAGTGGCCTAGATGTATAAGATAGTGGTCTAGATATGGCCTAGATGTATAAGATAGTGGCCTAGATGTATAAGATACTGGCCTAGATGTGGCCTAGATGTATAAGATAGTGGTCTAGATGTATAAGATAGTTGTCTAGATGTATAAGATAGTGGTCGAGATGTAAAAGATAGTGGCCTAGATGTATAAGATACTGGCCTAGATGTGGCCTAGATGTATAAGATAGTGGTCTAAATGTATAAGATAGGGATCTAGATGTATAAGATAGTGGTCTAGATGTATAAGATAGTGGTCTAGATGTATACCATAGTGGTCTAGATGTATAAGATACTGGCCTAGATGTATAAGATACTGGCCTAGATGTGGCCTAGATGTATAAGATAGTGGTCTAAATGTATAAGATAGTGGCCTAGAAGTATAAGATAGTTGTCTAGATGTATAAGATAGTGGTCTAGATGTATAAGATAGTGGCCTAGATGTATAAGATAGTGGTCTAGATATGGCCTAGATGTATAAGATAGTGGTCTAGATGTATAAGGTAGTGGCCTAGATGTGGCCTAGATGTATAAGATAGTGGTCTAGATGTATAAGATAGTGGTCTAGATGTATAACATAGTGGTCTAGATGTATAAGATAGTGGTCTAGATGTATAAGATAGTGGCCTAGATGTGGCCTAGATGTATAAGATAGTGGTCTAGATGTATAAGATAGTGATCTAGATGTATAAGATAGTGGCCTAGATGTATAAGATAGTGGTCTAGATGTATAAGATAGTGGCCTAGATGTATAAGATAGTGGCCTAGATGTGGCCTAGATGTATAAGATAGTGGTCTAGATGAATAGCATAGTGGCCTAGATGTATAAGATAGTGGTCTAGATGTGGCCTAGATGTATAAGATAGTGGTCTAGATGTATAAGATAGTTGCCTAGATGTATAACATAGTGAAGTAGATGTCATTTTTGGGTTTCCAATCATATTTAGCCTCAAATGATTGTGGTTACAATTATTCTCTCACTTTCTTAAATCATTGTTATATCGAAAATAGGTCGGCTAAATGTGTGCATATTTTAATATGAAATATAAATTTTTGATAAATGATATATTTCCTTCTAAAATAGGTTCTTTCTGAAAGATCAAAGATATCTGGAACACATCCATTACTTATAAATTTGCATCAATGAGGTAAAAATTATAAAACCCACCCAGTAATAATGTATTTAAATTATACATTCTTCTTTCTACTCTCTCATATTTGATTTTTAAAAACATATCCTCTAATATCATAAGAGTCATTACGTGTTTCAATTTTCATCAGTGTCAGTCCTACAATACAGAAGAAATAGGTACATAAAATGACGACTAGCATCTTCTGGCGACTTGCGCATTTTTGTTTAAAATAACCTTCTATTTCTGTAAGAAACAATGTGCATCATTCCGCCATGACAGTTCCGTGGGAGAATCCAGTTTTCGCTCATATGTTCTATTGCAAGGAGAAAATGCATTGTTCTGTTCTACATACATGGTATAAGAGTCAAAACTATTTTCCTCTGATGAAGAACGGTAATCATGGTTACCTTTTTATTCAATTTAATGTTGGTGAATATGACATGCACCCTCCACGTCTTGCTGAACATTGCTCCAAAAGCCAATGTGAACCCCAGATCAAGAATCCAGGATCGAGTCTGAAAAGGAAATCTTCTATTAAAAGATAAAAATGTCCAGGGTCGAAATTTGATTGATTTTTGAAATCAAAGTTAGCTTCTAATATTGATAAGAAAAAAAAGCAAAAGTGTAATCTTAGAGAACATAAGATCAAATGTTTTACATTACCTGCAAAAGTCCATAAAGTTATTATAGTTTAATTCTTTGTATCCCATTCACATAAATACGATTTACACACAATGTTCATTTTTGCAAATGTGTTAATTTGATTACACATGTATGTATTAACCAATTGGTGATGCAATCACATACTTTTTAAAATAGGTTTGCAAATTAGGTAGTTTCGGTAAAAGGGTGCTCTTTGGGAGGCTGGAGCGTTACAAATCATATAGTTATCATAAGTAGATATTCTATATAATGGAACAACCGTCATATATGACAACAGTATCAGTGAAATAAGTCTATATTGGTTTTATTAATAGTAGTAGTAGTATAATTGTCGTCGTCATCATCATCATCATCGTCGTCGTCATCTACCAGGAAAACGTAAAGTACAAAGTGTACTTTATTTTAGAAATGTCAGTGCAGTGATTATCAACTCACACATATACTGCCATCTACCTATGTACGCATTAATGTAACCAAAATTAGACACACATATACTGCCATCTACCTATGTATGCATTAATGTAACCAAAATTAGACACACATATACTGCCATCTACCTATGTACGCATTAATGTAACCAAAATTAGATACCAATCATAAGCTCTAGAAGCTCATCTTTTGGCTTCAGAATTCACACACACACACACACACACACACACACACACACACACACACACACACACACACACACACACACACCACGATATGACAAAACAACTCGTAAGATAGACATGTATTTAAATTGTATACACGTAAAAACAAGTCATGCAGCTTAACCGAGTAGATGCGAACAAACAGACTTTTCGTGCAAAGTGAACATAACAAAGTCACAATATATATTTTAGGCTTAATTCTGATGAAATTATTTATGCCTATATTGTGCAATACGCCACCATGCTGCAAATTGCTTAAATTTACATGTCCGAATTAGGTTTTTCAAATTCCTCAGGAGATGGTGAAATATACCCACCATGCAAATTTACATACGGGTGCGAATCTGTTCACATTGAAAATTTACGTATGTATGTATGTGTGTGTGTGTATATATATTGAAAATTTACATATGTATGTATGTATGTGTGTATATATATATATATATATATATATATATATATATATATATATATATATATATATATATATCAAACACGTATGTAAGCAGATGCATGTAAAAGGTTCCTATAATTCAGATATTGTAACAGCATTTATATAGCTTCATATTGACATTGTGGATTAGATATTGTAACAGCATTTATACAGCTTCATATTGACATTGTGGATTCAACTAGTAGGACTTAGATCGCTGACATGAATGACCACCTGCCTAATATAACCAACTGCAAGCTGACCCAAAAATATGGATCAGTACGGTGCTTTCTCTAGAAATTTCTTCCAATGCTGTTGATTGCATATGTTAAGAAAACTTCTGTTTCAAGGTTTCTGTGTTTTTGTATTTTCATTCATATTTGATTTACACATCAGCATATTGAAGGATATTTATGCCAGGATGCTTTCTGTCACAGTTGGTCAAATTGTCTTTGTTAAAGTGATTGTTTAAGATAAAGTTGTTGAAATGTTGTTTCTATTTTTAGTAACGGAAGCCATATTTGACCAACATTATTCGTATAAATCTGAAATGTCTTCAAGCATGGACGCTTACCGTCAAATTGAGTAAAATTCTGTTGAGCTGTTTTCAACAAAAAGTTTTAGAAGGTTTTTCTTTTTACAGTAACAGCAGCCAAATTTTGTAGCGGATCGGCATCGTGTGTACAGACTTTAAATCCCTTCATGCAAGGATGCTTTCTGACAAATTTTGTAAAATTCTTTTGGGTGGTGTTGAGACGAAGTCGTTTAAACGATTTTACATTTGTAATAACGGCATCATTTGTTCAAACCTGAAGGCAGGATGCTGTCTGCTAAGTTTGGTTTAAATGGATCTAGCGGGTTTTGAGAAAAAGTTAGAAAAATGACAAATGCTTGCAGGCGCACGATGGACGCAGGACCATACTTTAATCTCACTTGGCCTTACCGCCAGGTGAGATAAAATTACACGGAGCTACAAATTGAAACCTACTTTTATTTTGCATAGTATTGAATATGGAGAAAATACTTAAACTGTTTGTCATAAACGTTACCACAGAAATGACAGAATATCCATTACGCGCTAAATTACCGTGCAGATAAAATGGTGGTATTTATCGGGGACAAAGCTGCCGTCCGTGCCCAAAAGGAACACACTGAGGTACGACAAAATGCATCCGACGATTATCAGGTTGTTCATGTTCGGACTGGACATCTTTATAAATCTGCAAAAAGAGTTTAAATACGATTTGTTAAGAAACAAAGAATCTCAGAGGATAAAATTATTATAATCTCATCTCCCCGCGCACTCTCTCTCTCTCTCTCTCTCTCTCTCTCTCTCTCTCTCTCTCTCTCACACACACACACACACACACACACACACACACCTCTACAAAAGATCATATGTCAAATAAATTAGTCTATAGGTTCCCGGGAAATGATGTTCAAACTGAGAAGAAACATTTCATTAAAAAAAACAAAATCAAAATGTTTGCAGATACTATAAAATAGACACGAAGGAAATTAATCCATAGAGAACCTTAAATAATAAGATGTTTACTCCCGACCACTCATAAATTGGCGAACATATTTGGTAAATTAAAAGAGAAATCTTGTGACCTGGATCTAATTTTCCCTATATTTTTAAACTTTGGTTAAAAGTGCCTTTATCCATTAATTTGAGAAAAAAAGTCTAAAAATGTTCTTTAATCCTGATAAAAGTGAAAATATAGCAACTAAATTGGCGAACATTTAAATTATGAAAACAAAATATACCTGCCTGTGTTTTCTAAAGTAGATATTTATCCCAAGAAAAAAAAAAGCCAACATGATTCCTAAACCAGCTAAAGTGCAAATGCTGATATAGACACTGTCGGGTACGCTTTGGATGTATCTACGCACCAGCTTTCGATCTACAGGTGGCCCTTTGCCTAAAAAAAAAAAAAAAAAAAAAAAGGATGAGTATTTGATATGGAGAACAGTAGACAGAAACAGAAAGAGACAAACAGACACACGAACATGCTGACATACACGATATTTTTGTACTCTCACGCCCCTCCAACCTATCCACCTTCAAATCTATCCAGGTACTAATACCCAATTATCTACCTACAACCCAAACTATTCATCCACTCATACTAGCTACCTCATAATCTAACTATCTACCTACCTATCTTGTATGAATTTTGAAATATATCCATGATTAAAAGCAAAAGAAATTGTTCGTAAGGCAATGCATGTTATAAGGAATTTACCGGCAGTATATTGTAATTTCAGTACCCATTCTCAGTCTTCAGAGAGTTACAATTCTTATGTCAATACTGCTTCATTGCTTATTCATGGTAACAAATTTCTGCACAGATTTGACTGTTCAATTTTACTCGTCTTTAGAAAAGTTTGCTGTCGTTTTCTTGCAAATGATGTTTTCGGCAAAAAAACGCAAAACTTGATTTAACTACATCCTCGAGTGAAATTCTTGTATGGTCTAAATAATTGAAAGGTACTCTAAATAGGTAACATTTGTCTTATTTATTGACTTAATTTTTGTGTTAACATTAAACAGCGTGAAATTTGAAATAATCAAATCACTGTTGTATATTCATACCTAATATAAACACATAGGTGAAATTATTTTCCAACAAGTCACTAACATCTTGTCATACGTAAGCACATCATACCTATCCAACGAATTTCAACTCCCTGTGTTAGATCTAAGAAATCACTCAGCGTGTGATATTCTCCGATTTTCCTCATTTCACCATCTAATAAATTAAAAAGAAAACATTCTAAATGAGCACGTGTACACAAAAAATTGTCTCAAACAACTTTTATTCATCTTTGGTATGTGTGAGAAAGTCAGTCATTGTTAACATTAATTTGACGCGACGTATTAATAATACATACATAAACCAGAAACTATCACATGTGCGCATCGAAGTTTCATTAGCAATTCGTTTATAATTAAAAGTTCCATAATAAAGTAGGTGTTTTAGTATAATACCTTTAACTAAATTCAGATAATGCACAGTTCTAAAAGTAGCATTTACTATTAAAAATGTACAATGCCTAGGTTTAGAATATTATAGAATATCGCATCGACCGACAGAAATCAGCTGTTGTCAGTCAATAAATATGAAGGGATCAAAAATCAGCTGTTGTCAGTCAATAAATATGAAGGGATCAAAAATCAGCTGTTGTCAGTTAATAAATATGAAGGGATCAAAAATCAGCCGTTGTCAGTCAATAAATATGAAGGGATCAAAAATCAGCTGTTGTCAGTCAATAAATATGAAGGGATCACAAATCAGCTGTTGTCAGTCAATAAATATGAAGGGATCATAAATCAGCAGTTGTCAGTCAATAAATATGAAGGGATCAAAAATCACACGGTACCCTGGAACTGTTCGAATAAAATTGATCCGACTCGGTCGCCATTTTCAAATTTGACTCTTCCCTGAAAGAAGCACAAGTAGACTGTTTATACCAAAAATGTACAAGTCTAGTTTATTAGCAGTGACAAAAATTATGAGTTGAGATCAGTATATACTAGTACTTTAAAAAGTAAATAAATTAAGATTATTTTGTTTCACCATGAAACATTTGACATCATGATCACCCATTTAACTGTTACCAAACTCAAGTAAAGTGAATTTCACAGTTAACTCATTCTGAATATTGTTTTAAAACTAGGTTAGAGTTAGAGACTTCACACAGAGCTGCAAACAAACATTGTGAATTGAATCAGCCAGCTAATTTAACTAACAAATTTCGGCATACGTAATGTCTACATCAATTTACAAATCATACTTAAACGTTTTAATTTCCTTGTTTTAACTGTATGGCGACCCATTCTCCGGTATTGTGTTAGGCAAATTATATGTAGGTAATAGGTACAGGTGAAGCCTCAGTAATCATATTTACCTCTTTACTTACCTACCTACAAGTATCGAGACAGGTAGACTGACAGACAGTCAGATAGATAAAAAGAAATGGACAGATAGGTAAACATGTAGGTAGGCAGATAAGGATAGATATAGAGATAAACTATAAGGAGAGAGGTCAAAGACAAATAATTCCACAGTCAGATAGACGGATAGATAGAAAGAAAACGTGAGATACATTGGTGGTGGGGGGGGGGAGAGAGAGAAAATAGGTAATAATTGATAGAAATGTACTCACCGTGACGCCAATGAAATTCGTGATATTTAGTGCTGACAACATTCTGTCCCCTCTGAAAAGGGAACTGTTGACGTCCTTACTGCGCCTAATCTGCATACGCTTCAAAATGGCATCTACAGCACGCGCGATGACCCATATACCATCAAAGGCGTATCCTTGATACTTGCTATAATGGCCATCACTTCTGGCTGTATAATTTGCCAGATACTGGGCGGGCGTCTACGAACAAAACAAGACAACAGGAAACAGAAACAATTCCAACGAGGCTGAAGTGCATGTTTGTTAAAAACAAGGCTATGCAAAGGATACTTGAAAGTAGATTATAGTTCGTTCAGCTCAGCATCGCGAATGATATCCGTGTCTGTAACTGAGTGAATTTTCACGCTAGCGTCTCGAAATATTGATAAAATTACCGAACTCATTTCGCTCAGTAATAATTTCAACACTATTTGTACCAACGTACACACCAATACTACTCATTCGATACATGCTGAAAAAGAGTGGTAATCCTCCATATTGGTTCTGGAGTTGTGGAAGAGTACATTTTTTATATAGGACTGAGCGTTATACGAGCCATCGGGTGCCACGGGGAAAACAAACATCTTCTGCTTCATCTACTTTTCATTAAACTGTTTTAAATTTCTAATTTATATATCTGTTTATGATATGATTTGTCTAATGAGCAGAAGATGTTTGTTTACCTGTGGCACGGGACGGATCCTATAACAGCTCTGTCCTGTGTGAAAATTGGACTCTTCCACAACTTCAGGCGGATTACATGTACACCGTCCACTCTTTTTTTTAGCTTGTATCGAATGAGTGGTGTTGCTCTGTATGTCGATACAAATGGCTTTGAAATCATTCGTGCGCGAAACGAATTCGACAATTATTAAGCTACATTTCGAGACGCTCACGTGAAAATTCACTGAGCTATAAATCGCGATATCATTCGCGATGTTCAGCTGAACGAACTATATGTTCCCATTTTTTTCTTTCTGCTATTAAATTGACCTGTGTGCATAAATTAACCTGAATACCTATATCATTCTTTAACTTTAAGTTATGGTCAATATAAACAAGAGGGCAGGAAGAAATGTCTATTCAGTGAAACAAAGGTGAGAATATAATATCTTTTAATATATAGCAAATAAATCTCAAAAGGAAGGCATATATATATATATATATATATATATATATATATATATATATCACTGGTGTTTCTGTAACTCTGATGTAACCTATGTCAGTACCTTGCATCGACAAGGTAGGACGTCCTACCATAATTCCCAACACAGTCGATATTGTTTTAAGATGAACCTTCCGTTCAATGTATACCTAGACGATCAAATCATACTTAATGCTGGCCACAGAAAGTCTCAAATATGCAACCAATTTTACCATGCCTCAAACAGCCAATGCCTATCTCACAATTATACAATTGCAGTATACGCAGTCAATTTGCATCGCTCACAACAGACGACGTTTGTTGGGACTCTAGTTTAACCAAGTACCTATTCCATCACGGATTTCCACCTGCCAGTGAAGTTAACCGAAAATAAGTCACGCCACCAATGACTGAGTACAGGGTTCAATCTGGGACTTTTTAACAAAGAAGTTTGAAATAGAAAGCATGAATTGCATAATATTGAAATACAAGCCATGAAAACTTGCTAAATATCTCCCTCTAATTATTGCCTAAATGACATCAATGCACTAATCGTTGGGACTATCTATCTATCTTATAACTATATATATATATATATATATATATATATATATATATATATATATATATATGAACAATTTTTGTAGTATACATTTAAGTTGTTATGTATGGTATTTATATAATATTATAAATACTTTAGGAAATTATAAATGTTTCTTGACTTTAATATTTGCTTAAACCTTAATGTTAAGTATAATATTGACATGTTTAGTTATTGTCCTTGAATTGGGTTGTTTACTTAGTTTTTGACTTCAAGGGCGGTTTTGGTAAACAAGTTGTTGATTCAATTTGAGGTCAGGATTGATTTTGTTTACAGATAAAACCAGAATTTCCTTAGAGTTATGTGTTAAATGTCACACACACCATTTAATATTCTAGAACATTCTGTCATGTGACTTATCCTATATTTATACAGCATTTGGTAAACAAGATTCGATTCCAATTTTAAATCTTGTGCTGAAAACATTTATGTTTCTTATGATCAGTCTTTTGGTATGATCAGATTGTTTGGAATACTAGTTGTGCTGTAACCTTGTAGTACTGTAATGCCGTAATGCTGTATTGCTGTATACATAATTCGAAAGGAATTATTTATTGGAACATTCATTGGAGTTACCTAAAGTGCTTACATCAACCTTTGGATTTAGATATATGACTTTTGGATACCTGTGGACATTCTCAAAGATGATCTGGATTACATTATTGGGGTACATAAGGACACTCCAGACTACCTATTCATTCAGAACATTCATTCATTCGGAACATTCGTTCATGAGGAAGATTCATTCACTTAGAACATTCATTCATTCGGAACATTCTATATTTAGGACTTGTGATTAGGATACTTAGGATTATTGAATTATTTGGATTTTAATTGATGTTACTGTAAGTGTCTTTTGATTTTCATTGTAATTGTTTAGAAATAAATTATTTGTTGATTTTAATGACATTGTTGGTTTCACTTTCTTTTTGTTACATTTTCCTTAGACCACAGAGTCGTAACAAAATATATACAACACATCTCTTACACTGCCATTTTCAAAAGCACTATAATCGTCAATTTTTGCAATCACTCATCCAAGATCTTCTCACCACAACTTCTATTTCATGTCATGCTATTAGATCAAAACTATTAATGTTTCACTGAATCCGACAAAGATCTAGCTTCCTGAATCATCATCTGAGATGCGGATTCGGATGCAGAGGCCTGTTCATTATTAATCGTGAACCATAACTCTTATTAAGCCAATCTGTCACAGCAGCTTATTTTTTACACAGTATCTCTCTTTAATCCCTGCATTGCCTATTAATATTAGTTTTCCTGATAATGTTTTACTAAATTTGTCACTTAATAGTATGGTGTTGACATATATTTTCCGCTTGATCTAAGTGATTGATTAATAGCCATAGAAACACTGGGAGTAAATTCCTCAGACTGGTTGACCCACTTTGTTCATGCAGTGAAAAGCGGAAATCGATCGGATGCCGTTTGATCTGATTGGATGCGCAAGCAACTGAAGGCATTGAATAGTATGATATATAAAGAACAGCGGTGGGAAATATGTGTTGTGCAATGAAAGAACTGGCATTATAATCACATCCACTTGTGTATAGTTTGACAACTTTGTTCGAATTAAATTTTTTATTTTTGGTCTTATTAAAAAAGTGGTTTGTCATTATAAATGGCAATATAAATTTATAAAACAATGCAGCCTACATAACGTTATTCTTTGATTTAACAATTTTCTTTAATTAAAAATGTAGCATATTTAAAGACAGAGAAATATAGACGTTTTATGCAGGTTTTCATCTCTTCGACCCCGCTGTTGACAAATTGTGTTGTTGTTTTGTTTGGTGTTTTATTGGGGGTTTTTTTTGTTTGTTTTTTTTTTTGTGGGGGTAGGGTTGGGGTTGAGAATAGGGTTGATCAAATGCACGTTTAATAAATGAAAAATATACATTCATTTTCATTGTCTGTATATTAGTTATGTAAATTGCATCATCTAAAATATTAGTGATATTTTTATTTTGGTCGTGTAACAAAGTATCTGGTAATAATGAGGATATTCGAAGGAACAGCTGGTGGAGTAGGGTACTCTTACGACGACAGAAACATTGATGCTGACTAGGGATGACGTATACTATTAACTTAACATTCATTCATGAAGACGTAACAGTTACAGTTGCACTTGTGTTTTTTTTTTTAAAATATGGTCAGATTCTAATTTCTTCTATATGTGAAAAATTGAAATCGTTTGTACAGAATTAGGTCAATGTGCGCGGTGATTTTGAGTTCCTTCCGGACCAAAGAAACCTTTTCTTAACAAGGAATATTTTTTTCTCAATATTTCATATTGATTCCTGATCTGAGAGAAAATATACACATTGACTGTTAGCAACTCGACGTTTAATACCTTGCTGTGTTACTAATTCTGAGGATAAGAAAGTATTATTGATTCCAATATAGCAACATTTGAAATGCAACAGATTAGATTCTTAAAAGAACGATCACAGCACTTTTAAAATCACATCTCTCAACTCTTTGGATTACCCAATCGGCAGACTAAGCACGTGCTTAGGGCACCAGCAAAGCGGGGGCACCAGAAGAAAAGAAAAAAGAAAAGAAGAGATATTACGTTTTTTTGTTTGTTTGTTTGTTTGTTTGTTTTTGTTTTTAATTACATATGGGCAGGGGGGTACCATACTCTTTTCAGTGCTTAGGGCCTCTAAAGGTCTTAATCCGGCCCTGACAGCACTTCACATATTCCCTTTGCGAAGGAAGCAGCTTCCGGGTCCTATCCAATCCTGTAAATCACATGTTCCTTTGGCATCAAATAAGAACTGTCTTAAAAATGGTTCCATGCTGACATTTCTGCACTTATGTTAGTGTTGAAGTTGCGTTAATAATACTATTATATAATGTTTTTGGCAAATTGTAATTGAGACCCGATAACTTAAAACAAGATACTGAAAATTAAGCTCAGTTTAGAAATACTACCAACAAAGTTAATACTGCAATATTTGTTTGTTTCTAACAAACCTGATCGCTGTTGAAACATCAGTATTATCCTAATGACCGGTAATGAAATTAGAATATTGGAGTGTTAGGTATCCCGCCATAGTCTGAGATCAGACAAGAACTGATTGCGCATATTCCTTCGAGGCCTCGTACAAACGTGTATATAATATCTCACAAACATTCGCTCTCACAACAGACGGAACACCGTGTTAAAAATAATCAAAAGATATACTACTGGGAAATATGTGACTTAAGTTTCAAAACATACCAGCCCACAATCCGTTACATCCTCATTACTGCTTAGCGGTAAAATATCAGTGGAGATGTATCCATTCATTGTTTTATTTAGTTCAGCTGGTGTGCAAAGATCATCGTCTTCTTTGGTTCTCATCCACCAGTCCACATTGTACCCACCGAGTATGATCCATTGGTATTTGACACCGTACATTCCTTTCCGGTAGGCCTGTGTAAAGAAAATGTTCTTATCCTGGTTAAGGAAAAGAAACTGAACTGCACCGGAAAGGTGGATAGGTGCGTGGGAAGGGTGGATAGGTGCCTGGGCAGGGGAAGCATATGGTCACGAATAACAGTCATGTTTTTACAAAACACTATTATGAGTCAATTGAATTCGCAAAACAAATTCCTCATGTAACAAATTCACCCCATAGTACCTACAACGTCAGGAAATAGAAACCAAATATTTATTGGACATAACGGAGACAGAGAAAGTAAAAAGGTGATTTAAAATATGGGGATTCCTGTGGATTGAATGCTAACTCCCCTCCCCCTCATCTACCTATCAAAAACTTTTTTATAGAATCTGAGGAAAATACAAAATTGTGAACTTTTCTTTATTTTAAGGAAAAAGCTCGAATTCCATATGAACTTTAAAGATTGTAAAATGTATATACATGGATATGAAGAAAAAGAGAGACAAACATTGTGGATATTGTCAGGGTCAATTTAGACCAACAAACACATTTGTATGCCACTTGATTTAGACTTACAATAAACACATTTGTATGCCACTTGATTTAGACTTACAATAAACACATTTGTATGCCACTTGATTTAGACTTACATGACAGAAGACTTTCCGAGCCATGTCTGAGTCAAAATTTCCCAGTATAATCCGGACATCTTCGTTCTGAAAACAGAATATGGACATTATCACAATGTAAAGATCTTAAACGTGAATTTCATTGGACTAATTACGAAAATGATGTTACTTTTCACACAAGGCTCAACAGTTATAAAATCTAACAGTATATTTTGCAAATATAGACTCGCAAATGTTTCTAATATTAATATGTGCTTTTTGCATTTAGGTAAAGTACTATATTTCCCCAAAACTTTTAAAATTAACCTTTCTTAATGAGTGTCAGGTTTCAATACATTGACAGATTGTTACCTGATTTTTTGAAAATTATTTGTTTTAAGTGAGAGTTATATCCCACGCCAAGAACAAATTTATGGCATTGGGGTACAGCTTAATCTTCCTAATGACTGGTTCCTATGCATGTAGCCTAAAACGTGTAATAGCACAATCTCTCTCTCTCTCTCTCTCTCTCTCTCTCTCTCTCTCTCTCTCTCTCTCTCTATATATATATATATATATATATATATATATATATATATATATATATATATATATATATATATATATATATATATAATCCTTGGTACACATTAGCAAATATACAATCGGCATCTGCTCTCAGAGTTTGGCGTATAATTTCATGAAATAGTACACATTAATCGCTAAGGAATCAAATACGATGAAAACGAAGAAAGTACTTTAAAAAATGCATATAACGAAAGGTTAAAGACGTAATCAAATAATGTATCTTTTCTTAAATTATTCACTTAATCTTCTTTATTATCCCATCGTCGTATGTCATTCGTTTTCTCCAACACCATTAATAGCAACACATTTATTTCTTCGTGTTCCTTTTGAACGTTTTTTTATTCCTAAATAATATGCATGGATTGAACATAGTCTAAGTTCTCTCAACTTACATTGATGATATACAGATTAAAAAATTTGTGGAACATGATGACACATATAAATAAATGCAGCACAGTTTGAAGCGTGGGTTGGGGGGGGGGGGGGTTGCGTGGCAGATCACCGTTCAAATCGTTCAGTATATTTAATGTACCCCTAAACATGCAAACATATTTATTTCTGTCTCAGTGGATCTATTATTACCCCATACAAAATATTCTAACGTAATAACTGGAACAAAAGAGAGACGATTCCTGCGGTCTTTGTTTTGGGCTAAACAATTTGGATAATAAAAAGTAAAAAAAAAGTCTTGGATGGTTTCAGTGCTACCATGTGAGCAAAAAGGTGATGTGAAGCCGGAACTTGATACAGCTGAAGACGAAGCGGTTTGCAGCCGTGACGGAGAAACGATTGTCATTAATTATTGTTGTGTCTTTCCTTGCATTCCTCGTCAAAGTTTTTATAAACATAACATAGACTATGCATGTGTGACACTGTCATGAAGATCACTCCACCGTGTTAATGTCGATGGAAAGATGTTTTACTCGTTGAGAAATTAAAGTCATAAACGGTAAATATTTAGACGTCTAAAATTATATCTGGAAGAAGTTGGATTCAAAGGGGGTACAATTCCTGTCAAAAATTCAGGCGAGTAGTTATTTATTATTTATACATGTTACGAAGTTTACATCTTTTCCTTCTTGTGATAACTTCTTTACATCCAGTTTCAACAGACAAAGTTTGCCAAGAAGCATTTATTTTCTCAGTCAGGTTACAATCGGTGTTGCTTCAAGTTAAAACTTTTCCTGTAGTGTTTTTTTTCTTTCTTTTTCAGATTCCGATAATGTGCACACACAATTAGCATATTCTAAGTTACGTCTTATGTAGGAAATGTAAACGTTCCTTGCTTCGGTGAATATTTTCATTTTCGTCAGTTTTGCTAATCTGGCAGACACTATTTAATGATATGATCTTTATGAACCGACCACTTACATTTTCAAAAAAGGTGTTAGCTAAGATGTTTATGTGACTTAAAACAAGTGAGGTTAGAATGGCCGTATCTGAGTTCAGGCATGGCGTAAATATGTTTATTTGTAAAGAGTATGATTTAAGTTTGAGAGACATTAAATTTCATAAGCGACTATGCAGACGATGGCAGCAATGTATCCAGTTCATGATTCATTACCGTTTTAGTTGGTGCTGTGTATGGAGATGAATAATGATGGGATAAATCGTCTGCAAACAGTCTCGTACCGGAATTAATTCCTTGAAATATATAATTAATAGAGATCAATAATATTAGTGCCCAAAGAAAGATCCCCGTGGAATATTTTCTGCAAAATAAGTAATCGTGAAGCCAATAAAATAGATTACCAGATCTACTATAGTGACGTAATTTAAAAATTAAGTCTTGCTGCCAAACTCTGTGGAAAGCTTTATAAAAGTCACAGAAAATAATGCATGAAATTATGTGCGTTTTTTTGTTTTTTTTTTAGTGCCTGACAAACATTATGATACATTTCCAACAACTGGAAAACGGTAGAATGACCTGGAAGATAACCGGACTGAACTTTTAAAATACATAATTTCTATGAAAATAAATGTAAACATGATTGAATACAGATCTGTAAAAAAAGTATCTCCAAGAGAATTAAATAATGAAATCGACCTTTAATTTAATAGTAAGCGAATATCGTTCTTTTTATTCAAGTTTCAAACAAGCGAAAATACTTCTCTCGTTTATGGAAATATTAAAACTGTTATGCAATGGTTTAATAATAGCTTGTATGCAACACATTTAATCATTCGATGACTAATTTCATCAGGATAAACAGCTTTATTAACGGTATTACTACGAATGGCATCCAACATATATTTTTTGATAATGTAAAGATTGTTAGCTCAGTCGAACATTTATTGTCAAATGGAGGTAAAGAACAGTTTGTATCATCAGCACTATCTATCTATCTATCTATCTATCTATCTATCTATCTATCTATCTATCATGCTATGTATTAATTACCTATAACTGTATAACCGCCTTTTTTTCCTAAATACACGCTGGGTATTAATTACCTTTAATTCTTTAACCGCTGGTTCAGGGTCGTTCACAAAACCTGTTACTTTGACGACGGCTATATCAGCCATTTCTAGTAGTGACACGAGGTGATTATGTGCCTGAAATAAACATGAATGGTCATAAATTAACTACCTTAAAGATTATTCCTTTTTATGTCTGATTTATTCTCGTTTTATAAAGTGATTGCAGAGCTTTCATACCAAAGCAAAGTCGTTAGCATAAGATATTCATCACAGAATACGTACATTAAAAAATGTCCAAAGCTAAACGGATTATTTTGTTTTCTTTCTCGGTCAACCTTATTACATAGCAGGCTTACTTTCATGGAACATGTTGTCATGCTAATTAACTACCAGACGAAAAGCGTTGTAGAAAACGCATACAACATTTTCTCAAATTGTAAATTCTAAATAGAAGTGAAACACTGTTGATTCTGACGCTGAATTAAACTGATGAAGACACTTATTTTATTTTCTTGACCAAAATAGAGATTCTTGGGGTTTTAAGGTATGTAACTTTGACTACATGTCACTTTCAGTGCATTTCAATATCTAAGGGGTAGAAACAATGTCTTTAGTGCATTAGTTACCTTCTCCTATAGATGTAAAAAATATTGTATGTTGGTCTTTAGTACATTATTTACCTTCTCCTATAGATGTGAAAAGTATTGTATGTTGGTCCTAGAAACGACTGTAAGGGTTTATATGTACATGTACCACGAGTTTATTCGTGAGTACATGAAAAGTGGAGGAAGACAAGAAATGATATGTTTACTCACCATGAATGAAATACAACTTAGCTACGAGAATAGGTAAAACATCTATCGTTTGTATCCTGTCAGTACATAGCTTGTGTTATAGAAATTTCTGTTATCTATTTTGTCTCAGTATTCTAGTACTTTGACACTAGACAGCCTTATACATAATTTACTTAAAGAGTCTGAAACTTACACAACAGAGTCTGAAACCTACACAATAGAGTCTGAAACCTACACAATAGAGTCTGAAACCTACACAATAGAGTCTGAAACCTACACAATAGAGTCTGAAACCTTCACAATAGATACATAGGCAAAAGTGTGAGACAGTTTCATATATGTTTTATATGTATTGGTCCTACGTGATTGTCACATGTAAAACACATTGAAAGTTCTCATATATGGTATATAAGCATACGTATGTTCAACACGTATGTAAAACATATAAAAACATATAATTCATATAAATATACAAAACATGGCATTCTTATGTGTCACCTCTCACTTAAACAGTGTTGTCTGGTACTTTGATTGTCATGTGTGAATAAAATAGTATAAAACTGCGAACAATTTGAATACTACTGCTTAAACGTTTGTTCCAGCTTTCCGTCTTTTGAGTTGTTGAGGCTTGCAGAAAACGTAAACTTTACGCTGGTTATTTAGATCATGCCGTGTATTTGAGTGAATGATGTTTCAGTTATCGAGGTTAAGTGTATTTGTTTTGCATATGTAATGTTTTACATATTTGAAACGTCATATATTTTAACACGTGTGGTAAGTTTAACATGAAAAACATCCGTTGTTACATATGTTTTTCAGAGAAAAATCCAAACATTTGTTTCACGTATTCTGGAACGGCGCAGTGTATAGGAATAATGGCAGACGAGGCTCATAGTGGATGTATTCTCACAACAACAACAATAACCCAAGATAAAACTTCAGCACTCGTTTTGCACCCCTGGCAAATAAATTTCAAGATGCCCAAAATACAGAGGGGTAAAACTTTATTTCCCACTTTGCTTGGAAAGGATAATCTGACTAAGATACTGCGATGACCAAACATGGAGTCCTTGTCCGAAAATTGTGCCTGGTACCGATGACGACTGTAATACGAGAACAGACAAAAATGCGCCATAGGTTTTATATTCTCTTGTTTTTCTGACAGAAGAAAGGATCATAATTTCATGCATCACGGATAGCATAACGATTCATGTGAAAGCAAATATGTCTACTTTCTACAACAACTTCATCCTGGTATCAATGTAGCAAGCCAGAACTCAGACCATGCTTAATACACATATAAATTGAACTGGCGCTGGACACCAGATCTGCACTGTATAAATAAACCAGTAAGATTGCACATATCCAGTGCCGGATTAAGACCTTTAGAGGCACTAAGCACTGAAAAGATTTTGGTGCCACCCCCCTCCCCCCACACCCCACATATGTAATAAAAAATAAAAAAAACGTAATTTCTCTTTTTTTTTTTTTCTTTTTTTTGTGCCCCTGCTTTGCTGGTGCCCTAAGTACGTGCTTAGTCTACCTATTGGGTAATCTAGCACTGCACATATCATTCTAATGAGTCACGTGAACAGCAGAGAATAGTCTAGAGTATGCAAATCTTGTGATCACTGAACTAACACAACATCCTAGGTATTTAACCATTTGGAAGTAATGAGCAGTGTTCCCGACGTACATGGCGAACTCGCCGAACACGTCGTTAATCCAACTAACGAACGATGAGCAGTGTTCAAAATAAAATAAGGTTTATGCGTTTTTGTTAAATTACTGGATGATTATTAAATGTTTCTATTCTTAACTAGGAAAATATTACAGCTTATCTTTACTAAAATAACTTTATGAAAGATCACGAGAAGAAGGTGTTACCGAATCAACAATTTTAGAGAGTTCGTAATACATGTACATATCATAAATAACTGTGCTTTCAGTTTATGGAAAACAAAGCTTCAAAGTACGCATCGCTTTGGTTTAGTCATTGCAGATACTTTATATTAGTGACACTAATTTGAATTTATTATGTTTACTGATGTATAAGGTTGTCAAGGAAGTATGTTACCTCGTACCACACTGAACAAACTCAGACGTAATGCCTAGCTTTATAATCATGGCAATTTTTGTGGTCATATATCTCTAACCTAGAATACCAGCATAGAAGATGCCATTTTAGTATCTTGCTGTGCTATTGGATAAATAGAGATTTAGGTTGATAAAAAGAAGGAAAGATAGATAGATTATAATGACGTGTTAATGGATTATCTATACAAGCGTACCTAGGGTATCGGTTTGATGGATAAAAAGGTCAAAAAGCCAAATCAAAGTAACAAAAAAAGTTTTTTTTTTATAATCATATGCTGTTAGTATGCACGTTCTCATATCCATTTTGCTATTATACCAATATACGATAGGTAGTTTAATGGGAAAATAACAGTTAATGGGAAAATAAAGCCGACTGATCTTTGCCGAGCGTAATGGCTATCATGTATCTTCTTTTAGGCGCGTTTGTCCAAAGAAATGTCGGAGTGCGGTATGGCCTTAAATCAGTGCTGTATCAAGTTTCTGTTACTGTAAGCCATTATCCTATTGTTATCCCTAATCACTGAACCAGTCTGACCAGATTTAATGGCGTATCCAGACCTGAAGAACTTAAGTTTGGTAATTAACTATTTCATACGACCGCAATCGTCAAAACACTTCTTGACATGTCTTATGTCCAAAACGCCACATGGCTCATTGGTGACTCAAAGTTGTTAGGAGCTTGAATCATTTTAAAAGATACTCCAATATGCATTTAAACACTATGAAAAAACCAAAACAAGGGTTAATGTACCAATAAAATTACTACACGTACTACCAAAACTATTTGATAGATTTTGCTAACCTGTACACATAGATTCCTAGCATTGATAGAGAGATCTAAGATGGCCACCAGGGCCAGTAGTTTGCAAAATCTCTCTCAAACGTTGGTGATATTTACATAGTTTGTAGTGTAATGTAGTGATTCATTTTTGGACTATCGTCTATGTGAAGCTTTTTTCCTTGAATATGTAGTCTCAATTCATTTGTGGATTATGTGTCTCTTACAAGATGTTTGATTTTTGGAGTTTTTACAGTGAGTTCTCCTTCTCTGGTCCGTGTATCCTTGTGTCAGTTTGAACTTTTTGAGAAGACCCCCACAACTAACCTAATTGTGCTAATAGAATTTCACTAATTACAGTACTTGTTTCATAATTTCACTAAGACCCTCTAGGATTGCAATAAAAAGTGCTGAACTCTCCTAAATTGTCAAAATAAATGTAACAAAATGAGTAATCCAAAGAATATTGATCAGTCTACACTAAACAATAGTATTCAGAGTGCTAGAAAGGAAAGCAGCAATCCACAAAAGAGGTCAGCTACAAGCTCTCAGTCAGGGGATTTGATCGTTGATAATGAAGATGTGAGTAGTGTTGTCCTAATACAGAGGAATCTACTTGAAATCAAATCTGATATGAATGTATTAGTGACCAAATAGGAATTAGGTGGCTTTGCATCTGCAGTTTTATCTTGTGGCGTACTAAGGGTAAATGGCGCCCGGGGCGACGATGATGGCCCAACGGGCCAGAATACGAGGCCAGAATTTTTATCAGCTTTTTTGGCGCCCCAAGACCTCTGGCGCTAGGGGCAACCGCCCCGTCCGCCCCCCCCCCCCGTTAGTACGCTAAAGATTGTATTCCAGGTGTATGAGATACTTAAAATTGAACTGATGAATGAAATGGAGAGACGAATTGAAACCAAAAACAAAAGAGGTGTAAGATAAAATAGAGTCCATGAACTTGGAAAACAACCAATTACGAGAAGAATTAGAGGGCTCAAGGAAAGCAACTGATAATCTAAAAGAAGAACTTGAAAATACTAAAGATCGATCCAAGGAAGCCATGAAGATCGCAAGCCACAATAAACAATACTCTAGAAAAAATAATAACATCCAAATTTTGAACATGAATGAATCACAAAACGAAAATGTCAGAGAAACTTTAGCAGAGATGGTGAAGAATGTTACGGGTCATGACGTAGATGAGAGGAAAGTTCTTGCGATACACCGGATCCCAGGGAAGACAGGTGCCTCAAAACCATTAATTTTGAAATTTTGGAGTGCAGAGGCCAAAGTGAACATTGCTAATTGTTACGACTCTATGGTCTAAGAAAAATGTAACAGAAAGAAAGTGAAACCAATAAATCAAGTAAAAAATCAACAAGCAATTTATTACTAGATAATTAAAATGAAAAATCAAAAAATAACTTACAGTAATGTGTTTTGAAATCCTAATAATTCAATAAGAATGATTGTTCTAATCACAAGTCCTAAATATAGAATGTTCCGAATTCACGGCTGTGTCCTTGAATGTTATGATGTGTTAATGGTCTCCAAAGTCCTGATGTACTAGAAATCTTGATGTGCTGATGTCAAAATGAAGTATTCCAAAATCTCTGAATAAGTTCAGTTCAATTCCAAAATCATTAATTAAAAATCCAAAATCCAAAAGTTTATGAGCACTGTTATAATCCAATGAATATTTAAAATAATTCCTCTCTTAGAATTTGGAATGAATTTTCACAACTGTAATAGCTCTTTACAAGACTGATGGTAATGTCGAACTGAAAAAATGTCCACCAAACATGGTATATATAAAGATTGGTCACATGACAGAATGTTCTAGATTGGTCACATGACAGAATGTTCTAGAATGTGTGTCATCTTAATGGAATTTTTACTTGTAAACAAAATTCAACCTTGACCTTCAAATTGAGAAAACATATTGATCAAAACAACCTAATTCAAGGACACTAGTTAAACATATTTTTCCTGATAACATTAAGATTTAAGCAAATATTAAAGTGAAGAAACATTTATAATTTCCTAAAATATTTATAACATTATATAAACATCATACATAACACCTCCCCTCATAAAGAAAAAGAAAGATTTATATAATAAAGCTTTCTTTTGAATATACATCTAATACTATAATAACCAAAATTACATAAGAACATGTTTAATGATACTGGACTTAATTAGATCAAGCAATATTACATTTCTAGGCACGTGAGAGTGCATCTGCAATCACATTGTCTTTTCCCCTGATGTGTTTGATGTCAATGTTATATTCCTGCAATATCAAACTCCATCTCAACAATCTCCGATTTTTATCTTTCATTTTGTTGATGAAAGTAAGGGGATTGTGATCACTGTACACAATAATTGGAGAAAGAGCTGAGGTGACATACACTTCAAAATGCTGTAAAGCCAATATCAAAGCCAAACATTCCATCTCAATTGTGGAATAATTTTTCTGGTGCATGTTTAGTTTTTTAGAAAAATAACACACAGGGTGATCCACACCACTTTTGTCTTCCTGAATCAATACTCCACCAACCCCTACATCACTTGCATCAACAGATAATTTAAATGATTGGCTAAAATTTGGTGCAGAAAGAACTGGTGCATTCTTAAGCATGGCCTTTAACTTGTCAAAAGATTCCTGACACTTGTCAGACCAATGAAATTTGGTTTTCTTACTCAATAAACTTGTCAAAGGTTCAGCAATTTTGGAAAAATTGGAACAAAATTTCCGATAATATCCAGCCATACCTAGAAATCGCATCAGTTGCTTTTTACAAATTGGAACTTGAAATTCAGAGACAGCTTTGACCTTAGCTTCTATAGGTTTAACTTGACCTTGTCCCACAATATGTCCTAAAATTGTGACACAAGCATGGCAAAACTCACTTTTGCTCAAATTAATTGTCAGATTCGCATCGCTGAGTCGATCAAAGAATTTTCGAATGGTTTCCAAATGATCTTCCCAGGTGTTGTTGTAGATAATGACGTCATCGATATAAGCGTCACAATTATCAAGACCAAATGTTATCATGTTCATCAGACGTTGAAACGTTGCAGGCGAATTTTTCATTCCAAACGGCATGACTTTATATTGATAAAGTCCATCTGGAGTTGCAAATGCTGAAATTTCTTTTGCCCTTTCCGTCAGTGGAATTTGCCAGAATCCTTTTAAAAGGTCAAACTTGGTGACATATTCCGCATTTCCAATTTTATCAATGCAATCGTCCATTCTTGGGATTGGAAATGAATCGGTTTTGGTGACACTGTTGACTTTTCTATAGTCAGTACACATACGGAATGTATTATCTGGCTTGGGAACAAGAATACATGGTGAACTCCAGTTACTTTTACTTGGTTCTATGAAATCATTCTCCAGTAAATACTGAATTTCTTTCTTCAGATAGTTCTGTTTGAGAGGATTCATCCTATAAGGATGCTGTTTCACAGGCGCAGAATCTACAATGTCAACGTCATGATAAATTTTACTTGTTCGTGTTGGAACATCAGGAAACAAGTGCTCATAGTCATGTAATAGCTGTTTTAGTTCATTTCTTTCCTGTTGTTGTAGATGTGAAAGTTTCTGGTCTAGGTTGTTCAATATTTCTGAATTCCGAAGATTGGTTATACCAGAGTCACTATAGTCTGATCGTACTCCATCGTTGATATCTTCACTGTGTGGGACAGGTACAACTAAATTAACAGAATAATTAGCTGAGCTATCTCTGTCAAAATATTCCTTTAACATATTTATATGACAAAGTTGTTTCTGTTTCCGTCTCCCAGGAGTGTTAATGATATAATTTAAGTCATTTACTTTCTTTTCAACGGTATAAGGACCATAAAATTTAGCCTGAAGAGGATTCTGAGGTATGGGAAAGAGAGCCAGAACTTTGTCACCAGGTTTAAAACTCCTTTCCTGTGAATTTCTGTCATACCTTAATTTCATTTTTGACTGGGTAGTGTGAAGATTAGTTCTTGCTACTTCACAGGCCTTTGACAACTTGTATTTGAAATCAGAGACATCATCAATTAGATTAATCTTTGAATCTTCATTTGAAAGAAGTTTCTCTTTCAATAATTTCAATGGTCCACGGACAGTATGACCAAAAACTAGTTCAAAGGGACTAAAACCCAACGACTCTTGAACTGATTCCCTAACAGCAAACAACAACAAATGAACACCCTCATCCCAATCCTTTTCTGTATCAAAGCAATATGATCGAATCATATTCTTCAAAGTTTGATGAAATCTTTCCAAAGCACCTTGACTTTCAGGGTGATAGGCAGAAGATTTAAACTGTTGGATGCCTAATTCATGCATAACTTGTTGGAAAATTCCAGACATAAAATTTGACCCTTGATCTGACTGGACAGATTTGGGAAGGCCAACAAGTGTAAAAAACTTCACCAAAGCTTTCACAATAGTTTTAGTTTTAATATTTCTCAGAGGAATTGCTTCTGGAAATCTTGTGGATGTACACATGATGGTCAACAAGTATTGGTTGCCTAACTTGGTTTTAGGTAAAGGACCAACACAGTCTACCATTATTCTACTAAATGGTTCATCAAATGCAGGAATAGGTTGCAGATGAGCCTTAGGTATCTTCTGATTGGGTTTTCCTACCATTTGACAAGTGTGACAAGATCTGCAGTATTTAGAAACATCACTTTTGAGTTTCGGCCAATAAAAATGATTCAAGATCTTGTGATAAGTCTTACGGAATCCTAAATGACCAGCCAAAGGAGTTTCATGGGCTAAATTAAGAATTTCCTGTCTATATGACTTAGGAACAACAATTTGATAGCTCACTGACCACTCGTCACCAGCGGGTACATCAGGTGGTCTCCATTTCCTCATAAGGACCCCATTTTTCACAAAGTAACACACTTGAACTTGTGTGGCTTCAGTTTCACTAATAGCCCTCTGAAACAAACAAGATATCTCGGGATCTTGCTCCTGTTCAACGACAAGGGATTGTCGTTTGTCATCCTGAGTAGGACAAAGAGAATGAGTTGCCAAAAGAGGATCACTGTGATCAATACCGTTTGATTGATCAATACCTGAGGAAAAAGTGACCTCATCAAAAGACTGACCAATACATGTGTCAGCTAAAGGAATAATATCCTGATCAACATCAATCTCAAGAGCTCTTTTTGCCATAGCTCTAGTAACTGCACAAGCAGGGTACAAATCAGGGATTTCAGTTTCGACAGGATCTACTTTCTGATCCAAACAAGGCTTGTCAGTTACAAGTGGATTAACCACAACCTTATCTCCAGCTAGGTCATTGCCTAGTAATAAATGAACACCCTCTATGGGTAAAGAAGT
The DNA here is from genome assembly GCA_029931535.1 of Margaritifera margaritifera. Lineage (NCBI taxonomy): Eukaryota > Metazoa > Mollusca > Bivalvia > Unionida > Margaritiferidae > Margaritifera > Margaritifera margaritifera. The sequence goes on from JAQPZY010001374.1 coordinate 1,142,391, forward strand.
CACTGCCCCAACAATCACAGGTCCAGAAACTAAGTCTGATGCCAAATTTACACAATGAAGAGGAACATTTACAAAGCTGCACTCTACTCCCTGAACAAGAACACTTTCACTTGAAGAAGACTCCTCAGACAAAGGCAAAGTTCCTGATAATAAAAGACTCTGAGAAGCTCCAGTGTCCCTTAATATTTTAATTGGGATAGGTTTGGCAGAATCACCAATAAGTGATATAGAACCTTCTGACATGAATGGTTCATAAGCCTCCAAAATAGAATCAGACTGGGGTTTGTTTGACCCAACAAATGTATTGCTTTCAATACAAGACCGTGACCTTGACCTCGTAGAAATAAGAGCATTTGGAAAAGCTCTGTCTTTTCTCTGTTGCTTATTTTTCAACTTGAAGCAATCAGAAATAACGTGCCCTTTCTTTTTACAATAAGTGCACGTAGGAAGAGATAAGGATTTCTGATCAGTCTTATCAGATGTTTGATTCCTAACAGTTGTGCTGTTGTGAAATTTGGAAGTACTCGAATGAGATTGAAATGGTTTTTTACCAGAAAACTGCTGAGAGGACGACTTATTGCCAAATGAAATTTTGTGAGTCAAGGAATAATCATCAGCCATACGAGCAGCATTTTCCAAAGTTTCCACATTCTGCTCGTCAAGATAGGTTTTAACATCACTATGGATACACCTCTTGAACTCTTCAATTAATACGAGCTGTCTGAGGTTATCATAAGCTTGATTAACTTTCTTGGCTGAGCACCACCTATCAAATAGTTGTTCTTTATCCCTTGCAAATTCGACATGAGTTTGTCCAGTTTCTTTTCTACAATTCCTAAACCTTTGTCGATATGCCTCTGGTACCAACTCATAAGCTTTCAAGATGTACTCCTTAACCACATCATAATCAGTGCTTTGTTGTACTGACAGTGAAATGTAGACTTCACGAGCTTTGCCAATAAGTACACTTTGTAATAACAAAGTCCAATGCTCTCTGGGCCATTTCAAGTTTTCAGCTATTTTCTCGAAATGAAGAAAGTATTTATCTACTTCTTTTTCCTGAAAAGGGGGTACTAACCTAATATATCTAGTAACATCAAAACCTGGACTTGTGTTTAAAGGAGTGGAGTGTGCTCTGTTTGCCAGTTCTAATTCTCTTAATTTAAATTGCATTTCCCTTTCTTCTCTTTCTCTCTCTCTGCATCTCCCTCTCCAACTGCCTCTCTTCTTTTTCTCTCTCCATCTGCCTCTCTTCTTTCTGCATTTGGATCTGCCTCTCTTCTTTCTGCATTTGGATCTGCCTCTCTTCTTTCTCTCTCTCTCTCTCTCCCTGAATCTGAAGCTTTGCCAATTCTAAATCCATCTGGTTCTTTAACTCTAATTCCCTTAATTTCCTGTCAGAACCAGATACAGGCTTTCTCTTCAAACTTAAAGCACTATTTTCAAAAATTCCCTTTCCTACTAAATACTGAATCAAAATAATCTTTATCTCCTGTTTTGTCAATGATACTTTTGCCTCAGACAGACTGTATTTTCTGGCAAGCTCGAGCAACTCATCCTTTCTCATGCACTCTAACCCCTCCTGGGTAGGTTTTGAAATGAAATTCTGAACATTAGATGCCATTGTAAATGCTTGTTGGTTTCACACAAAAAAAATTTCTCTATTAAAAATCTTTGCCAAAGACAAAAAAAAAATTCCAAGACAAAATCAATATGAATTTCAAAGATAAATTTAATATCTCTAATATGCTTTAAAGAAATTCAATCCCGGAACGACGAGCCCCCAATTTCTGTTACGACTCTATGGTCTAAGAAAAATGTAACAGAAAGAAAGTGAAACCAATAAATCAAGTAAAAAATCAACAAGCAATTTATTACTCGATAATTAAAATGAAAAATCAAAAAGTCACTTACAGTAATGTGTTTTAAAATCCTAATAATCCAATAAGAATGATTGTTCTAATCACAAGTCCTAAATATAGAATGTTCCGAATTCACGGCTGTGTCCTTGAATGTTATGATGTGTTAATGGTCTCCAAAGTCCTGATGTACTAGAAATCTTGATGTGCTGATGTCAAAATGAAGTATTCCAAAATCTCTGAATAAGTTCAGTTCAATTCCAAAATCATTAATTAAAAATCCAAAATCCAAAAGTTTATGAGCACTGTTATAATCCAATGAATATTTAAAATAATTCCTCTCTTAGAATTTGGAATGAATTTTCACAACTGTAATAGCTCTTTACAAGACTGATGGTAATGTCGAACTGAAAAAATGTCTACCAAACATGATATATATAAAGATTGGTCACATGACAGAATGTTCTAGATTGGTCACATGACAGAATGTTCTAGAATGTGTGTCATCTTAATGGAATTTTTACTTGTAAACAAAAATCAACCTTGACCTTCAAATTGAGAAAACATATTGATCAAAACAACCTAATTCAAGGACACTAGTTAAACATATTTTTCCTGATAAACATTAAGATTTAAGCAAATATTAAAGTGAAGAAACATTTATAATTTCCTAAAATATTTATAACATTATATAAACATCATACATAACATAATAAGAAAAGGGATTTTAAGAAGAAACGTAATGTAAGAACCGTGGAAGATGTCACTCGGCAAAATATGGGACTCATAAACAGACTAATTACACGTCAATGCATTGAATCTACCTGGTATTTCAATTGCAGTGTGTACGCTTAAACAAAAACTGCTTAAAGGTACAATTTTACCTTTTTAACGACATATCGTGAAACAATGAAACCCAACCCAGAAATGAAATAATGTTGCCTATTGATTCTGGATACAATTGAATGTATCAATCTTTATACCAAAAGGAATGTAAAAGCTTTCTATTTCACTTATGTATTTTATAAATTAGAAAAGTGACTTTCTTAGAAGGACAAAGCCGGTAATTGGTTAGAATCTCCGCAGAATCTTTCATCTAATTTTTGACATATGCATATAATTTTGTTTGATTTTTGGAAAGATTGATCATATAACTTTCATATTGGTCATATAATTTTTTCTGAAATTTTGGTGGTGAGGTAATAACATACTAGATTCTTAGGCACACAATTGCCAATGCCATTTAGTATAAATGTTTACATGATGTTTCCATGCCATGTTCAAATGTGTCTGTATGTACTGTTGCTTGTATGTACCATTGGTAAGCATCCCCTTTGCTATTATCTGTGTAAACAGATGGTTATATGGTAGAATTCTTCACAATTGTCAATTTTCTTGAGTAATGTTGGTACATTAAAAGACATAGGTTGAAGTATATATAAATGTAAAGTCATGAACAGTGTACACAGCTTCATAGATGGATCAATAGACAAGATAAAGGTTTGTTTATTTTATTTTCACCTGTTGCATTATATAATGCCACACTCTTTGAATGCTGATGTATTATATTTTCAATTATTCCTTAAATTCGGCCGCCAATTTTTTTTAAATTTAGGTAAAGATACCAAAATTAGATCATGGGTATATTTCCTAAATAAGTGATTAAGTGCATTTGAATTTTTTTCCACTACTCTATACACATATATAGAAAGAATCAATATATATAGAACTCGTATGTAATGGCCTGAAATCTTTTGGTGAAGCAAAAATATGGACGAGCAAACAGTGTTTTAGCCACACTGTAGGGATATTAAAATGTCATCGATAAACCAACACTCCAGTGTGGAACAGGCTCGAGTATCTCTCTACTGGGCAACATCATATATGTACCTAGTTTTGTATGACATTGTACTACACTTTTATGCTTTTCAAACATCTCATGTTTGTGTGTGTGAGATTGTATCGCAACGTGTATGTGATATGCTTTTAATGCTTCTATTTGTGTAATGCGTAGTTGCATAAGCTCTGTGAAAGATTTAGTCAAAATAGTATTTATAAATGGATACCCAGATTAAAAGTTTGTCAATGAATGATACACGGTTCCAGTCTCAAAAGAAGAGATATTTTCTTCTGAGTCAAACAGAAGAATGCATCCCTTATATGTTCGCAAGATATACATGGTACAGTTGAGATTAAACACTAATGTATTTTTAGCCATACATCTAGCAGTAGTGCTGGTGTTGGTAACCTGTTTTGAAGCAAGTTTGAATTTCTTATTCACATAAACAGACGTGATTGCCAGGACTGATACATTCCATTAGATTTATCAGTTAATGGACATAGATTTACTCTAGAGAATGATAATAATGCTGCCATCTGCGGAAATTTGAAAGACGATATTATGAATTTTGACAATTCTTCTGTTATCATTTGTGGTGACTGCAATGTTGTTAGAGACATGGAGCTTGACTCTTATAGTAATTTGCGTGATAAACATTCCATGGCCTAAACAATTCACTCTACACAAATTTCCATACAGTGATGGTATTGAAGCTTGTAAATACTATCTTGGTAAAGATGAAAATACTAGTAGACTATCCAGAGAAAACATTTGCGATTTAATAAAACTTTGTTTATGTCATTTTGTTTATAACGTTAATCTCTTGGAAACAAAAGGGGTTTAATGACGTTAGCAATATTTTAAATTCAGTCTGAAGAAGCAATAAAGCGAAACCGGTCACAGATTTTACGTGTTGGTGTTGTTAATTGCTTAATAATCATATACAAAACAATAACATAATTAATTATGGAATATGGAACTAGAGTAAATAAGTGAAAAAGATATATTAAATAAGCAGAAATAAATTTATGAAAATCTATACGAAAGCAAAACAAAAATAATTTGTAAACTCATAACCACTTTTTAACCTTGATAAACAAATCGTTCAAATCTTGAAATAAACTCGCGTGAGAGTATGTTAATGTTTGAGGAATGCTGTTTCGCGCTGAAAAATATGAAAAATAAAACTATTTCCAGTTCAGATGGATTTATCGTTGAATTTCACAAATTCGTGTGGAAAGATGTAGGGCATTTTGTTTTTAGGTCTTTAAACGCTGGACACTGGAACAAACTTTTTTCAGAATTTCGGTTTCGTGAATCATTACTTGCATTCCAAAAGAAGATAAAAGCAGGAATTTTGAGAGAAAAAAATGGGGACTAATCTCACTGCTTAATGTAGATTGCAAGACTGCTTCGGTATATATTTCTAATAGGGTCAAGAAAGTCCTCCATTGTATCATTAGCGACAGTCAAAAGGGTTTTATGAAAGGGAGATTTATTGGTGACAATACAAGAATTTTGTACGACCTGATGCACTGTCTTGAGGAATAAAATGAATCGATTCTTCTCCTATTGATAGACTTTGAAAAAGCTTTCAGCTTTGTTGTGTGGGACTTTTGGAAAATGCTCTGAACTGTTTTAACTTTGGGTAATCCATTTGTCACGGGTTCAGAGTATTTTGCAATAAATCAAAAAGTTGTCATTAATAATGGACATTTATCCTCATTAATACGGAGAGATTTTCGCCAGGAAGACCCTTTTGCACCCTATTTATTTATAATAAGAATTTAACATTTTGCAATAAAACCCCAAAAAGAACATAAATATTACATGCATTTTCTATAATGAAATGGAGTTCAAATTAGGGCAGTATGCTGACGATGCTTTTCTCTTATTAGATGGTTCTCCGTTGTCCTTTAAGACAACCATGCAGATTTTGAATGACTTTACCTTGGTATCACGTCTGTACTGTAATATTTTAAATCATAAGCTATTTGGATTGGAAATTTAAAAAAAAACTTAAAATGAAACAACATGTCCAGAAATTTATAATAACTGGTCAACGTCCAATTTTTGATTATTGGGAGTAGATTTCTCTTAGAACTTGGAGGATATGGTAGAACTTAATTATTCAACGAAGTTAAAGGAAAGTAAAGAAACTGCTTAGCTGGTGGAGCAGGTGAAATTTATCCCTTTCTGGAAAAGTTACTTTGATATCTACTAAATCCTCCACTCTGTATAGAAAATGAACTGAATTATCATGGCAAAATGAACCATGTACAATTGAAGTATATTTGTCTCAATATATTCCTAATTTTAGTCAATATAGATACTTTCAAAGCATACACAAGACAGAGAACAAATGGAGAAAAAAAGGGCCATATTATCAACTTTTGGTATGTGATTTTAATTATTTTGTTTATCGATCTCTTTTACACTGTCATTACATTTGTTGTGTGCAAAGGAAACAATATTACATTAAAAAGCAACGGACAATTTAATAACACCGTTGGTTTTGTGTGCAAGTGTGTCTTTGTATACAAGTTTTGTGAATATATATGTGTGTGCATGAGTGTGTGTGTGTTTAATATGTTTTAAGTAAGCACATATATGTAAAGGTCTGGAAGCCAAAAATTTAAGGTAATGACACATACACTAGATCATGTGGTGATGTAGTGGAACATGTAAAATCCTGACAACTTATGTTCGATAAAAAAAGATTCCTGTCATCAAAGTCAATATTGTTATTTCCCATCCAAACAAGAACTTCAAACTACTTTCTCAAAGCCCTGATACATATTTCAAAAAGGAAATATAAACATATACAACTTTATTTAACGCAATATCTATTCTATAATTCAGAATAGACGACGTTTTAATAAAATCTTACAAAACATGACTGCTTTTAATTATACTTTGCTGTAATTATTCTGTTCTGTTGCACATGTTGCTAATAAAGATGAAATTATGAGCGATTTTACTAGTTACGGAATGTTTTAAGGACCTTCCAAAACTTGGTGACCAACATTGACTCAGTTTCATACTTGACATTTTAATGAAAAGGCTTTTTTTAGTTGTACAAAAACTGACTAAAATTCCACCCATTTAGTTTCCAATTACATTTTTCATATATGTTATATAATGACCCGTTTTGCCATAATTCGAAGAATACATCTCTTGGAATAAATTTAGTAAGGTTAAAATAACCATGCACTAAGGTCCGCGTGGTTAATGGTTTTTAAAATAGACTGAAATCTCATCAATAAAAAAAACAAGTCTTTGTCCATTTGTCAAATCCTTGTCCGAGCTATGCCATGCGTGTAAATGTGTTGAGAAGAATTAGAAAAGGATCTAAATATCCGAATGGCACTATCTTGCCAATTGCTTTTTAAGTTTTGGCCGTTTTGGAAAATTTATAAAGTGTGCTATGTCAGGCGTCACGGGCCTAGTGCTCTTTTTTATTTCACAGAAAATAGAGAGCACGAAATGAAATGGGCAAAGCAGGATGAAAGCAATCTGCGATGATACAGTAATTTTACATCATGTATCTTCACAGTGAAAAAAGACATCGTACATTGTAAAAGGCCATAAGATTAAAGAAGCAAAAATGACAATAATAATCTATATTTTTGATATTCCATAAATCTTCACTCTTACGTGTCCATATCGAGCTGGACCCTTCGATGCAGACTGGAAAATCGTCCCTACTCTCGTCCAGTTGAAATGCTTGAGAAGAGCGATTCTGGCTAGGTTAAAGTCGTTATCACTTGGTACTGTTCGGTAGAAATTGGTGTACTTCTTTCGGTCTGACAAGGTGGGATCCGTGTCAGCATATGACATCTGAAAGAACATAAAGTTGCGAAAGATAATTCGTTTTGCCTGAAATATTAACAGGTTATGCAATAGATATATCTATATTTTTCAAGCTGTATGGGGACATCATTTTACAGCTTTTCAAATATACCATGGTTTTGGGCGAGCGCCGAAGGGGCGAGTCTGATATCACGGGACAGTAGCAAAACTACATTTATTTATACATACAGCTAGTAAAAAATGGATACATCCGATTTAGTCCACGGTACATTCATTTAAAAAATGTTACGAAATGCATTTATTGCAATGGTTGAAGAACATTAACATTTTGAATTGTATACCATTTCTGACTTGCCCTGAAAGACAATGGACAATTCCAACTTTGTTGTTCTTCCTCATATGATTGACCTAATTGCCGCGCTTATATCACATGACCGAGCATAAATGACAAAGGGCTAGTCTAAAGTTCAAGAAGTTGCAGAAGTCTTTTGACCGTCATTTCCAGTGGACGCATTTCCACGTACTTCATGCCGACATGGAAACATAAACATAGTGAATATAACTGTTCGAGATTTATCAATATTGTTGAATGTCTAAAAATCTTTCAGGATCTGCCTGGTAATTCTACATTAAATGGACAAATGAAAAAAGCCGGCGCTCTAGATATTTCATTAAAAGTACAAGTCAGTGACTTTGGAATAAACTGCTCTTTGCAATAAAAACTTTGCTTTCTTCGGATATTTTAAAATAAAATTGTAATTTTCAATTATAATAGAATGAGTTCACTTTCCGGAATTATTGTGTTCAGCTTCATTTTTTGACCACTCCTTTGTTTTAAAAGTACTATTTATTAGGCTTAATAAAATGTAAGAATATAAATGTATTTTTGTTTATTATTTGCATATCAGTTGTTTGTTTTTCTCTCTTTCTCTCTCTCTCTCTCTCTCTCTCTCTCTCTCTCTCTCCGGACTCGGAGATGTTGAATTCTCTGTCTGCATGTCTGTCTGTCTGTCTCTCACTCTGGACTAGGAGATGTTGAAAAGGCCAGATGCGCCATCCAGCATAGCGTACGAGGCGACGAACGGAGGTAACTTTTGCCCTGCGATGCATCACGTGACTATATTTCATTTGAGGTCTTGGTCGTTTCATTACGTGAGTGCGGTTTATATAAAATATCTGACCTTGTATTTGAAGGATTTTACCTTTCTAATTTTATTTTTGTTTTGTATTCCTTTTGGAAAGATAACTAAATTTAGTCGGCACTATATAGCTAGGATTGTGCTTATGTGCCGTTAAAATCCATTTATACATATACATACGTACATACACACATTCTCTCGCTCTCTCTCTCTCTCTCTCTCTCTCTGGAGTACATACACACATGCTCTTGCTCTCTCTCTCTCTCTCTCTCTCTTTGGAGCACTCAGTTCGTGATTGCTCTGCTAGCCTGGCGTCTAAAAATAGTACAGTATAATTATCCAAAGCAGTAAAATTAGCTGTACAATTATCAAGAAATAAAACGACATAAACTTGAAAGGGAAAGCTTGCCTGCTGTGGACACATATAAAGTAATCTGTACATTACGGATGTTTATTGTGCGACTCTTCATTGTGTGGAAAACTCTGTATTTGACGAGACACGAAGGAGTCGAGTTTAATACAAGTTTTCTTGACACAACATGAACAAGTATAAAACAAATCCATAATGTACAGAGATTACTGTATAATGATCTTTTTTATTATAATTCTCATAATACCCTATTTATATTTTATAAGATCCTTTATTTTCGATACAAAGTAGAGATTTATGTTAATGTATCACTGCTGTGTATAATCGGTGACTCACACATACACATATAAAAGTCACTAGTATAATACTATATCAAAAGTTATGCAATTATTAGAACGATATGAAAGTAAATGCAAAAGACCACATACCACTGAAAGCAAAATAATATAAAATAAGATTCTAACCTGCTGATGATCGTCATCATCCTTGTTTTTTTATTATTATTATTTTATCAATTATTATTTACATTTGGTGCTGTTATTCAGTTGTTGTGTGGTGGTACTAGTTGTTGTTGTTGTTTCTTATGTTGTTGTTGTTGTCATTATAGTTGTCAAGCCCTTAATATATTAATGGTGCTTATTTCCTCCCTTTCATTTATTGTATCATCTGTCCGACACAAAAAGGTAAAATGATATATTAATAAATGAATCACACCTATTCTACAATAAAAAAATGTTTAAATAATGAGAAATTTTATCCTTATTGTATTTAGTACAAAAACTAAATGAAAATATTAGTCATATTTTGTAACAATGTTTCGTATATTTGTATTATTTTGTATTATAAATGTCATTAGTCCTCAAGATAAACTAATACGATATATGCTTAACACAGAACTTCTTTTTAAATATTTTGGGGACGTGTCTTTTTATACATAAATATGAAAATCCAATTATTAATGTAAGATGTAGAATTTTAGAAAACCTAACTATGTACGATAGTGGGAATAGAAATTTTTTGGCAAGCGAAATAACTATAGGAGTCAGGAGTCAACATTGATCTCCCTTCTGTACAATTATAGGTTTTCAGCCTTCAATACGGACTTGTGGAAATTCAGAAACTGTACATTATATAATAATCGCCCATTGATTTCAGTCATGTGAGTCATTTTACCGACATTAGATTCGGATTCCGTTATGAACTGATTATATGAGTGTAATGATTCTTTATATTTTTAATCGATTATAAAGGATCAACTGTCCATTTGCGTTTGAAGTGAAACGATTACGCTAATTAAGGAGCTATGTTTACATTTAAATGATACAATGTATGTTAGATGACTTTAGAAGTACTAGTCAAGCGAGGCAATCTTTACTATGTGGATAAAACGTGCTTTCTACATTATTTTTACAAGGAAGATAATAAGGAAGATTCAGAGAAGGATACGCCACATGATTGTGGAGGAATAAAACGTATGGCTGCCAGTGAGTCTGAGACAAATATTTCTTCAATGAGACATATACCAGACTCTGTGGCAGCAAAAATGTCAAATATGAAAAAGCTAAGACATAAAGACATTTTTAGCCACATTGGATTGATAATTACCCATGACTTGAAATCAGTGACTCTGAAGGAAAGATGTTTTACAGTTATTGCTAACAGTATCCAAGGCACAGCTATCAACTGCTGGCTTAGTGATGGTCCAGGTGGCAGACATGTTCATGGACATTCTGTCAAATCCAGCTTCTAAAACACATATGACTAAAGTAGCAAAATGTATAATATCAACCTATGTTTTTGACAAATTAAGACCTTTGAAGACCTTTTGAAGAAATAAATTTTGAGACAAATAAATTGGTACGTGGGACAAGCGAATTTTCTGAAACTACATGTCCTGGACAAGTGGATGAAAATGAAAATTGATCATCCCTGTAGATGCATACATGTCCTGGACAAGTGGATGAAAATGAAAATTGATCATCCCTGTAGATGCATAAATGTCCTGGACAAGTGGATGAAAAAGTAAATTGATCATCCCTGTAGATGCATACATTCTTTTATGGGGGGTTGATCATCCCTGTAGATGCATACATTCTTTGATGGGGGGGTTGATCATCCCTGTATATGCATACATTCATCCCTGTAGATGCATACATTCTTTGATGGGGGGGGGGGGGAGGGGGCGTCCTTTATATGGAGATCTCCTTTAAGGCAGGCTTCAATATATCTTTACAAGCCGGGGAAATCCCAGCATGCAATGTGTAATGTTTATACTTTAGATGGATGACATTTTTTATGACAAAAAAATTCAGGTTTGCCGGTTATCACAAACCCTTTTTTATTAGGTTTTAGTATTGATGGAACGTATCATCACATATATACGAGTGATATGACTGTGTATCCAAATGGCTGACTGAAGACGCACAGATTACCCCAAGTAGGTAATCTGTAAAAAAAAAAAGTCTACCCATTGCATATACTACCATGTTTTAGAGTTGGTTTTGCTTGAATCGATTGTTAAGCAGACAATTTAGATAGGCTACCTAAACTACAATTAGAGGACCGTATACTTAACTTTTAATTGGTGAATTGAAAACCTGTATTGGGAAACTGTTTGGCTTTAATTAACTGATAGAATAAAATTTCACATTTTACTCACCAGCTACAGAGTAATCAATCGTCAATGCCCAGATTATCGATAATCTGTACTAGTTACTACCCTTTCATTAGTGGTCCATCAATCTTATAAATTATCGATATGAGTAGTTACTACCCTTTTATTAGCGGTCCATCAGTCTTATAGATTATGGATATTAACAGTTACTACCCTTTTATTAGTGGCCCATCAGTCTTATAGATTATCGATGGGAATAGTTGGTACCATTGTACTAGTGATCCAACCGTCTTATAGATTATCGATGTGAGTAGTTACTACCCTTTTTTTAGTGATCAATCAGTTTTATAAATTATCGATATGAGTAGTTACTACCCTTGTACTATTGGTCCATCAGTCTTATAGATTATCGATATAATTAGTTACTACCCTTTTATTAGTGGTCCATCAGTCTTATAAATTATCGATTTGATTAGTTACTACCCTTTTATTAGTGGTCCATCAGTCTTATAGATTATGGATATGATTAGTTACTACCCTTTAATTAGTGGTCCATCAGTCTTATAAATTATCGATATGAGTAGTTACTACCCTTTTATTAGTGGTCCATCATTCTTATAGATTATCTATATGATTAGTTACTACTCTTTTATTAGTGGTCCATCAGTCTTATAGATTATCGATATGAGTAGTTACTACCCTTGTACTAGTGGTCCATCAGTCTTATAGATTATGGATATGAGTAGTTACTACCCTTGTACTAGTGGTCCATCAGTCTTATAGATTATGGATATGAGTAGTTACTACCCTTGTACTAGTGATCCATCAGTCTTATTGATTATCGATATGAGTAGTTACTATCCTTGTACTAGTGATCCATCAGTCTTATAGATTATGGATATGATTAGTTACTACCCTTGTACTAGTGGTCCATCAGTCTTATAGATTATCGATGTGAGTAGTTACTACCCTTGTACTAGTGGTCCATCAGTCTTATAGATTATAGATATGAGTAGTTACTACCCTTGTACTAGTGGTCCATCAGTCTTATAAATTATCGATATGAGTAGTTACTACCCTTGTACTAGTGGTCCATCAGTCTTATAAATTATCGATATGAGTAGTCACTACTCTTGTACTAGTGGTCCATCAGTCTTATAAATTATGGATATGAGTAGTTACTACCCTTGTACTAGTGGTCCATCAGTCTTATAGATTATGGATATGATTAGTTACTACCCTTTTATTAGTGATCCGTCAGTCTTATAAATCATCGATATGAGTAGTTACTACCCTTGTACTAGTGGTCCATCAGTCTTATAAATTATCGATATGATTAGTTACTACCCTTGTACTAGTGGTCCATCAGTCTTATAAATTATCGATATGATTAGTTACTACCCTTTTATTAGTGATCCATCAGTCTTATAAATTATCGATATGATTAGTTACTACCCTTGTACTAGTGGTCCATCAGTCTTATAGATTATGGATATGAGTAGTTACTACCCTTGTACTAGTGGTCCATCAGTCTTATAGATTATGGATGTGAGTAGTTACTACCCTTGTACTAGTGGTCCATCAGTCTTATAGATTATGGATGTGAGTAGTTACTACCCTTGTACTAGTGGTCCATCAGTTTTATAGATTATGGATATGAGTAGTTGCTACCCTTGTACTAGTGGTCCATCAGTCTTATAAACTATAGATATGAGTAGTTACTACCCTTGTACTAGTGGTCCATCAGTCTTATAAATTATCGATATGAGTAGTTACTACCCTTGTACTAGTGGTCCATCAGTCTTATTGATTATCGATATGAGTAGTTACTACCCTTGTACTAGAGGTCCATCAATCTAATAAAATATAGATATGAGTAGTTACTTCCCTTGTACTAGTGGTCCATCAGTCTTATAAATTATAGATATGAGTAGTTACTACCCTTGTACTAGTGGTCCATCAGTCTTATAAATTATCGATATGATTAGTTACTGCCCTTGTGCTAGTGGTCCATCAGTCTTATAGATTATCGATGTGAGTAATATGAGTAGTTACTACCCTTGTACTAGTCGTCCATCAGTCTTATAGATTATCGATGTGAGTAGTTACTACCCTTGTACTAGTGGTCCATCAGTCTTATAAATTATCGATCTGATTAGTTACTACCCTTGTACTAGTGGTCCATCAGTCTTATAAGTTATCGCTATGAGTAGTTACTACCCTTTTATTAGTGATCCATCAGTCTTATAAATTATCGATATGATTAGTTACTACCCTTGTACTAGTGATCCATCAGTCTTATAAATTATCGATATGAGTAGTTACTACCCTTGTACTAGTGGTCCATCAGTCTTATAGATTATCGAGATGATTAGTTACTACCCTTTTTTTAGTGATCAATCAGTCTTATAAATTATGGATATGATTAGTTACTACCCTTTTATTAGTGATCCATCAGTCTTATAGATTATCGATATGAGTAGTTACTACCCTTTTATTGGTGATCCATCAGTCTTATAAATTATCGATATGATTAGTTACTACCCTTGTACTAGTGGTCCATCAGTCTTATAAATTATCGATATGATTAGTTACTACCCTTTTATTAGTGATCCATCAGTCTTATAGATTATCGATATAAGTAGTTACTACCCTTTTATTAGTGATCCATCAGTCTTATAGATTATCGATATGAGTAGTTTCTACCCTTGTACTAGTGGTCCATCAGTCTTATAGATTATGGATATGAGTAGTTACTACCCTTTTATTAGTGATCCATCAGTCTTATAGATTATCGATGTGAGTAGTTACTACCCTTGTACTAGTGGTCCATCAGTCTTATATATTATCGATATGATTAGTTACTACCCTTTTATTAGTGATCAATCAGTCTTATAGATTATCGATGGGAGTAGTTACTACCCTTGTACTAGTGGTCCATCAGTCTTATATATTATCGATATGATTAGTTACTACCCTTGTACTAGTGGTCCATCAGTCTTATAAATTATCGATATGAGTAGTTACTACCCTTTTATTAGTGATCCATCAGTCTTATAGATTATCGATATGATTAGTTACTACCCTTGTACTAGTGGTCCATCAGTCTTATAAATTATCGATATGATTAGTTACTACCCAATTATTAGTGATCCATCAGTCTTATAGATTATCGATATGAGTAGTTACTGCCCTTTTATTGGTGATCCATCAGTCTTATAAATTATTGATATGATTAGTTACTACCCTTGTACTAGTGGTCCATCAGTCTTATAGATTATCGATATGATTAGTTACTACCCTTTTATTAGCGGCCCATCAGTCTTATCTAAGAAACCGATTAAAATGTTTCAGAGTTTTAGACATGAAATTTCAAAGAGATCGTTTATCAATCCTATAATACAACTGTCCTAAAAACATAACGCATGCTCTAACTATTTTAGCATTAAAGCGAACTTTAGCATATGAAAAATATAATCCGCCATTTTATTGCACATATGGTGCAAACATATGTTCCATTCTGGTTGCACTTTTGCTAAACAGCTATGGTGCTTTATATATTACTGAATTTGTCAACAATGTGATGGAGTCCCTGTTGGGTGATCGTTGCGAGTCACCTGTAACTGCAAAGTGTTCTTTTTGTGTTGTAATTTTTTTAAATTGTTTTCTTTTTCTACAGTGTACCCAATACGTGATTTAAGTTTGAACCCTAATGCAAACTATGATTCAGTTATAGGCACTTGTATAGGTTGATCTGATTCAGTTATAGGCACTTGTATAGGTTGATCTGATTCAGTTATAGGCACTTGTATAGGTTGATATGATTCAGTTATAGGCGCTTGTATAGGTTGATATGATTCAGTTATAGGCACTTGTATAGGTTGATCTGATTCAGTTATAGGCACTTGTATAGGTTGATCTGCTTCTTCAGAGTTCCTTATTCGTTTCATATAGTGATTATATAAAAAGTGAAATTTCTATATCTGTGCAAGACTTTACAAAAGAGAAAACTGTGCATGTAGAGGATACCTCTGGCTTACGAGTGTCTTTTAATACTAATTTGTCATTAACAGCCCATGGTCGTGTGTATTCTTCTGTAAATACCGTATATACTCCAGTATAGACCGAATCCAAATGCAAAGAACATCGACCCTGATCTGCCGTCGCATAATGCGCCTGTAGATCAGGGTCTATGTTGTTGGTTGTATTGATTAGTCCTTACAAACTGCATTGACCCAGATCTGCCGGCGCATTATGCGCCGGCAGATCTGGGTCTATGCAGTTGGTATGAGGTTATACACGAGTATCGACGGTAAGATATTTTTCTTAAGACATTTTATGACGGAAATGGCAATTCATTTCATCCAATGTTGATTAACGCCTTTTAGGACCTTTTAAGGCAAAATTAAATGCTTGAACTATTTTTCTTTATCTGGAATATACAAGCTATATTAGTTAATATGTTTCAAAATGGCTGTGTAGGATATTTTCGGGACAAGTATGAAGTATGTCTTTACGAGCAAAATGTTTCAGGAGGCACGCATTTCTTTTTTTTTTTTAGGGAGGGGGGGTCAGAGGTATACCAGATTGGAGAGGGAACATTCTTTTGCAGCTTTCCACGACCTTAGTTATAGATTTTTTTCTGTGACTTTCTCATTCAAAATTAAATAAGAATAGGCAACTTTCTGAACCATTAACGCTTCAAGATAATAAAACACTATTTAAAAAAGCATATCGGACATTTGACTCTTGGTTTCTACATGAGCGGAGTTAATTTTTGTAATGGCATAGACGAATATTGTTCCCTCGATGATATTTGTGGAGTTCTAGAAAATTATTAGTTAACGTCCAAATCTTGAAATCAATATCAATACCAATATTTGGCTGCCAAATCTAAAACGTTAAATATACATGTATACACATTTCCTATATCCATTCAAAACATGAGCATACCATATATTATTTTTCCGTGCGGGAAGGAAATAAATCCAGGAAAACTGTAGCAAATCTTCCAAGGGTAATTAGTGTAAAGTAGAAACAACTTAAAACATTACACGCACTTTAAACTAAAAGAGATTTTAGGTTTCCTTAACGACACATTCCTTAGTACCAGTTGCCATCTCTCTATCAGACAATATTATTAGCAAGAAATTATTATCACCAAAATGCTACAGACCACTATCTCTTTCCCGACCCCCATCGAGTTCTGTTTTTTTTATTCCTTGTAATTTCATACATTTCAAATGATTTTACCCACCCAAGAAGACTTTCTGGTGAAAATTCAATGTGAAACGAATATTTGCGTCTGATCCATTTGCCAATAAGTTCACCGAAGCTATACAGTTGTTTAATATCAGTTCAGAGACAATCGGCGTTTTCAGTTGATTGGCAAAAACCTAGATCAAATAATAAAATTCCATCCATATTCGATCATATTTGATTGACGAGGGAAATATAATCTGACTCGATGAAGCAAGTAAGCTATTGTGCTTGGAAATCAACGCATACTAATAGCCACAAGCGGATACCATTGGAATCAGATTGACCTCAAATTTGATCTTTCAATAGCTAGAGGCGGATGGAATAAATTTCTGATAGACCGTAAGTTTTCTCTTTTAATCAAGTTATTTGAACGGTCTGCACCATCCTAGAAATGACAACTTAATCGATAGATGTCAGACAAGAGAGTATCTGTCTTATACGCGGCCGACAATTTAAAGGTTAAAGCTGCACGTACTGTCGTAGAGATGGCAAGCCTTTAAATTTTAATTTCTTTTGTTTTTTGTTTCTCTAATTGTTTTGTTATATATCTGATACAGTTCCAAGGTTTTACAAATTGGGTGATTATCATGGGTTTCGTATATGTGGAGCTAAGATAGCTTTTGATACAAAAGTCATTTTGAAGAGACTTATAGTTAATGTGATGACTAATAGTTGAGGAATACATTTCGCTTCATGGTCGCTAGGTATTTGATTGTTGGGCATTCAGTTTCTCTTTGCGTACGAACTTTGATCCTTCAAAGAGTGTTTTAATGTTACATCGGCACCAAAATTACAGAAACTTAGACTGTTTCACGGAAAATTACCAATTTGAGTAGATCTGCTAATAAGCCTGTATTAATAGCAAGCCTTACTTCTGGTCTCTGCAGTTCTCAATAAACTTCCGTTGAAATATTACAGTCCGTCTGCAAAGAATTTGAAGGACCAAATGTTATACATCAAGCCAATGGGTAGGTACAGGATAAGTAAAACTTTTGTCATATTTATTACTTTTTTTTTCATGTGTTACTTTTGTTAGAGTCTCATAAATTCGCTGTACATTACCGTATATACTCGCGTATAATTCGATACCAACTGCAAACTGCAAAGACCCAGATCTGCCGTCGCATAATGCGCCGGCAGATCTGGGTCTATGCAGTTTGTAAGAACTAATCAGTAGAACAAACAATAGTATGCGACGGCAGATCAGGGTCTATGTTGTTTGCATTTGGACCAGAATTATACACGAGTATATACGGTATATTGTACGCATAACAGAGATGGTATTATTCATCAAGATACCAGAGTTTTGGGACTTTATACCAAAATCTCCGCCGTCTATTATACTGTGACCCACACGCTAAACCATTATATTCCGTCTTGAAAATACCCAGCACCTCAAAATTACCGCTGTAAAGATATTTCTTGTAAATGTACACTAAACCCTCCTGTACGGTTGATGATCTGCTGCATAACTTATTATCCATAGCTAACACTACACTTTTTTAAGAGTTTATATAAAATCATTTAGTATAAGCCTAACTCGCCGACCTAACTTCATGCCAGTCTTGGAATCATAAACTCCTACCACATTCGAGGTTCCACAACTAAACTCGTACATTGCTATCTACTTGATGTTTAAATTTGGACCCCGCATCGAGATGCGGGAGCCCTATATTAATCAACTTATTGTCTGTCCGTCCGTTCACATTTCTTGTAAACACCATATTTCTGCAAGCCTTACACATACTATGATTTTTTGTTTTCAATTGACATGTTTATAATATGAAGATGTTCTTTATAAAGGTTTCGTCTTTTCAGATTAAATTTTAACGGAGTTGTTGCCAATTTGATATCAATTTTAAATCTCCACTACAGCAAATATTTTTAACCAACATAACTCAGGAATCTTTCAACGTATTCTGATGTAATTGTGTATGTACGTTCTTTCGTAGACCTCAGTGTGCTTTGTATAGGTTTTGTCCCAAAAACTCCGTTTTCGATTGAGTTATGGCCCCTGACAACTAACTTCATATCTTCCACTGTGATGGTGTTTGTAACCGGCACAGCTCAAGAACCATTCAACATATTGTAAAGCAATGCGGTTTGAATATTTAATCAGATAATTACATGTGCCTTTTCTGAGTTTAGTATCGGTTGGAAGAGTTATGCCCCCCCTCCTCATCTCTCTTCCTCCCTTTTATTACTTGCCCTCCTGACTTTTGTTTTCGCTAGATAACTTCATCAATTGTTTATTATTTTAACTAACTTTTGCATGCGGCTTTAGCTGATAAGACCTTTTAGGAATTTGATAACCAGAGTTTCACGATATCATTTACAGGAGTTATGGCCTCCTATTGTCCGTCGTCCTGACGTTGGTTTCCGCAGCAAAACTTTACTAAGCTTTGTTGCATTTCAACCATATCTGGGATGCAGCTTTATACGGATGAGTTCTTGGCTGAGTTTTATTTTTAGCATTCCATTGCATCAATTACAGGAGTTCGCATGCTGCTTTATATTAACGAGTCCTTGAAAAATCTTAATTTCAAGTAAAGTGTTTTGTATTAATATTTACAAGAGTTACAGCCCTGATATCCCGTCCTGCAAATGTTGGATTTAAACTAAAATTATAATGCACATTTTTATTGATGAGACCATGATCGAGTTGGATTTCCAGCACTGCACATCATCATTTTGGAAAGTTAAGGCCACTCAATTATCATATTCACCAAACATTGATTTTCCAATATACGCTCTTCTGTTACAGGCCTTGCCGAGAAAATTTTATGAGCAGGGCCTTTTGCGATGTACCCATCGCTGCTAACTCTAATGTATGTATTTACTTTCATTTCTATTTCATGTAATCCTTGAGATCAGACTCCTTCTTTTATACTATATCAATAGAAAAAGACGCAGCACAGCTCAGAGGCCTCATATATATATATATATATATATATATATATATATATATATATATATATATATATATATATATATATATTATAACCTCAGGTTTTGTCTCATAGAATTAACATAAGAGGTAACTGAACAATATTCTCCAGTATAAATGGTTCTAATGTAATGTACGTCGTCGATAAGGACGCGTATCACATGTAATAGTATGTGTACACTCTGATATGTCGGTTGGAGTAGTTATTTTGTCGTAGACAACTCGCTTTGCAAAACAGTTCTTCCAATCAACATGTCAGACATTGCACACACAAGAACTTATAAATAAAGGTTTCATCAAATGCGTGTCACATATTGAAGACTTATTTTGCAAGAATTTTGAATCAATGTTAGTTAAATTACTGTCATGGAATTGTGTGCACGGAAAATATCTTTGCAGTATATATATACATATATATATAGACAAAAATGTACATGGGTTTCGTTGTTGCGTACAGTGTTACCCGACGTTTATGGTTTTTAAGCCTTAGCGATTTTGAAATATTGAGTTCTGTTCACCGGCTGCAGCACTCACAAAGCACCCGTTTATTCCGAGTTCTCTGACCGCAGTGTTGTACTGGCCATTGGGCATACCGGGACAAATCCAGGCGGGCAGCCGCAAAAAAATCCGTTTTTACCGGTGTTTTACTGGTGTGAGCAAAACCCCGGGTCTGTCCCGGCAGATAAGTCCAGGACCGAGTTGCTTACCCAGTACACTCCTGTCTGACCGTATATTTGACCACGAGTATCGTACTTTAGTGCTAATTTTCTCTGTATCGTCACAATACAGATGAGCATTGTCAGGAAGCTGTCCATTTTGCGGAAGTAATCTGCAGCTGTCGAGGTATGCGAAATGTAATACTCTGTTCTTATTTGCTATCCGTTACATGTGATGAAATTTTTTAACGTATTAAATGTTTTGGAATTTATTCTAAATTTCTATTAAGACAGATCAGTGTCACATAACGCCATGCGATCATATAGAATATAGTCTGTTTCAAGTTAGACATTTTATAGTTGATCAGACAAGTCTAATTCAATTTTGTATTGTACATATTAAATGATGAGAAACGTTCGAGTTTTTATAATCCAGTGCGATTATTTTTGTCGTAGATATTTTTCTGTACGAACGAGGTTGTTATAATAATAATCTTGCACAGTTGTTCTTATGATAGAATTTATTGTGTAACAATTTGCGCATAAGACGACCGCACCACGCGCCTGCGTTAAACAAACCGTTTTTGCATAGACTTTCGTCAATTGAATAAAATTACCGATGCCACATATCCAGAACTTGTTTTCAAAATTGGCAGGGCATCAATATATTTCGAACTTAAAATTTATCAGAAGATATTGGCAGTGACCATCACTGATGATGCTCTCGCGTTAACGGCATTCGCTAACCCTAAATTTTTATATCAGTTTAAAGTCCTGCCTTTCGGTTTGGTCTAAGCTAGCGCGTCGTGTACTCGTCTTACCCACAAATTGTCAAAAAGCATGGAAAATGTAAATAGTTTCCTTGACAATATTTTTGTGTATACCTAGGAAGCGCATATTACGATATTAATCAACTTGCTCGACAAACTTCGCAAGGACAATCGCATAAAGAGACCCCCCAAGTGTAGTATCGCATATTCTAACTTGGAGTGCTTGGACCATCTAGTAAGTGGGTTAGGGCAGTTAAAACCCCACCCTGACAAAATTGAAGTGACCAGAGACGCTTCTAGACCAGAAACAAAGAAATAGGTTTGATCGTTTCTTGGATTAGCAGGGTTTTATAGGAAATTCCTTCAAAATTTCGCCGCTATAGCTAGTCCGTTAACGGAATTGACTAGAAACGGTCAACCCAATAAAGTGTCATGGAGTTCTTGCCATGGAAGAGCTTTTAACGCTCACTTGGGAAAGTTGATCAGTTCACCAATCTTAAAGTTGCCAGAGTTAAATAAATGATTCGTGTTGATAACTTATGCCACCTACATGGGATTAGGAGCAGTTTTGCTACAGGAACAAGCGGCGGTAAAGCTACCCGTCGCTTATGCAAGTAGAAAATTGCAGCTTCCAAAGCAAAACTACTCCTTTATCGAAAAGGAGTATTTGGCAGTTGTGTAGGAAATAAGACAATTTCACACATATCTTTCTGGAAGAAACTTTGTCTTTGAAATGGACCACCAGCCCACATATAGTTAAACAAAGCGAAAGTCGGTACCGCAAGACCGATGCGCTGCGCGTTAACTTTACAGGCGTATCGCTTCCGGACTGAGGCAATCAGAGGGTCGGAAAATGTAGGAGCCTACCATTAAGCAGAGTGTGATTTGCAGATCTTCTTTTTACCATCGTATTTTCAGTTTGTGATTTTTGCTCACATTCAGTAATTGTCTAAAAGTATTTTCAACTTATTGTTGAGGGGGGGGGGGAGAGTGATATTGTCACGGAATTGTGTGCAAGGAAAATATCTTTGTATTATATATATATATATATATATATATATATATATATATATATATGTGTGTGTGTGTGTGTGTGTGTGTGTGTGTGTGTGTGTGTGTAGATCGGTTTCGTTGCCGCGTACAAAGTTACCCGTAGTATATGGCTTTGTAGCCTTAGTGATTTCGAAATGCTGACTTCTGTTCACTAGCTGCAGCACGCACGAAGTGCCCTTTTATCTCTGGCCGTAGATTTGACCACGAGCATAGTACTTATAGTGCTGATTCTCTCTGTATTGTCGCAATACAGATGAATCTTGTTAGGAAGCTGTCCACTTTACGGAAGCAACCTTCAGCTGTAATAGTATGTGAAATGTAATACTTTATTTTTTCCTGCTATCCGTTACGTGTGATGAAATTGTTTCATACGTTGAATGTTTCAGAATTTATTCGAAATTTCTACTAAGTCAGACCTGTAAGTGTCACATAACGCCATGCTATTGGATAGAATAATGTGTGTTCCATATTAAACATTTTATAGCTGAACAGACAAGTCCAATTAAATTATATGTTGCACGCATTAAATGATGAGACACGTTCGAGTTTTTATAATCCAGTACGTGTATTCTTGTCGTAGACATATTCCGGTACGAACTTGATTATTATATTAATAATTTCATACAGTTGTTCTTTTGAAAGAATTCATTTTGTATGCAGGGATGCGTAATGAATATCACTGTATTCGTACTCAAACGTGCCTCATGTAGTATACGGCTCAGTTATTGTATTTTTAGCCGACACGGGCAGTCGTCAAACTCTGTGAATCTGTGTAACCCAGATAATGGGGTCATTGGTCACGTTAGTTAAATGAACGATACTGATTTACTCAGTGTTTGGGGCCAAATATTCTGGACCAACGGGTCTGCGGGATAAGGGGGTTCTTGAGGAATGCTTCTGTAAGCAGGGAGGAGCGAACCACACGAGGTCGTTCCTTAACCATTTGTTGGGAGCTGTGGACCGGAAATACCTCGTGATCATTGCCTGGATGCCACGAGATAATATCATCATATATGTTGATGAAATATATTTACGTTAGGTTTTGAACCTAACAATCAATGTCATTATATGTGCGTCAATTTAATGCCCTATCATACTTGTTGATGAACAATAATTCCATACATTGATCATATTTGTGATGAAAACACAATTAGTTAATAATAATTAAATGACAATTCTTCGTAAGCTTTGCCTTAGATCAATAGGATGAAAATTGTTTTGCTTATCTTATGTTTTAATACTTGTTATAGCTCCTATATTGGTGTGATGAGCTGAAAATGCAGATAATGATACAAGTTGTAAGATACGAACTTTATTCCAATCAGGTCACACAATATTACAAATGAGAAATGCAGTAATATGTGTACATGTATGAGTGAGTGCAACATAAAATACATTTTAACACAGGCAATATATACTTTTAAAAATTAAATATAATTATATAGATTGCAAAGTATTCTAGCGGATATAAATGCTTGAATTGAGCATATAAGTGAATATCTTACAAAACTGTTAAACATACAGCGTTTTTATGAACGCATACTGCAATGCTTCTACTAAGAATAAATAACGTCTTGTATATAACATACAAAAATAATTCATACACATGATATGGCGTAAATACAAACAGCATAACTACACATATATGTATTGAAGATAAATAATTTTAGAGGTATAACATTAGTATGAAGAGTTATTCAGTGGGAGATTCTGCTTTATATGAAACGATCGATAAGGCATGGTAAATAAATCGTCTTTAGTTATCTTTTCATTGCACAAAACAATTACACACACATGTGTGTGCGTGTGTGTGTGAGCGCGAGGGTGTGTGTGATAATAAATATATGTGTGTGAAAAAACTACTCCAGAAGATTGTTCGATTAAACGAAAATGTCCTAAAACCGTTGTTTAGTTTTCTCGATATTATTTCCAGGAATATCAATTATCAATTACTTAGCGAACGTAGATCCAGTAGTGAAATACAAGCTTATTACGTCATATTTGATAGACAAGGAAATCATAATCTGATCCAGTGAAGTGTTAGTGATTCTATTCCTGGAAATCAATGTCTCCTCATTACCTACACTTGGATACTGTTAGTACAGGTTAGATCTCAGATTTGATCTTTGAATAGCTAGAAGCGGCTACAATAGGTTTTCGATAGACCATTTGTTTCCTCTTTCAATTAAGTTAGTTGAATGGCTGGAACTATTCCAGTTATGAGGAAGTAATCAATATACCTTAGACAAGATGCACCTGAAATGCATAGTCTTTTGCAAGAGAGAAAAGTAGTTGAAACCGTGAAATGGAGCAACAGCAGCAACAACAACAACAATAACAACAACATCAATAAAACCTTTGCGTAAATAAAAATATCGAAGGAATTAACTCCGTGTATGTAATGAGCATCAAGAATCCTTTAATATATCTTTCATACAAAGAGTGCATGGAAATAATAAGTATCTGAAATATTTGCCATCATTTTCTATCTAATATTTGTAGATAATGCTTATTCTCTACGAAATTCCCTGAAAGGTTAATTGAACGAAATTAGTAGACATGATGGCTGTATTCGCTTGTAATACTCTGGCGATTCTTTAAAAGATTGAAGAAAAAAACGTTAAAAAACGTATAGTCTTGAATAAGGAAATATTCAGTATTAAGCATTTTCTGGGGTTTTTCTTCATTACAAGACTTTCACTTTTGTTAGCTGTTTATTTAGCTAAAGGTTACCCCTATCTCAAAAACAATGTGGAGTCCATAAAAACACACCAACCTCAAACGTTTTGCAATACAATATTGTTATCTTTGATCGACAAATGGTGTGGAACCTGTTAGTTGTAGTGGACGTTGTACCATTGCTCTTTTCCTCGAAAAAAATTAAAACTGACATTGCTACTTTTGTCAAACTTATTAAAGCCAAGAACAAAATACAAAATCGAAATAAATTCCGTAAACAGTTCGATTTTATATATTATCGGTTTAAGCACATTTCTGACTCCGATCTATTTTTTTAGTTTAAGCTGGCTGGTTAATAACACCTTGGCCATCACACAGCGCTCTGTTAATAAAATGTTAAGTAACAAACGTCATTTATGCAGAATGATATTAATGGTGATGTACCAAATCGATCTGGCAATGTAGTGACTATTTCGAAATACTAAACACGATTAGGTACAGTCCTGAAAGACCAATGCAAACACACTTGCATGAAGTACTAAACTATATACAGTCATGAAAGACTAATGCAAGTACACTTACATAAAATACTAAACACAGTTATGTACATAAACTGCTGTAATTAGATATGAATAGATGTTGACTCTGACATTATTACCTATGGGCGATCTAGCTGAATCTTTCTCGAACAAAAGTTGTGATTACAATAGGGGTTGAAATTGTATGTAGTCGCAACCGATATTGTAATAACGCAGACTCTATCACAATATGAATTGTGATTGAATGCAATTGTAATCCCTGCTATAGAAATTATTGCGCTATTAAACTTCATTCAAAAGAGTAATCATGATAATTAATTTTATGCTTTCTAAAAGATGTATATGTGTAGTGGGGTAGAGGGGGTCGTATCTAAAGCAGGCAAAGAAAAGCAGAAATTGATTACTGGCCCACGTATAAATATGTTCAATGTCACAACATATCTAAGTAAAGATTGACTGAACTGAAATATGTTTTAAAAATCATTTTATCTGAATCTATATGAGATGTTCTGGAATTTCCGTTCTAAGATCCTTGACGACATGAACATACAAAGAGTTTAAAGTGGATGATTTTCTTTTTTTAAAGGATATCAATTACGTCGTAAAAGTGATTTCAAAAGAGAATTGACGCAAGAATGATGTTTCTTGAATAAAAATATTGAAGAAAACAAATGGGAGAAAATATTATTGAAGTAGAGAAACCATTAAGCTCGGAAAATGTGGACAGAGTGCTAGAATCGATGTACCATTTTTATACAGTAGCCTTTCAAAAATCCCCTTCTTTACTAACACTGTGGGTATATTTCGTTAGGTATTCAACCAAGTCTTTTTATCTAACACTGTGGGTATATTCCGTGAGGTATTCAACCAAGTCTTTTTACTAACACTGTGGGTATATTTCATTAGGTATTCAACCAAGTCTTTTTGCTAACACTGTGGGTATATTTCATTAGGTATTCAACCAAGTCTTTTTACTAACACTGTCGGTATATTTCGTTAGGTATTCAACCAAGTCTTTTTACTAACACTGTGGGTATATTTCGTTAGGTATTCAAACAAGTCTTTTTACTCGCAACGTGGGCATATTTCGTTATGTATTCAATCAAGTCTTTTGACTCATAAGAATATACAGATTACAGTCGCTGTTTGGCGATTTGACCTCGTCACGTAAATATTGCACTTGTTATGAATTAGAAATAACGAATGTTATTGTAACCATTTTCTTATATCTCAGCTCTATCAGCGCGAACGGAATGATTACATGGAATAATTTGAATATCTCAACCTTGCTATGAGTTTTAATTTGAGATTTCTAGATGTGTCTATGGAAAGCATGAAATTGTCTGTCGGGAAGTCAAACTATCTATCAAGTGTAGATCATGTCCTAGTATCAAATGATATATCACGTTAGAATGAACATTAGTTGTCGATGATGAACGTAAATTTAGCATGCTCAATCTCAGGAAAGGTAATATTTTGTACTTCTTCAAGATGTAAATTTTTCATTGAAAATTAGAATTTTTGATTGCTATTAAATGACAAAATACTGTATATAAAGCGGTCAGATATTTCAAAAAAATAAATCTTGATTGTAGACTTTTTTAATTTATATTTCTCTTTAAATAAATACTTTTTACAATTTCTAAAAAAATATTGTTTGTGATACATACATTTATATTTTTCATTATATATGAAGTGATTAATTTTGTTTCATCCATATACTGTATTTATATCACATAAACGATTACAGATGTATAGTGAATACATAGCCAGCTTTAGACACACAGGGACATATCTATCGATTTTCCTTAATCTCATCGCTGTGTTTAAAAGCGACACAATGCTGCAATCTTAGCTACAAGCTGAAGTTTATATCTCCGCGATTTTGTGCAAATATATGTACAAATTCTTGTGCCAATACATGTACAAAATCTTGCTTTTTCAACCAGATGAAAAAGGGGATAACAGATAATATATTTAATATGGATTTCACTAATAACAAACATAATTTGTCAGGCCGCTTATGTCCGTAAAAAAAAAACTTAGACTGTCATTGATGTCTTATAATTTTGCTTGAGTGCATACGTTCACGGTGCTGATGGTCAGACAAGGGCTGCCGAACAAAACAACTTTCAATATTTTCTTATTTTATGAAGGACTTCTCGTGAAGCAAATGTTCTAGGAGGTGTGCTAAATAATAAAGTTCCCCAAGATGTGAAAGAAATGTTGAATAGTTTCCACTACATTAAAAATGGGGCAACGTTCATGGCCATATAAAAGCGTTAAGGTATATACCGTACTTGCTTATTCCCACTATAAATTTCGAAATTTCTGGAAATGTCGATTCAAGAATGAAACATTGCTAATTTACTATTGTTATTTACTCTTCCCTATCATTCTCGTAATGCATGCCGTTGTTTGTGCATTTTCTTTCTCTTCCGTTTCCTTTTTAAAAAAAGATTGATAAATGGATCATCGTCAGATCCATTTTGTGAACGTTAGTTTTCTTTCAGGCACGTGTCTGATTAGATTCTGATAAGATTGACGACATCTTCGTCTAGTCTAAGATGTAAAATTAATCCTAATAAAATAAGCTACGTCAATGGATTGAGTAAACTTAAATTGACCATTGCAGTTTCACACATATTACGTCACCTGTGATTGACTATCCTACATTGAAAGGTCTCAGTCAAATATGTCAAGTGTATTATTTGTATTAAAAAATCAATTCTTTCTAATAGCTAAGGACGGATACAATTAGTAAGCAGTTTGATCTTTCTATTAGGTTTTTGAACAGAAAGCACTATTACGGAATGCAAGAGAAAATCAATAGACTTACTTCTGACAAAATAGTTTCTTTACTGTGATTGAAAATCTATAGTACTGACGTAAAAGAAATATCGCAGCTGTTTTGAGACTGCCGTATCACAAAATGTCATCATTCAAACTACAAGCTAGAGTCTGTGAGATTCTTGTTTTGTTTTTTTTTCCTTCTATTACAACCTTGCAAGTTATCATCTTTGCGTCTTTCTTTATCACGTCTGTCATAATTTTTCATCACATAAAATATTCAAGAATGTGTGTTAAATAATAAATGTACCAGCCATACAGGTCATGTACGCGTTCAGTACCGACTATTTCAGTAATGGGTGTAATTTTTTTGAATTTGATTACACATATCTTTAAAAGGCGATTTATTCACTTTATTTCGATCCTCATACGTCCATATCCATTGGAAGGTCATTATATACACGCCCAGACAAATACATACGGCAAAATCAATGTCAAAGTTCCTGGAAATGTTTGGACGAAATCAATCTAAAGTTGTGATCCAGTTCAAACCGGATTGAATGTCGCGCGCTGTGATGTCACAATCAAAGCTGCGCGTGTTGAAAAAAAATTCGTGCTACCCTGTTATTTCTTATGATTTGACCCGACATCCTCTTTTCTTGACCCAGTTTAGTACCTCGCCACCATTATAAAAGTCCATAGCGATCAATAATTTTTGTCTGGAAGTTTATTGATGACATTTAAGGTGCAGAGCATTGAACAATCAGGACTGAATAGACTTCGGTTAAAATATATTAGTATTAAATTTTAGAACAACAATTACTATTTAATTTAAGACAAGTAAATGGGCCTACATGATCAGGTTGACATACGCCTTAAACGGGCGTAACAGTAATTAAAGCTTTAAATTGATTTTATTTGTTTTTTGTATTATGCGTGAATTAATACAATTTGCAAATGCAATATGGATGGAAACTACATACGGTTATCTGTACTAAACTCTACAATAAAATTAATGATTTGTCATTCTATACATACTCTACTTTCCAATATCTGTAGGACTTGTGTTATACGGATGGAAACATCCGGTTTAAAATCATCGACTAACGAAAGACAGCCAATCTAAGTCCATCATGCTTTTGATAAAGCCTTCTTGTATTGAGGCAAAATTGTAGTGTGAAAATACACTCAGACAACCCGTCTATCTTGCTATGTTCACTGAAATATTACTACTGTGTCATCTACGTGGCTCTTACGCAACAAGTACAGTAACTAAAAACAGGTAAATTAAGATATTTGTAGGATTTATTCATCTACCATCGATTTTAAGAAGTTAGCTGAACAAGGAGCTAAGGTTATGCTCACATTTTACTACCGCTTTTACTGAGTCTGTAATCTAGATATATTGCATATGTTTTCAAACTACGTGCGTGGTTGCACATTTTTCTCGAGTATAGTAGAAAAGACTTCAATTGCGATGTAGTTTATTAATGTTTTGGATCCCATAAGTGCTGATTCAAAATAGGAAATACATGTATAAAACGTCTGTACAGCGGCGAAAGATAAAGGAAGTTCCAATGCATTATTTGCTGCTGGTTAAAAAGGTGGGTCGAGATCAACACGGTGTTTGATTGTCGACGTCAGAAGAAACGCAATATCTTTTATAATGGGGAAATTTTCTATAAAAATGCCATGGCACCTGCCAGGATAATATATAGAGAAGAACATTTTTCTGCTGAGCGCAGTCATACCCCATTATCGACAGACCCTTATGTCATTTACATTTTTCAAATGTATGTTTACTCGCAATTTAATTCCTCTTACCAAAAGAGGGGTTAGTATTTAAGGTAGTATTTCAAATATCACTAGCTTGAACACTATTGCTAGGTAGCAGCCGTTGTAACGTGGTCAAAAGCAAGCTTTATTGTTCCCGTAGTAATCACCCGAGCCTGTGTTTTTGTTTCACCGTTAATATAATGTACTAAACATTATGTCTTGTTTATTTAAAAAGAAGACATGCTATTAAAGAGAAATAATGTTTTGTTCAATAAACAGTGACACAGCCAATGAAACTTGTATTTCTATACCTATAGAAGATGAAAAAGACATGTTTGCTCTTAATTCATAACCCTACAAAATACACATACACCGACCTATTTCCTGAAAATATATGTTTTTATGTAGCTATTGAAAATTGTATTTCTTTTGTCAGTGTTCACAAGTTGTAACTTACGAGATTTCAAATGCACACATGTATGGGTTGTTTGTTTTTAGCATTGTGCTGATATAAAACAAAAGGACACATTCATTTCAAGGGGTATATTTGGAAGATACAGTTCAAAGGGTATATTTAGAAGATACATATCAAGGGGTATATTTAGAGGATACATTTCAAGGGGTATATTTAGAGGATACATTTCAAGGGTTATATTTAGAGGATACATTTCAAGGGGTATATTTAGACGATACATTTCAAGAGGTATATTTAGAGGATACATTTCAAGGGGTATATTTAGAAGATACATATCAAGGGGTATATTTAGACGATACATTTCAAGGGGTATATTTAGAGGATACATTTCAAGGGGTATATTTAGAGTATCATACACAAGTCTTCATTTCAAATCAAATTTAAGAAATGAGCTGAATAAGCTCTATCTTTTGCGGCAAGCATGAGATTGAAAGTATTCAACAAGTATCAAAATTTTGTTTTAAATAAGAGTAAATGTAAAATTTGATTTATCACGTAACCCATAAAACATACAGTAATGATTTTGCTCGATATAATTGAAATAAGACGTACAAATTTACTTTAAAGCATAATAGGATACCTCGGATATTACATCCGTGCTAAACATAATGTCATGCCGACATTCGTGATGTTATAAAATGTTCTTACATGATTGAATATTAGATCAAGTTTCCTCTGTCTTGGAAATCACTTTATTATTTGACTATTACTATCCATTTTCAAGACAGTGTCATGCAAATAAATCATGTGAGGAGAAGAAAATGAAAAAAAAAAACAACAAAAAAATAGTTGCCTCTCTTTTATGGCAAGTGTTTTCAAGGTTTTGTCTTTATTTGGGAAGCAAAATATAATAAAACGTGGTTAGCCTGACCATCCATTTTTACATCCACACAGCTCTAGTCTCTATCCAGTCTGAAATGTTTGCCAAATCGCAGTTTTAGTCAGCTGCGCAAACAATCTTCTGAGTTTTCAGATATTTTGTTTTTATATGTCTCGCATCTGCCTTCTGCCTCTGAAACCTTAAGCCACACTCTACTTGGATTTCATAACAATTTTCCACTAAAAGAAGTTCTCCTCACCCTCCAATTTAATTACAAAACCATCTTCCACAATTCACACGAGTTTCACTCATTGCAGCATCTCATGTACTGTATCATATCTCACTGGTGTATTTGCCTCACTCTGACATGTATCAGATCTCTCTTTCACCTTGAAACCGTAACATGTTTTCTAAATCAAAGTCAAGCAAATTCGTCTATACTCTACTTTATGCACGCTTTCGCTCATAATTTGCAATTTTCGGTATCTTATAAAAGGAATATATTATTTGATTTATCCGAGCAGCACAATCTGGAAACCAGGTCAATGTGACAGACCAAACGGTTGTCGAAGTGTCACGAATATTGCCAAAGTTGGTCTCGAGGCGCATAGGGCAGGTGCAAGATTTACAAATGTCTAAAAGCTCCGAAGACGGCTTGGATAGCTGACTAGAAAGGCGATTTGGCGACATTTTGAAGCTGGATTGGAAAGATTGCTGTTTGTAAATTAAAGTGGATGATCACGCTAACCACGTCTTTAATAGTTTGCTTTCTAAATGGAAAAACACATGCAATCAGAAACGCTGGAAATGTTTGTTTTTCTTCGCACATAATTTTTATGCGTCACTGTCTGTCTTGGAAATGGAAAGTAATAGATAAATAATAAAACTATTTTCACAATGAATGAAACTTGGTCTAGATTTAACAGAAGTCATGCAGTAAAGCCATTTTTGAGATTTAGCGATCTTTAAACTTTAACAAGAATGGACCCTTCATGTGAATATAAAGTTTAGGGAGATCACAGCTTTCAGGTATGAATGACATTAAAAGAATGCTGTTACCAATGTGTATTTCAGGCGGACATTGTTTATGTAGTTATGTCTGTCACCATAACAATGCGATCTAGTATCACGAAATAACTGTAGCGAAAAAAAAGAAGATATTGTAAGAATGTTAATCTTCATTAATTAATCTTTCAGTACAATAAAATCTGTTGTACAAGACCTCCGCCTAAATCTAGGTGTTTGGGCTAATTGTTACGTAAGTACCACCTAATTTCAGGTACAGTCTTATTTTACTTTTGACATTAAGAATTAAATAACTGATTTCTGTACATCACACGAAAACGTGAACATTAGTAAGGCCGCAATAGTATCTGTCTAACTTGAATCACGTTTTTCTTTTAATGCCTTCCCAGACTGAGGGAGTAAATATTAATGTTTAATCTTGAACTTTAGGAACAGCGGGTTTCTTGCTTTTTTTTTTTTTTTTTTTACATAAAAATTGTATTTGAGCAAATTTTATAAAATAATTGTGTTATGTGTTATTAAACTTGGACTTATATGCACTACATTTTGCGTTAATATCTCGCATGCATATTAGCATGCCGTATTGTACTTTTTATAATTTGTAAAATATTAGCTACATATCTAAGCTAAAACTAATGAATGAAACAAATGTTAGTGGATCTTTTAAAATCCATCAGAATCATGAAGAAAGTTCATTTAAACTTGATATTGATGGATTCAAGATGTATAAAGGTTACATGAACATTTTATTCAAAATATTTTTAAAAAATGCTCAAGATTGTTGGCAACAGAAAAGAGGACGAAAGGTTATGGTGAATGTTATAGCGT
The DNA here is from genome assembly GCA_029931535.1 of Margaritifera margaritifera. Classification (NCBI taxonomy): domain Eukaryota; kingdom Metazoa; phylum Mollusca; class Bivalvia; order Unionida; family Margaritiferidae; genus Margaritifera; species Margaritifera margaritifera. The sequence goes on from JAQPZY010001374.1 coordinate 1,175,647, forward strand.
TAATTGAAAAACACTTTTCGATATGAATGTTTTTGGAAGAAAAAAATATTTTTTACGCTCCATCTTTAATTATGTTTATTTGATTTTTTAGACTGTTTGTAGATTGCGTGTCATATTATAATTGAGAAAATGCAAGGTTTTTGTGAGAATGTGGTGCATGGTCTGTGGTCAAGTGTTCAGTTCGGACGTTTCAGTGTTATGAATTTATGAGACAAAATCTTAAACCCTCATCACACGTTAGCTCATATACAAATTAGAATCACCATATCCTGCTAGGAATGATCAGAAAATGATGACCTTGAGAATCACCAAATCCTGCTAGGAATGATCAGAAAATGATGACCTTGACGACGATTTATGGTTTATATATGGGTTCTTTTTACCCACAAGATCTAAAAGTGAAATCATAACAGAGAGAGAGAGAGAGAGAGAGAGAGAGAGAGAGAGAGAGAGAGAGAGTCCTTGGTAGGCATCCCCATTTCTACAACCAACATGCGTCGAAATATACCACGTTGATATCTTTATTTGCTACCTTTGTTTCTTAAACTTGAAACTCATATAAACTCTAGTAAATTCTCAAACGTAAATGTTACAAATGATTCTGGAATGGCTTGGATATTCAATATAACTAAGATTTTAATTTGAAAATGAGATTGTTTTCAAGAGTTGAGATTTTAATTCAAAAAGGATATAGTTTTCATGAGCTTTAGAACTGTATGACCTTGAACATGACACTGGAGCTGACCTAAGTCCTTAAAATAGTTAGTTCCTAAATATTTAAATGAATTAAGGTAATTTACATGAATATTTAAAGCAAAATATGTGTTGTGTTTCAAAAAAATGAAAAACCTAACGACACTGGAGTAGAATTATTGTCAGAGCTGATACAAATGTATGCAAGCCAGGAATTAATTGCATACAAATGATCAAAGTCTGCTCTTCCTCGAAGAATGAGAATGATATACATGCCTTTTCTTTGAAAAAGGAAAGTATGTTGTATAATACTATCACATATGACATAGATATGTTTAGGTAGTTTATTTATTGGTCATGCTATGTAATAAGTTATATTAAGCGCTAATTTATACCCTGCAGTTTCCATGCTTCTATTGCAAATTAATTTTATTGTAATACAATCATTTTTGCTCTTCCACATGCAGTCAATTTATGCACTCCATTGCCCTTTAATTTTTCAATGCCCTTGTTGTCTACTATTTCAATAAATATCTTGAAATAATAAGTTTTGAGTAATACAAGTAGCAAATTTAGGTGGGAACAAATATCTTAGGTTAAAAAAAAAAAAACAACAACAGAGTACTCGAAATAAACTAACATTCATATTAGACGCCTATTATTAAATTAGTTTGTCATATTCACGAATTATGACGGAAATTTCGATGTATTATTTTCCAGAGTTTACCATATACATAGCAAAATGGTGCATCCACGGAACAAAAATATAGTTTTAAATTCTGCATGAGCCAGATTATCCACACACACACACACACACACACACACACACGTGTCAAACATTTGAGATCAGAGCAATATTCTTTACAAATGAATCCAGATATGATTTTGATCATTACCACACTCTTATTTTAAAGAACGGATTATTTCCTGCTTGAAATTTTGTATTTTACCAGAAATATTACTTTCTTTATGACCTAAAGATTTTTTTAGTTCCTTTTAAAATGAAATTGAAATGTTCGTGCAAGGAGCTAAGCATATTTTTGTTTAAATATGCTCTAGGTATGGTTTGTTGTTTTAGTGTTCATTTTACTGCGCAGACTAGTTGTATATCAGGCATGATATAACGGTTTCCTTTTTCCATGTGACCTCTCTGATTTCTCTCTCGCATGGTTGGTTGTGTTGCTACAAAAAGGCATTCTTTGAATGTCACATTGACGGATTTCTCTCTCACTGTGTGTGTGTGTGTGTGTGTGTGTTTGAGAGAGAGAGAGATTATGTGTTCTTAAGGTATTACTACGCTAATTAAATTCCTTAAATATTTCCTTCTTTTTATTCTACATTTTGTATGAAATCCAGTGCATTAGTTATAAGTTCTTAGACTATCTTACTACTATTTAGACATTAATCTGCTCACAACATATACAAAAATCTGTATAGGTTTTGTAACAGTTTCTTAAAAATAGTTGCATTGGAATGAAATGACTGAAGCTATTTTTAGAAGCTGCAACACAACCTATGCTGATTTTTGTATGTTGTGTGCAGGTTTGTGCCGAAATATTAGTCATAAACTGGGATTCAGCTGGTTCCGGAAAGATCACTTTTTTTTAGTGCAGGTGACCTTTCCGGAATCGGCCAAATCCTACATGTTTGCTTTTTGACCCCAACATAAAAGCCAAGAAGTTGAACTCAATAAACCTTTTATTTTCTGTTTAGACTTGAATGTGCAGTCTATTTAATGCATGTGACATTCGTCACTGGTTAGCAAATCTCTAGGAAAAATCAGAGAAAAGATAGTAATGATTTGTTTAGGGACTACAAATAGGATGAACAGCTGATTAGACCCAATTAATGTATTGATACCTAGAAGAGATGAAAAAAATTGGACATAATTAATAAATTTCCTTTTACTTTATCTGTGCCAACACTGAAGCATAACTGCCATGATTGGTTACATATGCTTCAGTGTGGTTTAACTCCAGAGTTCAATTTATCTGACAAGAATGTGGTCTAAGTGGAGGGTCATGTCATGCAATAGGTTGCAAATCTAGCGTCCAGACACAAAGACTCAGTTATCATACTCATTAAAGAATTAATCTTCTTTCATACGTTTGAGTTAGTTATGACACATTTCACGAATAAAACAATATTTCGTTTGTAAATACCAATTTTATTTAATTCTGGTATTTTTTCTAAGTATTTTAATTTTTTTAAAATGATACAATGTCATCTATTTTTTCATTAAATTCTTCACCCAGGTTGTTGTTTTGGAAGGAAGATGCGCCCTCCCCCCACCGCCTCCCAAAAAAAACGGTACTTCTAATCTCTAAAAAAATGGATCTGAAGAAAGAGTGTCACTTGTGATCTCTTTAGGTAAATAATAAGACAGTTGCATAGCTTTGAAATTACTTGAAACTCTTTTTGGATGCAAAGTTTAAGGCGTCTGTGCCTGAATAAAACAAATACCATGGTCCCATCAAACTGAAAGAACCCGCATGTGTCCTATTTACATACTAGCACTTCCCCAAAGGTGAAAAAACACATTGGTTATAAAAAAGATGTATTAACAATGGATTTTCACCTTTATGCTACATAATGAAATTTCAAACAATGCCTTTAAAAATTATTTACTATCCTTTGGCATTAATAGTTGTACAAATAACTTGTGACCGAAATGGAGACTCGGTATATTTGCCTCGGCGTACCAGTCATGCATAGTACATGCTGAAGGTACAAAAATACGTAAATGTGCACACTTTTTGCTGAAAGGCCTGTATACTTGTCAAAATAATGATTGGTGGCAGTGAATCTGACTTTGAAAGTTGCAGTTAAATCACGAAAACCTTAAAGAATTGATTATCAGTAACCTATTTAGAAACCATGCTAGTTAAAAAGAAGACTTCAGTTTATCCATGCTGTGGGGTAATACGTTTAATGGTGTTCTATCGTATGAGACAGGGGCAGGAACAATAAATCGGGATCAATTTTAGCTGAACGAAAATGACAATACATTATATTAGCGTGCTGCTAATGAACATATTCATTACTTGACAGTTACACTGGCATTGATTAAAAGGAATAATTTGGCAAGATTTCAATTGCTATTATTCTAAGGCAGAAACTGACAGAATAACTTTCTACTGTACCGTTATCATATCCCAGCAGTTGGTGATTTCTGCCATCGGACCAGATACCGAGGAGCATGCGTCCCCAAAAACCATCACTATGGTCTTACTGCTGTCCAACAGGTCGAAAAAAAATTTCGTTGCAACAGCCATATCGCACTGAAACAAATGAAAAGAATAGCGTAATTACTTTGACGCTTATCAATGGGCCAGATTTACACTAGTAATCATGGAGTAGTTTTTGTATATAGTCTGCAATTAGTTTATTTTACACTGATATATATATTTTATGAAGAGGTTAAACCACGAAGATTTGATTATCAGAGGAAAAACTGCAAATTGCATAAAATTCGCTGAACTTTATGTTTTCTTATATGATTAATATTCACTTATCATTCGTAATTTAGTTTATAAATATTGAATTTGCTACTAAAGTTATAATTAACGATTTCCTGAAGTCTGAATTACAGCAGTTCAAAGTGGATTAGCCCTATCAAAATAGGGTCCTCCGGCTAAACAAGTGATGCTTAAGGAAGAGTAGAAGAATTGAGCCCGCAGAGCTAATTTAACTTTCCTGTAGACTGCTTCTTAAAAAGACCATTCGAAGGCGGTGCCCTACGTTTTAGTTGTTTGACAGTCCAAACCCTCTGTTTAAGTATTTTCCGCGTTTTTAAGGTGTTGTTTCTTTTGTTCTTTGTCCCTATCTTGAAAAGTTGCTTTATCTGTAACGTAACGTACTATACAAGTCCTACAATTAGTATAAGTGTCTTCTTTTATCTTTAATATGGGGAGTAAGTTCAAGCTAATTTTGGAATCGCTGTTTACATCTAAGTTAGGATCCACGTGTATCATCATATCATGACATCTAAATTAAGTTCCACGAGTATCATCCTTTCATGACATCTAAGTTAGGTTCCACGAGTATCATCATATCATAGCATATAAGTTAGGTTCCTCGAATATTATCATATCATGACATCTAAGTTAGGTTCCACGAATACCATCATCTCATGACAACTAAGTTAGGTTCTAAGAGTATCATCATATCCTGACATCTAAGTTAGGTTCCACAAGTATCATCATATCTTGACATCTAATTTAGGTTCTACGAATGTCATCATATCTTGACATCTAAGTTAGGTTCCACGACTATCATCATCTCATGACATCTAAGTTATTTTCTACGAGTATCACCATATGACATCTAAGTTAGGTTCCACGAGTATCATCATATCATGACGTCTAAATTAGGTTCCACGAACATCATCATATCATGACATCTAAGTTACGTTCAACGTCTATTATCCTATCGTAGCATCTAAGTTAGGTTCCACGAATATCATGACATCCAAGTTAGGTTCTACGAGTATCATCATATCATGACATCTAAGTTAGGTTCCACGAGTATCATCATATATTGACATCTAATTTGGGTTCCGCGAGTATCATCATATGACATCTAAGTTAGGTTCCAAGATTATCATCATATGACATCTAAGTTAGGTTCCACGAGTGTCATCATCTTAAGACGTCTATGTTAGATTCCACGAATATCATGATATCTAAGATGGGTCTACGAGTATCATCGTATAACATCTAAGTTAGGTTGCACGAGTATCATCATAGGACATCTAAATTAGGTTCCACGAACATCATCATATCATGACATCTAAGTTACGTTCAACGTCTATTATCCTATCGTAGCATCTAAGTTAGGTTCCACGAATATCATGACATCCAAGTTAGGTTCTACGAGTATCATCATATCATGACATCTAAGTTAGGTTCCACGAGTATCATCATATATTGACATCTAATATGGGTTCCGCGAGTATCATCATATGACATCTAAGTTAGGTTCCAAGATTATCATCATATGACATCTAAGTTAGGTTCCACGAGTGTCATCATCTCAAGACGTCTATGTTAGATTCCACGAATATCATGATATCTAAGTTGGGTCTACGAGTATCATCGTATAACATCTAAGTTAGGTTGCACGACTATCATCATAGGACATCTAAATTAGGTTCCACGAACATCATCATATCATGACATCTAAGTTACGTTCAACGTCTATTATCCTATCGTAGCATCTAAGTTAGGTTCCACGAATATCATCACATCCAAGTTAGGTTCTACGAGTATCATCATATCATGACATCTAAGTTAGGTTCCACGGGTATCATCATATCTTGACATCTAAGTTAGGTTCCACGAATATCATGACATCTAAATTGGGTTCCATGAGTATCATCATATCTTGACATCTGTGGTAGGATCCACCAATATCATCATATCACCACATCTAAGTTAGGTTCCACGGGTATCATAATATATTGACATTTAAGTTAGGTTCCACGAATATCATGACATCTAAGTTAGGTTCTACGAGTATCATCATATCTTGACATCTAAGTTAGGTTCCACGAACATCATCATATCATGACACTTAAATTCGATTTCACGAGTATCATCATATCATGACATTTAAGTTACGTTCCACGGGCATCATCATCTCATGGCATGTAAGTTAAGTTCCACGAGTATCATCGTATCATGACATCTAACTTAGGTTCCACGAGTATCATCCTATCATGATATATATGCTAGATTCCATGAGTATCATCATATGACATCTAAATTAGGTTCCACGAGAATCATGATATCATGGTATCTAAATTAGGTTCCACGAGTATCATCATATCATGATATCTAAGTTAGGTTCCTCGAATATCATGACATCCAAATTAGGTTCTACGAGTGCCATCATATCCTGACATCTAAGTTAGGTTACACGAGTATCATCATATGATATCTAAATTAGGTTACACTAACACCATGATATCATGACATCAAATTTAGGTTCCACGAGTATCATCCTATCATGATATCTAAGTTAGATTCCACGAGTATATTCTTATCTTGACATCTAAGTTAGGTTCCACGAGTATCATATCATGACATCTCAATTAGATTCCACGAACATCATCATATCATGACACCTAAGTTAGGTTCCACGAGTATCATCATATCATAACATCAAAGGTATGTTTCATGTGTATCATCATATCTTGACATATAAGTTAGGTTCCACGAGCATCATCATCTCTTGACATCTAAGTTAGGTTCCACGAGTATCATCATATGACATCTAAGTTATGTTCCACGAATATTATTCCACGAATATCATCATATCATGACATCTAAGTTATGTGACACGAGTATCATTATATCATTACAGTCAAGATAGGTTCCAAGAATATCATCACATCTTGACATCTAAGTTATGTTCCACGAATATCATTATATGGCATCTAAGTTTGGTTCAACGAGTATCATCATATCATGACATCTAAGTTAGGTTCTACGAGTATTATCATACGACAGCTAAGTTAGGTTCCACGAGTATCATTATATCATGACATCTAAGTTAGGTTCCACGAGTATCATCATATCATGACATCTAAATTAGATTCTATGAGTATCATCATATGACATCTAAATTAGGTTCCACAAGTATCATCATATGACATCTAAATTAGGTTCCACGAGTATCATCATATGACATCTAAATTAGGTTCCACAAGTATCATCATATGACATCTAAATTAGGTTCCACAAGTATCATCATATGACATCTAAATTAGGTTCCACAAGTATCATCATATGACATCTAAATTAGGTTCCACGAGTATCATCATATCATGGCATATAAGTTAGGTTCTACGAGTATCATCATATCATGGCATATAAGTTAGGTTCTACGAGTATCATCAGATGACATCTAAGTTAGGTTCTACGAGTATCATCATATCATGGCATATAAGTTAGGCTCTACGAGTATCATCAGATGACATCTAAGTTAGGTTCTACGAGTATCATCATATCATGGCATATAAATTAGGTTCTACGAGTATCATCAGATGACATCTAAGTTAGGTTCTACGAGTATCATCAGATGACATCTAAGTTAGGTTCTACGAGTATCATCATATCATGGCATATAAGTTAGGTTTTACGAGTATCATCAGATGACATCTAAGTTTGGTTCTACGAGTATCATCAGATGACATCTAAGTTAGGTTCTACGAGTATCATCATATCATGGCATATAAGTTAGGTTCTACGAGTATCATCATATCATGGCATATAAGTTAGGTTCTACGAGTATCATCATATCATGGCATATAAGTTAGGTTCTACGAGTATCATCATATCATGGCATATAAGTTAGGTTCTACGAGTATCATCAGATGACATCTAAGTTAGGTTCTACGAGTATCATCATATCATGGCATATAAGTTAGGTTCTACGAGTATCATCATATCATGGCATATAAGTTAGGTTCTACGAGTATCATCATATCATGGCATATAAATTAGGTTCTACGAGTATCATCATATGACATCTAAGTTAGGTTCTACGAGTATCATCATATCATGGCATATAAGTTAGGTTCTACGAGTATCATCAGATGACATCTAAGTTAGGTTCTACGAGTATCATCAGATGACATCTAAGTTTAGGTTCTACGAGTATCATCATATCATGGCATATAAATTAGGTTCTACGAGTATCATCATATGACATCTAAGTTAGGTTCTACGAGTATCATCATATCATGGCATATAAGTTAGGTTTTACGAGTATCATCAGATGACATCTAAGTTAGGTTCTACGAGTATCATCAGATGACATCTAAGTTAGGTTCTACGAGTATCATCATATCATGGCATATAAGTTAGGTTCTACGAGTATCATCATATCATGGCATATAAGTTAGGTTCTACGAGTATCATCAGATGACATCTAAGTTAGGTTCTACGAGTATCATCATATCATGGCATATAAGTTAGGTTCTACGAGTATCATCATATCATGGCATATAAGTTAGGTTCTACGAGTATCATCATATCATGGCATATAAGTTATGTTCTACGAGTATCATCATATGACATCTTCCTCAGAGTATAAATCTAGATGTCTCATTCCTCTTCGCTTGACATTTTCCTACTCTCACACCCCTGTATTTAGTCTTTGGCTGCAGGTGTTTGGTTTGAACATTACAGTATAAACAGATTTTGTGTCTTGCATCAAAGGTGTAAAACTAATTTGGTTATGGACACTTTATGCAGATATTCACCGTTCATGGTTTATATTGCCTATTTGAATCATGATTATTTATCTTTATTAATGGAAATTGCACCCCATCCCACATCAAATTTATTTCGTGTGCAGATATGTTTCTCGGGCTCTTTATTTACTGCGATTATACAATCGACATCTCCTTGCCATGTATGTGTTCTTGTTGTATTCAATTATTTTTCCTGTTTTGTTTCATAGACTAATTATACGGAACACCTTGCATATATGTTCTTTAAAGTCAAGTTTAGAGTTTTTATAAATGTAAACGTGAATTAAATTTAATTGTCTGGATGAAACTTGTCTTTAAATTATCGTTCTAAGGAATTTTAAAATTAAGATATTTATGTAATCCGTATGAGGTCAATCATAGGAATTTTAACGCTGTATCGATAATGTTAGATTCATGTAGAAGATTATCAAAAGTGTATATTGAACATATTGCAATCAGACGTTACAAACTTCCGTTTCATTATAGAACTGTATCTCTTATAATGTGCAATTTAAATGTAAATGTATATTATCAAGTAACAGTAAACCTACTTGAAATCATAATGTATATGCTATTGCACTTCCCATATATTCCTCCTAAAAATGATATAATTAACTGCCCACGTATTATACCTATAAAATACGTGAACCATCATCAACGACTTAACATCTGATATTTTATTTGAGTCATATTCATCATTAGAAGTATTTGTTTTGAGTCAAAACAAACATTAACTCACGAGGTACATGTCAAGAAATTGTGGAATTACATTTAGGTCCGCCCTGCCACTTATTGAAAGGAATTACTTGTGGCTTAAGAGTAGGACGTGTTATTTTTCTTTTCTTATCTGAATGAAAGCTGGATATAGCTTTTCAGACAATTATTTCTCAAAGACATAATTATACAATATTAGTTCCTTCTTTCCACATTGCATTCATATGCTAATCATATGTATGTAGAACTTAATAACATGTATTTGTATTTAAATCATTCAAGTTATACATCCTGAGAAACACACACACACAGACACATATGCATACACAAAACTATACCAAAATATGAAAAATAGCATTCTCAAATCATAACTGAAGGTTAATAAAAATATTAAATAGAAATAGTGTACTTTCAGTAGGGTATCGGAGCTTTGTCATAGAATTAAACATTGTTCACTGAAAGCGACATCAGAGATGTAATTAGGATTATTTTTTCATGTAAAAGACTCAAAACTATACTCAGTATTTAACTGCTGAGAATGATACTCCTTCGTGGCTTTTTTTTTTTGTTTGTTTGTTTGTTTGTTTTTTTGCTTGTTTGTTTGTTTTGTTTTGTTTCTTTTTTTTTAGATATTTGAATGTCGTTTTGCTAAACGATATGGATTGGATACGAGTTAATTGACTCATCTAAGTCCCAAAGCACACAAAACATAATAAAACGTTAGAAAATTGCAAAACTGAGTTATGGGACCAAAATAGGAAGGGTTGAACAATTTGAGTAATATATCATTAAAAGCTTCAGAAATAGTGTATCCCAAAGCACATTTTTCAGTTTCAGGGTTTAAAGTTTACGAAGTTAAGTCAATGCTCTGTATTCTTTAAAGTACTCTTGACAAGATTTCAAGCGCAGGTTTAAAACCAAAATAGTTAATTTGATACATGGGGTGAATTTAATTTAGGATACTGGTAGAGGAGTAATTCTAATATTTTTAATTTATTCTAATCAAAATTACACCTGATCCAAGTTTCCGGAGTTTGGGTTTTTGAGCTTGTTTTTGCTCTCAAAACGTTTCGATGGCAAGGAACTTTTGCACATCCTTACCTTGGTATCATTGGTGATAACTGATAATTCGTATCCTTTTAGTAATCTTCCGTCCCTGTTCACCATTTCCAGTGCAAGGTCAACTGCTGGACGCACTCCTCGACCGATTAAGCCCTCAGTGGTATTTTCCGACATGGGAAATAATCCAGCTATGACTATTTTTCCCTTTTTGCCTGATGCAATAATATATATATTGAACCAGAAAAACAGCAAAAGAACCCAAAAATTATTAATCTCAACCATTATGCAAAAGATAAGAAAAAAGTACAACTACTTCATTTAAAAGTTTTCTCCAATAGCACGGAACATATTATCTTCTAAAAAAATTGTAGATCTGTCGAATTGTATATAGGATATCTCCAATATTGGCATAGTTGTGCATCCATTCGTTAATATTTCCACTTTATTATTCCTGGAACGCAATACGTGTACACCATGTTACCACATATGTTTTAAAACTCTCCAATGAATAAGGAAGTTGAACAGTGAATGACATTCACTCATATTTAAGAACATTTTTAAAAAGATTTGTTTTCCACCGCCAAGTGTTATTCGCACAATGCTGATATATTACTTTGTATGCACCTTGATCGATGAACTCATAAAAATGCAAAACAAATTCACGCTTATTGATGGAGCTCATAGGCCAATATTCCGTCGATGCCAGTCACAATAGAACCTCGTCCTCCCCTCAAGCCCAGTAATCTTGTTCTCTCGGCGGAAGTCGTACAATAATGCCTAATGCAGCCTGACGGCAGGAAAGATTCTATGGGTTGAGGCTTCCGAATGAACGTCGTGCAGGTTGAGAAGAGCGTTCTGGAAGTACAATTAAGCTATGTGAATACGAGACGGGAACTTCATTTTCTGAGTCTTGCAAATAATGTGGAGTCGAACAAACACCACGAGAGAGAGAGAGAGAGAGAGAGAGAGAGAGAGAGAGAGAGAGAGAGAGAGAGAGAGAGAGAGTTCAGAAAAAAGTATTATCTGGAAATACATGAGACTGCTCGCGCACACAATGAAGCTCAACTCAAGGTATACCTATTTTAGACTTCTCATTTTTAAATGAGTACATTCTGCACAAGTGTGAAGCAAATTACTCATCACATAGACGAGGAGTACTATTTAGTAGCGTATGACATAGACGAGGAATATTACTTAGTAGAGTATCATATAGACGAGGAGTACTATTTAGTAGATTATCACATAGACGAGGAGTACATTTAGTAGAGTATCACATAAACGAGGAGTACTATTTAGTAGAATATCACATAGACGAGGAGTACTATTTAGTAACGTATCACATAGACGAGGAGTACTATTTAGTAGAGTATCACATAGACGAGGAGTACTATTTAGTAACGTATCACATACACGAGGAGTACTATTTAGTAGCGTATCACATAGACGAGGAGCACTATTTAGTAGCGTATCACATAGACGAGGAGTACTATTTAGTAACGTATCACATAGACGAGGAGTACTACTTAGTAGCGTGTCACATTGACGGGGAGTACTATTTAGTAGAGTATGACATAGGCAAGGAGTACTATTTAGTAACGTATCACATAAACGAGGAGTACTATTAGTAGCGTATCACATAGACGATGAGTACTATTTAGTAGCGTATCACATAGACGAGGAGTACTATTTAGTAGCGTATCAGTGATGTTGAAGCAAATTACTGAGTAAACGTTAAAGATGATAAGCAAGATTGAAACTTCTAATCGAATTCATTAAAATTCTTTCCTTTTTTTTGGTAATTGACCTTTTATTAAAGAGACATTGAAATATATTGAAATTGGTTTAAAAGGTAATAAGACATACGTGATAGGAAATAAGCTTTTAATAATTTGTTATGCAAAGTAAAAAAATTAACGTTGCATTCAGTTCTTTCAAGTCTTTCTTTAAGAAGATTTACGTAGTACTTACTACCATAACGTTTTCTGATTTTTGATTATTACTGTGGAAATGGCTATAATTCTCTATGTCCTTTCACGTAATGAGATTGCAAAATAATGTACCACTGCGTCGAATACATTTGCGCGAATTTATCTTTTCTCTCACAAAAAGAGTCATTTAAGCATAGCACTTTCTGGCAACTTTCCTCTGTGGTCGATACAAAGAATGGTTTGTATCCTCGTTAACCTTAACTGATGTGGTTGCTTTTCCACAGTTGCGATGTTATAATAACAATATTATGTCGGTGTTGAGTCGTTTGTATGGTAATTTTGTTTCTCCTGATCTTGATTTCGCACAGGTGCGATGTTAACTGACGTCTGTAATGGCACTGTTCAACTCAATCACCCTAGGGATTTTTCTGATAAATTAATGTGAGAAGAAACATGGAATTGAAACACAATCACTATTTAGCTTACTAAATGCTTTCCAAGTAGTATATGGTGTACGAAGATGCATTTCCACATTGGTCTTTGACAGAAACTGAACTCGTTGTTGTGACATGAAATGAACATTTAAGTAGAACTTATTCCCAGACGTAAACCAGAACATGAAACAGGAAGAATTCCTCACTCTGTTATGTGACCGCATCGAACTGGGCCGTCACGGATCTCACTCTTATCGGAGAAGAAGGAATGGGTCTGTCAAGTGTCCCTGCAAATACAGAATGAAGAGATTGACAAAATCAATAGGAACATTCCTAATGACGTTCTCGGCACGTCACATCTCATCACAAACAAACCACACATTATTGATAGAAACCTAAAATATTCCAGAAGCACTCATCCAATATAATCGGTTTTATGCATCGAGTAATTTTGTTATAATAATAATCTGGCATGGTTTGTATCTAATAGATCCTCGAGATTTTTTGCATAAAAGTACTTCAGGTCGAAAATGAATAGTAACAGTTATGTGTGATCAACAAACTATTTCTGGACCAATATTGGTTTCCCTATGTGATAGAGTAAAAGCTAATGCTGCAGCAGCTGGCTAGGTGGGTCTTTGACCGTAATTTTATTTCTAAAAAGTATATGTTTTATGTAATATTTTAAAACTAATATATTTGACAAAAAGTATCCACGGAGGATGGGTTCATACGAGATCAAACGTTACTTTTTGATTTGTGAAGTAAATAATTACTTCAAACGGGTTTCTAGAGTAACATTTTATTTTATATATATGTGGAGAGAGTTCCGATGTGAAAATGGTGTGGACTTCACTCGTAAGTAACAAAAGCATAATTAAGATATATTTTCGACGGTTCAGAGCCATGGATGAGTGTTTGTTCTTTGGATAAACCACTTGTACCATGTGACACTAAATTTATATGTATAGTTTAATAAATATAAAGTAAAATCAGGAATGTTTCTCATGCATATATAAAGCAAAGAACAAATGGCGGATTAAGATACATATATAGATAATTACAGATCAATGAAGACGTACATTTTGTCTCTAAGATTATAATTAAAAGGTACCTAGATGTGTACATCATAATCTGATTTGTAACAGATGTTTTATACGCACGCTGCCTTTTATAACATTTTGCTTAAAAGCTGAGTGAACACAATATCCCGTGATATAACTGTCATATATAGTCAAGAAAAAACATTGTTGAAAGTTATTTTACAAACATAGCTATAAAAACAAGAAAATGTATAATTCTAGTTTAATTAATCACTTAAAACAGAAAATTATTGGTCAGGACCCCCTATGTTTATAAATATATGATAAAGAAATGATACAACTTGGATGAAAGATATTTATACTTCGACTAAAACTAGCAAAGGAATCGATAATAATGAGAAAATCTAACTCATATATTAATGCATAGAGCTGGGTAGTTTTTCAACGACAGTTTCAAGATAAACAATATGGCGTAGATTGATATTGTTCTCCTCACAGTAACGTAACCAACGATTTTGTCTTTTAACTACCGTATTCGACAATATCACGACTCCATCTTGTTCTTAATGAGTACGAAGAGGGATGAAACACACGGAGAACCATATTGGATTTAATTTATGCATACCGTCTAATTCCTCCATACGTTAGGGGTGACAAAATTGAACTGCTTCATCACGTTCTCGGTAAAGTTTTCATTGTGGCGAAAACCTTCATTCTCTTTTATATCATACTAATTATTCTGTAAGCAATGATTTGTTCTCATAGCTGGAACCTTGTCATATGCGTTTACAAAGCAGATCCGCAAACCAACGCTTGTTACTCCAGATTGTACAAAATGTCTCTCTGTCCTTTCAGGCATCGGTTTAACCAACCGTCTAAGCGTCCTGCTGGCTTCCATAGTACATGCGCGCTATCTGGAGGCAGTTAATGAAGAAGGGCGAAAACCTTTTCAAACTAATAGAGACAAGTACATTTATAGCATCAAAAAGAGGGCTTCGTACGATGTAGTCGTGGAATTTTCAATGTGACAGAAATGTCCTCTCCACATCTACACGATAAAGAGAAAAGAGAGGACTTACTCTTAATTAAAGAATCGTTGGAAAAAGGTAAAATGTCTTTTGGAAATTAAAGTGGTGCAACTTAAATAAAAGAGTGACACAAACAATGCAGCATCTGCACACGGAGCCAACGCAAACCTGTATAATGAAAAGGTTATATATCATGAAAGAAAGGAGGAAAGAAACCAAATCGATTTTAGATTTCTGCCTAGGTGTGTCAAAAATGGGAAGAGAGACACATATTAATGTGCTAATCCTTTTTATGACTTAATTCTTATTGTAACTGGTAATCGAAATAATTAATATTGACCAGGAAACGCCTAACATTTTTATCACAATATATAATGTATGATTGTTTTATCTTGCATTGGAACTTCATAGGGTTAACATAATATGTCTATGTTCAACTGTAACTAATGGAATTGTCACAAAACGCTAACTTAAATGAAGTTTGAATAAAATTGCCTTTGTTGTCTGCAAGAATCTTTTTCACATTATTTTCCATAAAAGTGAGAATTTAAACATTCTAGAGCATATGTCAAAGATACAGGGAAGCCAATATTGTAATATATCTTTATAAAACTCCTCTTCAATCAAGCGTTTGTGCGCATGTCTATGTGCACGCGTATTTCATTTCCCCTCTATTTATTTCGTTACATCTATGTCATATACATGTATGCCATACATTCGTAACCTCTAAATTAAAATTCGAGTTCTGTATTGATTGATTAATATCCTATATCCTCCGACAGCAATCTCAGATTTGGGAGGAAAATATAATTGACGCAATAGTTGATATCGCACGAAAGACTACTTACTTTTAATGTATTTTGTAAATTTTGATATTGAGAGGACTTGAGTGGCTCTGCATTTCTTTTTATCAGTTCGAAGAATTTTCAATCTCTAAATGTCAATTAAATTATACGTGTATTTTATCGTTCTGTGACTTCGATTTGTCGTTCCTTCTTTTTTACAGTGGAGATGTTTCCCGTTGACATTTAGGAACTAGGCATATATTTGAAGTCGATATAATTTTCCAGGGCATTTAATTAGAACACTTGAAATCTGCAACAACGACAAAACAATTCGAAAAAAAACAAAAAAAAAACAAAACAACAACAACAAACAAACAAGCAAAAAACAAAAACAATGCCGATATAATAAATTATAAATTATCGAATCAAATTAGAACTTCAACGCATCTAATAAAATTATAGGAATTTGAATTAATTATGATCATGATGTTTGTTTGGCCAGGATTCATACTGAGAATTCTTATAGAGAATAAATGAGTGTTATTAATAAGGGGTGTCCTGTTAGGGCATGCGCATACAAGGATTTTTATAAGCACTGAATATGAAGTTATATGCAAGCCAAATTATTTACTAATTACAATTTGTATCGGATACAGCTCGGATAGTATTGCTCTCGCATAATCGAAAATACGAATCTTTAGACTATTGCCAGAGATAAAACCTTATAAACGTTAGGATAATTAATTTATTATTTACTAATCCATACGTATATTATCACATCTATCCCGGAAATCTGACGATTTCGTGTGTGGAAGCGTCCAAATGACTGATTGGTTTGAATTTTCATTTTTATTATGTGGATGGGTTGATCTTCTTTAAGGTGAAAAGATAACTTCCATTCATGCAGATGGGAATAGAACCATTCTAAATATAAAATCTATTATTTTCCAAAGAGAAATTAAAACCGTTATTTTTTTATTACTGTATAAATTGTAATACTTTAAAATAACAGTTAGTAAATATTCCTTTGGTAAATTTGCTTTTTTATACTACACTGATGTTATTTAAGATGGATATTTCAAGAAACAGCCATATATAGCACAGGATAATGGAAAAAAGAAGCACTGGGAACTGGTCACCAAAAGCTATTTGAAAATGAAATTTCATAACTTTTCGTTTTTAACAAACTGTAACGATTTATAAGCATATTTATGTTTTAAAACCCACACGATAAGGATGAAAACTATAGCAATATGCGGGTAAATAATTTTTAAATATCCTTGCAATTTGGCTTGAGTAAACATTTTTGCTTCTCTTTCTCAATGGTTGTTATAATTTATATTCATTGAAAATAAAATTGTATCTTCCTCCGGTAATTAATATTTATCTATTTACAAAATGAAAAATATTAAAAATATGAATAAAAATCAGATGTGTGCTATATATCTAAATCCTGTCTATGACGACTATATGTAATGGAAAGCAAATATGCACCTCGCAAATGTGGATACACTAGAATAGAACGACAAGTCATTAGTTTTAACACTCGGATGATTGTAAAGACGCAGAAGAATCAAACAGCTTTTTAATGTTATATTCTCGACATATACAATATTATCAAGCTCTGTAAGACTGCCAGAAACAATATGGTAGTGCCAAAATGTGCTGCTATGCAACATTTAACTTTACAAGAAATTTCTTCCTGTGTTCTATAAAACGTCCGAATCTAGCATGATACATGTGACACTTTCTCAACAATTAGGTCATTTATACAGACATGAATTATTATGTAATTTACACAGTCATGAATTGTCAGGTCATTTACACAGTCATGAAGTAATAATGACATACTCTATAACTTTGATTTCTTAGATGGCGATTGTATCGCCTTTTTACTGCTAGAAGAAAGTATGCAGTTGACCTCCCAGCCAAGCCGCAATGTAAAATTACAATATTTATTGTCTCGTTTCAATCGAAGCATTTTAAGAAACTGATGGAAGTTGACTATTGTTTTTTCCACTGCTCATAATTAACACAGTGAGCATCATAGCAAATAACTAAGTTACAAGTTCCCTTAACACAGCTGCACTTGTATCTATACAAATATGGCAAAGTGTTATATAATCTAAATTTTCCCTGAGCTTGGAATTGTAATCTCGGTAATTTAACTTGAAATTAATACCACTGTCAGTTGGTGTTGCCCCGGAGGAACAAGGCTTGTCGTTGAGAGACAACGCCATTGTGGGTCATAACGGTGAAACATTCGGTATCTTTTCACACTCGTCATAAATGTGTTTTCCAAACTTAAGTCTGTAAAAGGACTGAAATTCCATCACTAAAACATGGTCCCTATTTTTTTTTAGTTACAACTAGGATGAACTCTCAAAAGATTCTTTTCACTAAACTTTTGCTTTAATTATCAACCAATCATGGCCAGCCAAACCAATATATACTGGTGGAATGTTAAAATGTTACATACTATGTTGAATTATTTTTATAAAATTGTTTGATTAAATCTATCCTCCACCTGGTAGAGGCATTAAACACTCACTTTCCCAATCAGTAAGAAATCGTAAAACCTGTAAAAATATTTAACTACTCTGCAACACATTTATATGTTAAATGCCAGTAGGAAATCCCACAACCAGCTGTTGCCACAACTCAATTTAACTGGTTCTACCAACATCTCATGTTGCACTCTGCTTTGTATCCGTTCAGGGAATATTCAGTATCAACTTTAAAACTGCAGTTAGCAAATATGTTTAATGGTTGGTATGCAAACAATAATTCATTTTCAGTATAATTAACTTTTATCTCGTTCAATTTTTTGGCAAAACCCGTGTAAACTGGACGTTAAATTGAGTTGCCGTTGAAGGGTAAGGTGATGTACTTGTTACTTCTTTAAAGATCCAGTCCATTTATTTAAGTTTAACAAATTAGTACGAATTGGTTTATCTTGTGCATACACATTAAAACTCTATTTACTGTTTTCCGACATTCACGTGTAATCCTTTGTTCTTTTATCTCTCCAATATTTTGATTTCCTCCACTAAAATATCATTTGAATCTCGTTGATTTTGCATACTCTTTTCAAATTTGGTATTTTGTATTTCGATTCTCTATTTCCACCATCAGGTTTAATCTGTTGCATTTCTATTATGTTACACCTGATTGTACTTCTGGTACACGTTGTCAATGACACAATTAGACTTTGTCCACAACATACAATGTTAATAGCGCCATTTAGTTGTTAAGTTTAATTTGAATTAATACTAAATGTAAAAAAAATTTCTGAAAGTTCTAAGAAAATTGCATCTTCAATATATATATATATATATATATATATATATATATATATATATATATATATATATATATATATATATATATATATATATACGCTGTGAAAGGTGTACTGGAGTTAACTTCATCCATGTGGTGAAAAACTCTCCCCAAATTAAATGATTTCGGGTAATTTTGTGATAATTCTCTGTAGCAGAAGCTTTATACACGTGTTAAAATTGTAAATAGTAGGCTTTATACACGTGTTAAAATTGTAAATGGTAGGCTTTATACACGTGTTAAAATTGTAAATGGTCTAAAAAATATGTATAGTTGATGATGCAGTTTGCACTATTCCTGTACCTTCTTTGTACAAAATCATGAGAGAAGTTTAAAGGGTAAAGGTTCACGTGATTACATCAAAATTTATGTGATTTTCATTATCTTTATTTTGTTCAGAATCTCAATGACAATCCTTTCAACCTTTTTAGATGTTGTAGGGATCAACTTTACATCTTTTTAATATCAACACTGTTACTAAGACATTATCTATATTGTAATCACCTTATCATCTTTGTAATGTGTCCGTTTTCTTGTTTTTGATGGTAACGCTTTTGGATGTATTATTTTCCTTAGGGTTTTGAGATCAACACAAATTCGATTGCCGTGCACTTTTTACCTCCTTAATGCTCTAATGCGGTGTTTTCTCCACATTTGTCACATTCCGAATACTCATTGTTTTTCAAAAACGCAATGTTTTCCTGTCCCTTAATACTTTACCTATGTATTGTGAATTACCCATCTCCAATTATCTCCACGACTTGGCTGTCATTTAATTTGATCGCATAATCTGTTAAGCTGCTTTCTAACTGTCAAACGATTTATCGTATCCTTTGCATTTAACGAGTACACACAGTTAATTGTTCGTGTCTTTTGTTTATAACGTTTTTTTCTTTACTTTGTATATGCTCTCTGTCGTATAGAGGCAACTCTTGTTCTGCTATATAGAGATAATTCTTGTTCGTAAAACATGATATATATCTCCTCTCCCTTCAAGCATAGTAATGCATATACTGATATGGAGAGGTCACATGTAATTTTTAAATTGTTACTATTTTCTGCAGGGGTACGAAAATACCCCGAGGCCACATGTCAATTTCTAACTTATCACCATCCCCTGTATGAGTACGAGAACATCACGAAGCCACCTGTAAAATAAAAAAGTACGACCCATTTGTAAATCTAAATGCGTCGTATTCTTTATAGCAATTAAAATAACAGCGCTGTCAATTTATTCACTAAAGAATACCATCGAGTTTCTTGTCCACTCATATTTTTTAAAATGAGTATACGCAAGGTTCCTAGACCAAATCTAATATCTTGATTATGCATCGAGAAGTTTGCAAACAGGTTAAGATATACAGATCAATAAAAAAATCAATAAATATCATTTTATATGTTCTCCAGCTCATGCTAACCCAACAGAAATCAATAAATGATGCACCAACTTGAAAATGACTGGATCACCTATAAATACCTCTCTGATTTTAAATAATTTCTAGGTAAAGTTGGGTATGCCTTTTCAACTTTTTTGTTGGTATTTCTGACTGTTTCTTCTATGTTAAATTTAGATGTTTCAAATCTCTCTGTTACCAGGTAACCTAATATCTAGATCCAGAGTTTTGATTTTTTCTTCTTCTTTGTTTGCTTCTAGCTGAGTTACATCTACTGATCTTTGATGAGTGTTCTTGTATGTCTTAAATAGCTTCGATCAACTCTTTTTCTGGTTTTATTCTGAGTGAAATACTTCCACATTTTAGTCTAGTCATTTATGTTAAACCTTTCCAGTACAGATGCTTTTTGTCTTCAAATTTACCCGTATACAAATTTGTAGATTTATTCACATGAAATACGTAATGTATTCATTGCTCGTCCTGCGCTGTTTTATCAAAGCTTACGCAACTTCTCTCAATGTTATCATCATTCAATGTAATTTGTAAATCAGCACTTTTTCTTTAACATTGGAGTATATCTTATTTGATATAACAAATTAACCCTGTTATTTACTTGAACGTCATTCTTAAAGACAGCTAGATTTGACGACAATTTATCCCGTCCAAACTTCTAAATAAATTAGCAATAGCTTCTGCCACCGACATTGTTGCTTTCATGATAAACTCGTTAACAATTTATATCACAATAAGATGTAGCTTTGTGCCATTATTTATGAAGTGTAGAAAGATAAAATTAGTGTTTGCTTTTCTCATTTTGCTGTGCTGCAATTCGTTTAGTTTTATATTCGTGTTAATGTAGTATTACTGCACATATAGGTTGGTGCAAAAATTACTGCTCACTAGATTTGTAAAATGGATTTTTTCTTTTTTAGTGTTGTCATATAGCTGCAGAAGTGACGAGGTGCAAAAATTACCACTCGCAATAAATATTATATCTATGCAACTAAAGTCTGCAAAAGTCAATGTTTGTGGGGACCGAAGACTCTCGAACAATCTTCCTGCAGCATAATTCACCTTTACAGTTCATTCATCAGTTTTGAGTTTCGTGACCGAGTTTGAGTTCTTGTGTTCAAAATTAATGGGTTAATTGGTTTCAAAAACTATTTCTAAATATATCTGTAGATTAATCAATCCATCTATCCATCCACCCACATCTTTTAGATACATATAGGTATCCCAGAAAGATACGAGTTTAATTTAAGGGAAGTTCAGACAATATTACCAATTCTAATGTGTCCATAAGCTTACTTTACGTCTTCATCTTCCTCGTAATATTTATTTACCTCGTTGGATTGTACTTGAAAACGCAATTTCAAAAGCTAATAACAATTAAGTTGAGCAATCATATTTCGATTGGGCAAACCATTGACGGTATCTACCCGCTGGCTCTGACTAACTCTCCAGTACTTATTGCCTTTTTCACTCGAGTGGGTGACCAAACTTTTATGGCGACAAGACAAAGACGGCGAAGTTGTCCAACTTTGTAATTATACGACAATACGACCTATCCTCTGTATTTTAAAGCATTTCAAATTATATTTGTCAATCGGTATTTTGACACTTTACGCAGTTAGGAATAGCAATAACATTGACAATACGTTTTTCTGACGATAATTGTCATTTTATTAAAATGGTCTCACGAGAAACCACGCATGCAATCTCTGTGCCTTGTTCTTCGTGGTAAGCATTGTTGAAGGACTTGTAACTGACCAAGAAGAACATAAAAAACGTAATTATTGACATATATAAATATCGTAATAGTCTTTATATGATATTTGTCTAAGGAAGAAAAGCATAAATATGTCATGAGAATTTTAGCTTGAGATCATTACCAAATTCAGATTGTTACGTATTTATTTACAGTTTAACATGGCAAATATCTTAATTTTGAGAATCATCATTGCAAAATGGGAACAGTCTTTTAGAAAATCCATGTGGATCTCAAATAAAATGCTACTACCTATCATTAGATCCATTGTAATCACGGGATTGTGCAAATGTTTGTGTTCAGTTTGAACCAAATTTGTTGAGTTAGTGTAATGATGCCAAGAATAGTCTTAGGTCCCTCGTAAATAATATTTGATTACTTAATATATATTTTATTAAAAACTGTCTTAAAATTCTTGACTTGTTCAAGAAAGGTTTAAGTCATACTATAAGAATGATAACCTTCATTTCAGCTTCTTTGTTATAGCAAAAATAATTCCGCAATTGATATCAGAATATACTTTTTATAAACATAGATTAAATAATCCTTGTTTGTGTATCACACCTCTATAGTTTACAAACAACTATGTTTTCATTTTTCATAGCATAAAATTCTAAAACATCCCAATCAATTTGAGAGACAGAATAAGCTTGGTTATTATTGAATATTTTGTCGATTATTCTATGCTTCTCCTTTGTCCTTTTATAACAGTTAAATGTCGATATAGCTTTTCTTTTAAATTGAATACTTTTTGCTGAAAAACTATATCATTGCATGTCAAGTGGACATTGTTAAGTAAGGTGGTGATTCTTTTGTTCAATTATTTATGCTGTAAATACATTTATGTTTATCATAAATAAAACCAATGAGGTTTTGAAAATATTTGTTGAATTTTATGATATAGGAATACTCATATCACTGTTTGGAAAACATTTTATCATAAATCACGATTTGAGATTAGTGGCTTCGTTCTTTTAATTTGATCTATCTGCATATAAATAAATGCCAAAACAATGCCAGTGACCTTAGAGTCATAGAATAATTAATATAAGAGCAGTAATATTTCTTTAGAAACTTTTCCTGCATCTATAAAGTGAGTATTCTTTTATATGCTGCGTCCCCTTTTTGCATTCAAATTTTAAAGTTTCCTGATTTCTTTTGTTTTTGTAAGAAACATTTTTTGGCGCCAAATGCTATTTTACAAACTGTTTCTATTGGTGGCCACACTTAGTCAGTCGTCCCAGCGGTCAGCATTCACATTTGAGAATGTCTATTTCTGCTGTTCACAACTTTATAAAAGGTATGTTTTTTATACGGTACTTCCTATTTACATACGTAAATGCCCACAAATGTTCCCTCCAAAAACATAACCCTCTTTGTCTGCGTCAAGTCGAAATGGCCGTTTGTATGTATGTAACAAAAAAAAAAAAGGTTTTTAATTTTTGATATGTAGGTCATAGTCATATTCACTTTATTCAAACTGAATTGTAAAAAATGCATTGTCAGCTTAGCCATTAATATAAGTGTTGCAGCAAGTTCCACCAAATAATGGATTGTCAGCAATTATGGTTTCTATTTCTGCATTATCGTTTTTCTCAAACATTTAAATGTTAACTACTCCAAGCATGTATTTGCACGTGATTTAGAAAGTATCCCCGTACAGAGGGAAACATTACAAGGTACATAACTACAGTTACATGTAATCATATGCCATCTGCACCTCATATCACACATTTTAATAAAAGAATTTTAAGTGCATTTGTCTCCTTTTGTGAGTCATTTTAAAGATTTTTGTGCATATTTGCAGAAAATACACCGTGCTTTATGACGCTTGCAGTGCACTTAGGCAGTAATATTACTTGTCGGTTTCATGTGTGCCTCATTAGAAGCCGATACACGTCAGCTGGGAGGATGCTTCGGAAATGAATGTAAAACATAATGATTTTGATGGTTATAAGTAGACTGTATAATAAAAGAAACAAATATAATCAATAATATTACTTTCATTACAATAAAAGCTCTTGTAATCTATTTTTGTGGTGGGATCCAGACTTTGTCTTATGAAGGTCTGTGTTTATACATTCCATTTTTCTATCTTTCTAGATGCCTTTATCAAAGTTAAAACAATTTTATAAAAATGTGACAAAAGTCGGAGTTAACAATAAATTGCGACTGTGACGTCCTCTTTTATCGCTTTTCTAGTTTCTACTCATTTGAGTATTACCTTATATTTTTTTATAACGTGGGAAAGATCGTCATAAAATGATTTAAACTGGCTTGGTTTATTTATAACAAAATAATTTTAAAGGGTATATGCTGTTGCAATATTGTTAACTATTAAAATAGGAACATTAAATCTGTTGAAAAGTACATTCCATTTTATTAGGACAAGAATATACCTGATTCAGTAAGATATATGATGTAATCTTAAATTTAACGGTGAAGTGTCAAAGCACAGGCTGTTTTGGTGTTCAATCATGATAAATCAGGATCATAAGTGTGTAAATTAACACAATTATTGCTTTCACTGCACTAGTACAGCTCATCACAAGAACGATGCAACAGACTAATTAAGTCAAGATGCAATATTAGCAGCCACGTTACAATTATATATATTATATGTATATATATATATATATATATATATATATATATATATGTACATATATAACTTTAATGACTATATGTAAATTTCACTTACCCTTTTAATTGAAGATTTGAATGAAAAATATATCCAACCGTTTTCAATAGAGCTTATTAACTGAAGCTGTGATTCTTTTGTTCAAGCATTTCTGTTGTAAATAAATGTATATTTACCATAAATAAGATCAGCGTGGCTTCGAAAATATGTCTTTACAGTATAGAAATTCTCATATAGCTGTTTTGAAAACATTTTTATCATAATCAAAAAATTTATTTAGTTGCTACATTCTTTTAATGTGATTGTCTCTGTATATACATAAGCGAAAACACGATGGTATTGACCGTAGGGTCAAAGAACAAAAAATATAACAGCAGTAAGATTTCGTTAAAAAAAATTTCTTGCATCAATAAAGTTCGTACTCTTATATATATATATATATATATATATATATATATATATATATATATATATATATATATATATATATATATATATATATATATATGTGTGTGTGTATGTATGTATGTATTTGGTCCCCTCATTGCAATTACAATTATAAAGTTTCGTAATGTCTTTCTTTGTAAGAAACATTTATTCTGTGCACTGCTATTGCCCGAAAGCTATTTCTAATGGTGGCCACCATCAGGCAGCATTCCCAGCGGTCAGAATTGCCATTTTGGTCTGTTAGTTTGAACTGTTCGTAACTTGATAAAAGAAATCTTATTTTATACGGCTGTTCATTTTTGCTCCTCAAATAAAAAAAAAACTTTTTTTCGCGTCAGGACAAAATGGCCGTTAGTAGGAATGTTAGTAAGAATGTAACAAAAAAGAAATTAAAAATAAAACAGATTTTTTAAAACAATTCTTGATATGTAGGTCATAATCATATTCGCTTTGTTTATACCGAATTGTAAAAAATGCATTGTCAGCTTAACCATTACTATAAGAGATGCAGCAAGTTCCATGATATAACGGATTATTGCAATTACTTTCTATTCCTGCATTATTGTTTCTCTTAAACGTGTGAATATGAACTAGCCCAAGCGTGCATTTACACGTGATTTAGAAGGCATACCCTCCTCCCAGTGGGAGACATTTCAAGGTTCGGCAATATAGCTACATGTAATCCTATAGCATCTTTACCTTACATCAGACATTTTGACAGAACCATTTTAAGTAGTTTTGTCACGTTTTGAGAGTCAGTTATTACATTTTTGGTGAATATTCGTAGAAAATGCACCGTGTTTTATGACGACAGCAGACGATTTCAGCAGTAATAATAGTTATCGGCTTTATTTCGGCCTCATTCAGAGCGCAAACATGTCAGCCGGGAGATTCTTTGGATAATGTCTGTAAACCATAAGTATTTTAATACTTTAAAGTGTACTGTTTAATAGAAGAAAAAAATATCATCAATAATTTTACTGTCATTATACAAAACTTTTTGTCAGTTTCGTTTGGAAGAGCGATTGAGACTACACGTGCTATGAAGGTCTATGTTAACTTACTAGCTGAAGTCTGTATTCTTGATGACGTTATCAATGTGATAAAAGTCCGTATTCAGATAAAATTGTTACTGCCACGTCCTCTTTTATCGCTTTCTATTTTCTGTTTATTCGCGTATTACATGACAGTTTTTATATTGTGGGAAAGATCGTCATAGAATGTTTTAACCAGACCTGGTTTATTTATAAGAAAAACAATTTTAAAGCTAAATTAGCAACAATAAATCTGTTGAAATGTACATTCCATTTTATAAGGACAAGAAAACAGGTGATTCATTAAGGTATGTGATGTAATATTTAATTTAACGGCGATGTGTCACAGCATATGCCGTTGTGCTCAATTACAAGAACGATCCGACAGATTTAGTCATATGCAGAATTAGCAGCAACATGACAAATATATATATATATATATATATATATATATATATATATATATATATATATATATATATATATATATATACATATATACACTGAGAGAGAGAGAAACAAACAGCAAGTCGGACGACACAAACAAATAACGATTACATAAACAATAATGTCAAACAAGATATATAATATATATGTACATACCGTTTTGTTATTGAAACCAAAATCGTTAAATCTAAAACCAATATATCCTAAAATAAAGAAAACTGTATACTCTGAACTATTTACATTTTCGCAAATCAGGTATTTTAAATTTAGCAAAAACACTCTTTTGCATTTAACTTGCCCGCTGGTTACCTTTTGAACTGACTGAAAGAAAGAAAACGTAACGATGACTATGTATGGCTACCCAATTTTTTTTCCCGGATAACATCTATTGTACAACTCTAATTAAAAGAGTAAAGATAACGTGCTTCCAAAATTAAGAATGAGATGCTATGATTGTATGTATGTATTAGGATTTAATACAACCTCAAGACAATTACGGCTATATGGTGGCAACTAAAAGTAATGTTCCAAAAATATAAAAACCAAGAATTGCACAAAAAGTGAACCCTTTCAAAACAATGAAAACATGAAGAGACAAACGGGTTTTCAGCGTGCTTCAAAAATTTAGAATGAGATGATGTGTGTATGCATGTATTAGCGTTTAATGACATCTCGGCACAATAATGGCTATATGGTGCCAATTAAAAGCAAAGTTCCAAAAATGCAAAAAGTAAGAATTGCACAACCACCCTAGAAAGGTAAACCAGACAAATGGAAACATGTAGAGAGAAACGGGTTTCTATTCTCTTTAATTCAAGCTCCCAGGTTTGAGATTTCTGAGACGGCGAATCCAATAAGTTTCCTTTGCTCTTCTGGTTTCGCGGTTCAGTTTTTATTCTGGGCTATTCCAGTCAGGATAATGTCATTGAAATGGTGGCCAGGGGAAAAAAGTGTTTTCCAAAGGGGCTTCAAGCAAATTCTTTGGTTTGCCAGTCGGATTTATGTAGATTCATCCTCCTGTTTAGCTTCTCGGTCTTGCCACATATTGGATTGAACAAATTTTGCATGTTATTAAATATATCATATTTTGTGTTTTGCATGTGATAGTACTACTATGAATAGTGAGCTTTTTCCCCGTTACCGTGCTGGAGAAATCACTGCCTTGATCATGTTATGGCATGTCTTGAATCTTTTATCCTCACATTTTTGTTTTGTTCTCTGCTCTATGCTATGACTGGTTTATTTGGGAAAAAAAGATCTCTTAGGGTTTTGGATGACTCAATGGTAGATCGGTGTCACTCAATGACTTTACCTACTGAGGGCAATCTGGATGGAAAGTCAGAACGAAATGTATCTTTTAAATATTTTCCTCTGTTTTGTACTGTAAAAGGTCGTCCCGATTTTCCATTTTCACCTTTTCTGTGGCATCATCCAACATTTGGGTAGCCATACATCAGTATCATTGCCGTAACTAGTTACGTTTCCTTTGTTTCACTAATTTCAATAGGTCACCTGCAGGCAGTTAAACCGAAAATGGTGTTCTTGCAAAATTGAAATATCTAATGTTCCAAAATGAAAATTGTTCAAATTATACAGTTTTCTACTTTATTTATGGATGAATTAGTATTATATTGGTTGACTTTGCTAGGTTGGTAGGGGCGCTGGTCCATGAGAGCTAGGTGATAGTTGCCGTTACTCGCGGCATGTGTTCGATTCCAGCTTGGAACAATTATAACTCTCTATCCTGTTTGATTACATTAGAATCTTTATACATATAAATTCATGTTATATAATCTTGTATTCAAACATATAATGTGGGATCTAGGGATAGTGGCTTTCCAATCTGTTTGATATGTAGGTTTCAATACACACACACACACACACACACACACACACACACATATATATATATATATATATATATATATATATATATATATATATATATATATATATATATTGTTCGTGTTTAATTCATTGTTTATTGTTTGACCTGGTTTTTCTTTCACTGATTAAAAATCTATTTCCCTTGGACCTCTTTATGATGTCTCTCCGGTTGTGTTAACGCCATTATTTAACTTAGAAAAGATATGTTACATGCATACAGTGAGAATCTATTACTTTTCCATCGTCGTCTTTATTACTGATATTTAATCTGTTATGGAACCTCTTTGTAAATGCATGCAACGACTGTTAATATCGTATGAAAAAAGTCGCCATAATGTTTTTAAAGGTAGAGAATCTAGCAATCATTAATAATAATTGTAAGTTTCAAAAATCCACCAACTATATCCGATGCAGTATATGCCTGTATAGTGCTCTGACTATTGAATCCTTATAATTTAGATGTACAGTTGGTTATATACACTTTTGTAATTATTGGAATTAGTGACCATAACGTTTGAATTGCCTTTCAAAAACTCAGTTCCATTACTTTCAACATCAACTGGACTTGTAAAATAGATCTCCTTATCAGGTTGTTCTTCTATAGTAAAACAGAGTTCTATTTATTATTGTAAATTAGAACAGCTAATTATTATAATTTTCCATTTACTTCCATTATCGTGATAGACTTCTGTTTGTTGCATGCTACTCTTTAAGTTATTTCCCTCCTCTAAAAATGTATTGTTCAGCTCTACAGCGCCTTAAATCTCTGTTGTGTTCATTGTCTACTCGACTGCATTCTTTTATTAGTTTATCTGTTACACTTGTTAAATTTGAATTTAAATCTGTCTTGGCTAACTTCGTTGTTGCTTAGTGCCAGCTTGTCATGTCATCAGTGCAGTTTAGTTTACTAACGACAGAAGTTACTATCTCATCGTGTATTATGACTTTGTTGTGAATCAACGTTTGCTTGAATTATTTTACAATAAACCTCAGTAATGTTGAGCTAAACCCACATAAAACCAGAGAGATGATAATTCCTGTCGCTATTCCTGCGACTCATAAACCAGCAACTGCCACACTCATCCGACCTGGAAAGATAGCCGTGCTAACATCTACCCGGTTTAACACCTTATATACTGCTTTGTATTTCTTTCCGAGACCTGTGTGGTGTTCAATCTTTTAAACCAAATCATTATTAATTTCTTTGATCTTTAACAACCTGAAATTAAAACCACTGTCTGTCGGATGCGTAAGTATTTTCTCTCCCATGTATTTGTATGAAATAGGCAGCTAAGAGTTAGAATTTGAAAAAGATTTAAAAGTTTTTCTTTGGCTTGATTTTTAATATTAAAATATAATTATCCTTAGATTAACTAACAATTATTTATCTTAGAATTTAACCTGTCAACGGTTTACTTACAATCATGAAATCAAGTGTAAACTGTGCCAATTAAACTAGCATAATCAATTTTGTTGCTTTATCAACTTCAAAATTGCTTGGTGAACCAGTTGTAATTTTAAAAAAATCTTCTACATAAAACTGTACGCAACTGTTGGCGTTGAACTTAGTTTTGTTTCGGTTGCCATTTATTTATGTATATTTTTCAACTTTCCATTTATTTATTATTCATGTGCTTTTTTGATAAAGAGGTAAACAAATGTATTTTTAATTTAGCTGACTCTTTATCTATAGAGGTACACCAATATTTACTTCACGTATTTGTGTCAATATGTTACCATAAACTAAATACTAATCCTTAATATATAATGGCACCAATTGCAAGAGCTCCACAATCATCAAGTTTCAAATCCTTGTTTATTTCCATTTTATTTATTACTTAAAATTTACAACCTTTCTGAAATTAGATTTTACAGTTTGTTTTGTGCAGTAACTAATTTAACTGGTGGTTCTTGAGCTGTTTTATCAGGTATATCAGGTTTGTAACTGTAACCAAATGTGCTCTTTGTATACATCAAGCCAGACCTGAAACAACAATACCAGATGCTATCCAGTAATACATCCAGTTGTTTGAACAAATTATTTTGTTGATTGTTCTTGTTCCATCTGTAGTCCTACTGCTTTTGCTATTTAAACGTCTTAATCCAAGTGGCATTCCAAGTTCGGCTCTATGTGTTTCTTTCTTTTATTGTGAAGTTACTTTCAACGTTTCCTTATTTGTGTTCATCCACCTTCAATTTATTTTACAATGAAATAATAAGGTAAATGTAAATATAATTTTTAGGTTAATTGTGCAATAATCTAAACCATCTTTCAAGTAACATTTACACAGACTTAATCTCGTCTTACAATTACGTTGGAAGTAACTGCAGTATAATTTCAATAGTAAAACATTAACTGAACATAAAAAAGTAAAATACAAACAATGGATACCAAGACATGTTCAAAGTATGAAATAGAGTTTAATGGTGCTTGTGGTTATTGCAAATCATGCATGGAAAAGTACTAAAGAAGCTGGAGGGAACAAAATAAGGACTACCATAAACAATGGACTGAAAGAAAAAACCCAACTAAATCAATACCTTAAAAATAAATACAGCAAGGCCACAAATCGCAGGATATCTCATTTATCAAAGGTAAGAATTGTAAATGCATCGAATTAATACATCGAATCAGATACAACGGAACATGCTCGGTGTACCATATATTACCTTGTATCATAGATGGCTACAGTTTACTGAACCTGAAATCGTGTACCACAATTATATGACTTAGATTATGTTATTCCTTGTACTCATTTTGACGTATCCAACCATGAACAACATAGTAAATGTTTTCCCTTGTCAGACACTAGATACACAAAAGCTAATGAAAACAGGTCTGAAAAGAATAAAATTCTATGTAAGAAAGAGATACGGACAACAGTAAAAACGTCAAAGCTTTAAAAACTGCCAACTTAATTGATAATAAGAAAGTAAATACTATTCTTAGTTTTATTTTGATTGCTACTCACACACTCGCTTCTCTTTCTTAGCTTATTTTGTTCGTTTCACTTACTTAAACGTTTCACTAGGTAACAGACAGACGCTCTAGTAATGACAACATTTGTTACAATTGTTGTCAAAGGGAGAAATGCACATTTATTTAGCTCTATTTTCTGTGCTTTGTTTTTCCTCTGCTGCCTTATTGAAATTATTGTGTTGGAATATTATCAAACTATCACTTAGAGCTTATAGTGATAACCCGAACTTAAATAACAAAATCAGTATATAATACCTTTTAATGCCATGTAGTCTTCTTATAACGCTGTCCTTATATAATTATATCTTCAACCATATATATTTACTCATGCAACTTGTTGTTAATATTATAGCAACACCAGACAATGATTTGGGATATTTTAACTGATATTTCATAAGTTATCCTGATTTGCATTACGTCCAATTTTTCCATTTTTCCAACTCCTTGTCAGTTAATGTTTTACCAGTTGTCTCTTTATATTTCATATTTGCTATACAAATTTTCAATTGTATTGTGGAAGTGAAACTTTTTTAAAAACTGTAAATATACTATTTAAATAGTGTGCAAACATCACAAAGTGGCGGAATACATTTGTTCTTATTCTTTGGTTTAACATTGTAATACCTACATCTTTTAATCTGTTGCTCTCTTGTAGAAGTAAGTATGTCCAACCAATAGGTCCATTTGGATCAACCTTATTAAAATAATTCTAATTTTCTTTAAATGTACTAAACCGACATCACCAATCACAAATTTGTTCAATAATTGCATATTGTTTTCTTCATAACTTACATCTTTTGGTACTTTCCAATGATAACTATTATTATCGATAACTTTTTTTTATTTTTTGTATCTCCAATCACGATGAAGAGGAAGGTTAAAGATTTACAAATTGTCTTAAATTGTTCTAGATCTATTTTATTACTATTTGCCACACACTTTACAGTAGATACAATATTTCAAGATACAAACAATTATATGCATTCGCCGTTTGCGGAAAGATCTGTTAACCGACTTCTAGATACATTATAGAAACAAAGTAACATTTTAGATTGTGAATAAGACCTACTTGAAACGGAGTAGCTGAAAGTAAAAGACCACTTTCGCAGCTTCACTTAGCGGTTTCTAAATCGAAGATTCAGCCAAAGTGATGATGACAGCGTCAGGTGTTAAGGCAATTATTAATCGAACTCAATCAAATAACATATAAAGATCGGCTGTATATTTACCCTGTTTCCGCAAGATTGACTGTTGTTGTATATAACCGTGTTAATCTGTCCCGTTTTGCCTGTTTACTTTTGTTTTTAAATATATTTACATGAACTGAGATAAACATACATAACGTCAACATTCAGGCATACTACATTGATGACATCGAATAAAAGATATATCCTTGATTGCTCAAGTATTTATAAATAAACTATTTCTTATTGATATCGACACATCATTAGACACCATAACAACCAATTGATTGAAATGATGCATGTTTTTTATATGCTTCAACAGATCCGCATAATCAAAGTTTAATTCTGATTGATACTGCATTAGGCCAAGTCGTAACTCTAACTTTGGAAATTAAATAACGAAATATTTGCTATGCACATGAAATATATACTAAATGAGGGTTTCTGAACAGCTATTATATGCATCATCTGACGACAGGGAAATGTTCGACTTTTGCTCTCATTTTTGGATCAACCCGTGCAGCAGACAGTCTATAAACCGTTGAAAGTTGACAATTTGATCTCTGTAATGTTTAGATAAAAGAACAAATGAACCAGGTGGGAAATCGGTAATAACACGTGCAAATATACTACGTTATTTGACATACATACTGTACCGACAAGTATTTGCCGGATTCACAGCACGAGCATAGATGTTCCCATAGTCAATATTTGTATAACACAATAATAATGCATCTGTTTGTTTAATGTAACTGAGTTAAAGTTTAGGTGATTTAGCATTTATACGACCGTGAACTCAAAACCAGCTTATCATATATATATATATCGGATTCATGCACCTACATATCCTTTACGCAAGAAGAAAATAATCATTAAAGCTGGCAAGTTGATATGAGAAAGTGTTTGACTATTGGAAACTATTCCTTCCTTATTTCAAAAATACATGAACAGAAATTAGCACTTTCTTAATAAAAACACAATAATAAAATCCCCTCGACTTAAGCAAGCATATCTGTGGGCAATGCTATCTTACTGATTAATTATTTGACTTGTATCATTAGGTCTAATTTAGTTGTTATTAAGTAAAAGAGGTCAATGCGCCTGATACATAATTTGTTCTATTTTCTCATTATATTGCAGGGTTATAATATGTACATAGCTCCATGCAGAGACCAGCGATGAGGGTTTTGTCTACTGCCTATTATTGGTAAAATAGATAAGGAATACCTCTCGTGCAAAACAATGGGAAGAATATGTTGGTATGACGGGAAACATAAACACAGATAGTACAGAAAATAGAATGTTGAATTCGAAGCTGATCAAGTGCCTTGCATTAAACTGCAATTTCGAGCCTGTAGCATATTTTTTTCTTGATTTATTTATTTATTTCTAATTTATTTCATTTATAATTATAATTATATATATATATATATATATATATATATATATATATATATCTTTTCCGTTTATCTAAGTATTTATGTGATTTAATGAAATAAAACTCTAATAAAACAAAAATACTTCATTCTCAACATGAATTTATTAATCCATAATCGGCGTTTAGAGGTATTATCTCGCTGGATGTGAAACAATCAGGATATCCAGGAAGATGAAGTGAGTGTGTACAGAGGTCACTACGAAAGACAGGAGCTCCTATTTCAAGCTATACAAGGAGAAAATAATTATATCATGTCTCACTTTGTTGATGATTACAAAGTCGTTTAATTGATTATATATCTGAACATTATCCCATATTTGGGCCAACATATTTATAAGAATGAAAATAATTAATGGAAAAACGCCACATGACGATTAAACATAGATATACTTTTTACAATCAGATAGATTGATCGGTGGCTAATACCTTTGCATTGTCAATAAATATAAAGGCTGGATGCAATATGACTGAAAAAATTAATCAATTTTTCGTGTTTCCTGATCATTTGATACGAGCAAGAAATAAATACATTATCAACAGAAACTCGTCGATTGATTCATTAATGTTGGACACAGTAGGCATTCAGTATATGTTATAATATTTTGTGCAATTGAATGATTATAACACCGTCAGCAAATCTTTCTGCCAAAGTATGTAATTATTTCCTACCGAAGATGTGATTTTATCGCATATATTATTTTTTCTTCTTTTTTGTTACGGTGGTATTACTTGTGATCCAAAGCAAGACAAAACAGCCATGGACTTTAAGGGCAGTGCATAATTAATGAAAACAGCTGTAACATTTTCTCTTTTTTATATATACTTTGAAATATAGCCTATGATTTTCGCTATCTCCATATTAATCTCTAGTAGCATTTTCGTCCTTTGTTTCCTATACGTTCTTATCGAGCTAAAACCAATTCAGCAAACACATTACAAATAATTTACAAGAAACCCACAGAGACGACGATTAAAGCCCGGTCAATATGAAAACTCTTTTGAATAATTCCAGTGAACTAACCTTATATAATGATTGAAAAACATTTTTAATCCAAAACTGAATCACAGTCAGGATTACAATAACAACATAACACAAATACGTGGTTTTACGTTTGATCAAATAATTGACTGGTGCACTTCTTTACCCTATTGACATCAGTACCCCAGCTGAATGTGAAAACCGCACCAATCAATAACTCGTTTGTTTGTTGAATGCTTCAAAAACCAGACGTATCGGATCATTTGACATGATAATTAAAATCTGGGAGCAAACTACTGTCGAAATAGAACATTTTAATGTTTGAAAGTTTACGATTTAAAAATATAAATGCCTCCTAAATAAAAGTAAATGATTCAGAAAGAATTATTTTTTCTCAACATATTAGCAAATCCAAAGAAAGCTTAAATTACAGAGACGTTTTTGCAGGTGATTTTTACGTTTCGTTCTTAAATAAGAAGAGACAACCACGACTATCGCTTAATATGTTTATGTAAATGTTTATATTACGGCTGAGGAGGGTACACAGACCTGTGGATTAGCTATAAAGCACGAGAAAAAAAGACACATAGTATCAGCTGAATTGCGTGATAAATGCATCATATTCTATCGAATTCTTCACAATTAATATACGTACTTTTCTGAAATGCGTTTTTGTTTCTTATAATGTTATCATTCAGACTTTTACAATTCCTTACTGAATGTTTTGATGCGATGCTTCATAGGTTACTCATACACATATTGGATTCTATATCAGTACCATAACATGCACGCTCCCCTTTGATGAAGACAAAAGAAAGTTTCTGTCTTAACTTTTAGTCCCAGACAGTTATGATATTTTATTATTAATTTTTGATGTATTAAGCATCCAAATGACAATTGAAGCATGCACTGTCTCAGACATTCGAACACAGCAAACACTGTCTCGGACATACAAACATATCAAACACTGTCTCAGACATTCAAAAATTCAAACACTGTCTCAAGCATTCTTACACATCAAACACTGTCTCTGACATTCTAACACAGCAAATAATGTATCTGACATTCTAACACAGCAAATAATGTATCTGACATTATAACACAGCAAATAATGTATCTGACATTCTAACACAGCAAATAATGTATCTGACATTCTAACACAGCAAATAATGTATCTGACGTTCTAACACAGCAAATAATGTATCTGACATTCTAACACAGCAAATAATGTATCTGACATTCTAACACAGCAAATAATGTATCTGACATTCTAACACAGCAAACACTGTCTCTGACATTCTAACACAGCAAATAATGTATCGGACATTCTAACACAGCAAACACTGTCTCAGACATTCTAACACAATAAACACTGTCTCATACATTCGAACACATCAAATTCTGTCTCAGACATTCTGACACATCAAACACCAAGACATCCTAACACATCAAACACGGTCTCAGACTTTATAACACATCAAACCCTGTCTCGGACATTCGAACACATCCAACACTGTATCTGACATTCTAACACAGCAAACATTGTCTCAGACATTCTAACACACCGAACACTGTCTCAGACATTCTAACACATCAAACATTCTAACAACGAAAACACTGTTTCATACATTCTAACACATCAAACATGCCTTAGACATTGGAACACATCACACACTATCTCAGACATTCTGACACATCAAACTCTGTCTCAGACATATGAACACATTAAATACTATCTCAGATATTCTAACACATCCAACACTGTCTCAGGCATTAAAACTCATCAACATTCTAACACAGAAAACACTGTTCCATACATTCTAACACATCCAACACTGTCTCAGGCATTCACACACATCAACATTCTAACACAGAAAACACTGTTCCATACATTCTAACATATCATACATTCTAAAACATCCAGCACTGTCTCAGGCATTCACACACATCAACATTCTAACACAGAAAACACTGTTCCATACATTCTAACATATCAAACACTGTCTCAGACATTCGAACACATCAAATACTGTCTCAGACATTCTGACACATCAAACACCGTCTCAGACTTTCTAACACAGGAAATGCTGTCACAAACATTATAACACAGCAAACACTGTCTCAGACATTATAACACAGCAAACACTGTCTCAGACATTCTGACACATCAAACACTGTCTCAGACATTTTAACACATCAAACACTGTCTCAGACATTCTAACACAACAAACACTGACTCAGACATTCTAACACATCAAAAACTGTCTCGGACATTCTGACACATCTCGGACATTCTAACACATTCATTACTGTCTCGGACATTCGAACACATCAAACACTATCTCTGACATTCTAACACAGCAAACATTGTTCTCAGACATTCTAACACATCAAACATTCTAACACAGCAAACAAGGTCTCAGTACAGTAATGGCGGCTATAAGTGGAAGCTAGTAAAGTGACTGTAGATTTTGGCAGTTTAAGTGGTTATTTTTACAGTAAAATGGTTCATAACTGTTGGGATGATATGGGAATATTCAAGGAATGTAGAGTATATAACATTACGGGTGGATCATACACAATTTTGGAAAAAAAGTGTTTTTTACACTCAAAATTCTTGGATGATGGAGTAGAGATGGAAGCTTAGTGGTGCAGTTTTGAGACATTCCCTACCTAGTTTATTTGACTAATTGACTTATTTGCAGTGTAATTACCTGATTCTTACAATGTTCTTTAGTTGAATTAATTTGTAAGAATTGTTTGGCACATAGTGAGTAATAACTGTCAGTGTCACAAATGAGTAGCGAGAACAGATCAGTCCAAACAAAATTATCTACAATCATGAGTGGAAAGGAAGACCAAGGCAAGCAACAAATGACAACCAGATCACAGAGTAGTTCCCCCAATGGAGGCATCAGACACAAGTTTGAGTGATGAAAGCTTGAGTACAATTCAGCTGGACTTGGAGGAAATAAAGCACAGCCTTAGAGGGAGCATTTCTAAAGCAGATTTCAGATCTGCTATTGCTGACCTGGTGAAAAAAGATGACCTTACAGAAATTCTCTCAACTATTGTGAGGGAATTGTTAGAGAATGTGAAAGAAGATCTGAGAAAGAAGATGGTTGTAGAAAGTGAAAGGGTAGTAAAGGAGAGGACAGGAGAGTTAATGAATAGGGTTGATTCACTGGAATTTGAAAACCACCAATTGTGAGGAAAATTACAAGAGGCAAAGAAGGAAAATGACAAAATGAGGAGAGACCTGAAAGATTCTGACAGGAGATCGAAGCAAGCAAGTGCAGCTTCAAACCAAATCGAACAATATTCAAGGAAGCTGAATGTTAAAGTTTTAGGGCTCAAGGAGGAGAAAAATGAAAATCTGAGAGAGAGAATTCCGAAATTGGTGAAGGAGGTCACAAGGATTAACTTAGATAACAGGAACATAGTGGCGGTGCATAGGATCTCAGGCCGACAGGGACAGCCAAGGCCAGTGATTGTCTAATTCTGGAGTCTGGATTGTAAACTTCCAATTATCAGGAAGCGAAAGAATTTCAAACAAAACAAAGGAATTAGGCTGGTAGAGGATGTGACCAGGATGAATATTGAATTTGTCAATAAATTATCCAAGCATCAGGAATTTGACAGTGCATGGTACTTTAACGGTTGTGTGTATGGTAAAACCCAATAAGGAAAAAGGATAAAATTTGACATTTATGATGAAATTGACGAGAAAATTAGAATGTAAGTGCAATTTGCAACCCTATGAACTCAAGAAATTGGCCAAATAGTTATGCAAACTTACATTTTGCTGCTCCCCTTTCTACTCTAATTTGTTTTAATATTTTTTTCATAAGTTACTTCTTTTCCTCATCAGTTCTATCATGTGTCATATCTTTCCTTAATCAATTCACTCACTAATTCATAAATCATCTTTCACTCATATACACATTTATTTGCTCAGTCGTTTACTCATTTTTTTCAACACTACTCATCCACAACCAACTTTTCAGTCTCACATCCTCGCTCATTCATTCAACAACTCACCACATCCATGTATACTCTCATTCATACTTTCTTTTTCTTCCTTATTACCCCTTATTTCATTCATCCATTTGTAATTTATACTTGTATTTTTCTGTGTTTATTGGTTCAGTAAACTGATTTAGCTCCGGAAAGGTCTGTCAGAGGTACATAAGAGTTATCTCAGATGGATTCGTTTCACTTGTCTATCGTCCACTGTATTAATGTTAACTGCAGCCGAATATACAGCATGTACTGTAACACCATGGATGATTTTATGACGGATGTTTGTATTTTTCGTGAGTGTGAAAGCCATGCGTATGTTAAATTTAAGGTGATCGTTACTTCATACATTCCTGTAAAAGAACATGCATATTTAAAATTTCTGGTGTTTTCATGGATAATAACATACAAATTATATCTGAATGTTAGAGGCCTGCAAGGCTCAGTCTTTAATGAAGGGACATTTTCCATTGGATAAAACAAAAGAATGTATCAATAATATGTTTGCAAAAAACTCATAGCACAAAGAACGATGAAATATATTGGGCTGCTGAATGGGGATACAAATGTATATTTAGCCACTGCTCTAGTAATAGTGCTGGGTCGCAATATGTTTTAGAAATACTTTTGAATTTACGATTCATAGAGAAAGATGTGAAAGTCAAGGGAGATTTATTATTTTAGATGTTACAATCAATGGCAACAGAATAACCCTCGTGAATTTGTATGGTTATAATGATGATAATCCTAGCTTTTTTAGAAAGTTAAAGGAGGAGATTTAAGTTTTTGAGAACTCATCAATTTTAATGTGTGGAGATTGGAATACTGTTCAAGACTTAGATTTGGATACTTATAATATTTTACATGACAGACACCAACAGTCTAGAGCAGCGATTCAAGACCTGAAAAACTTGATGTTGAGGATACTCAAGAAACTCAAAATAGATTTTTTCATCACAATATTAAAACTCAGTCAAGAGGAAAGAGAATCATGCGAGGGCCTACTTACAATTAATGAATATAGTATGTCTCTAAAACGGATGGAAAATGGAAAGTCCTGGCTCAGATGGATTCACTGTAGAGTTCTAAAAATTCGTTTTGGAAGACTCTTATGGGATTTATATGCAGATCAATAAATTATTGATATACTGAAGAAACAATTTCAGATTTTCAGACTCAAGGAGTCATCACATGTCTACCAAATGAAGAAAAAGACAGAAGATACTTTAAAAATTGGAGACCTATATCACTTTTAAATATATTGACTATAAGATTGCTTCGGGTGCCATTGCAGTTAGGATTAAAAAAGTTCTTCCATCAATAATAAGTGATACTCAAAAAGGATTTATGAAGGGTAGATTCATTGGAGAAAATACCAGGCTATTATACGATATCATGGATCAAACCCGAGAAAGAAAATATATATGGTTTATTATTGTTAATAGACTTTGTAAAAGCCTTTGTTTCAATTAACTGGAGCTTTGTGGAAATTTTTTTACAATCTTTTAACTTTGGTGATTCTGTTTGTAAATGGTTTAAACTGTTTTATAATAACTCTAAAAGTTGTGTTATAAATAATGGGCCTATGTCATCATTTTTTAGACTTGAAAGAGGGTGTCGTCAAGGAGATCCCCTTACGTCTTATTTGTTTATCATCGGTGTTGAGATTTTTGCTATAACTTTAAAGCAAAATGTGGATATACGAGGACTGATCTTTGATGTCAGTGAGTATAAATTGGGTCAGTATGCCGATGACGGTTTTATTCTTCTTGATGGATCTCAACATTCTCGTAAATCAACTATGAATATCTTGCAAGGTTTTGTTCTATTATTGGACTGAAATGTAACATAACAAAAACAAAGGCTAATTGGATTGGAAACCAGAAATTTTCTAATGAAAGAATATGTCCCGATATGGGCCTAAATTGGTCCTCCTCTAACTTTACATTCCTTGGCATAGAATTTTCTCCGGATTTAAAACAAATGGTGAAAATTAATTATAAGAAGAAACTAATGAATGCAAAACCAATACTGGCAAGCTGAAGTCAAAGATATCTTTCAGTAGTTGGTAAGGTAATTGTTGTAAAAACTCATGTTCTGCCCATATTCATACATCTTTTTTCAGCACTTCCAAATCCATCAGAAACGTTGAAGCAGAACTAAATTGTACATTATTTAAATTTGTATGGGGCTGTAAAGTAGAGAGAATTAAACGTGATATACTAGTATCCCCGGAGAACGATGGAGGACTAAATATGATGCACATTTATTTGTTCATTAGGTATATTAAGATAAGATGGGTTAATAGATAAAGATTGCTGGAAAATGAAAATCGAGCGTGGCAGAACTTAGTCAATACAACTGCACTCAGAAATGAAAAGGATATTTGGAATTTAGGGAGAAGGAACTTAGAAGAATTTAGTAAGCTCATTAAAAACTGTTTTTGGAGAGATGTAATTTTGGCAGGATCTAATTGGAATGAGGAATCGCAAAGTCCAAACGAGTATTTATCTCTGAGTATTTTAAATTTTGTCCCCCCTAGAATGTTCTGGAC
Organism: Margaritifera margaritifera; assembly: GCA_029931535.1. Classification (NCBI taxonomy): domain Eukaryota; kingdom Metazoa; phylum Mollusca; class Bivalvia; order Unionida; family Margaritiferidae; genus Margaritifera; species Margaritifera margaritifera. The sequence continues at coordinate 1,217,709 of JAQPZY010001374.1, forward strand.
AGAAGCCAGTATTGAAATTCTGAATGATTTAGTATATGATCACGGTAATTTAATACCTTTTGAAATGATAAAACAAAAAACTAGATACGATGATTTCTTGAAATGTTTCTCCTTAATATCCCAAATTCCAAAATCATGGAAAGATGCTATCAAAAACCATTTAGTACATAATGATTTTGATAAGCAGGAGGATAAAATAATGAACTTGCAAAAGCAAAATTCACTCAAGTTTGTTTACAAAGCTCTTTTAAAAAAGGCAATAGGGCAACAAACTAAGCAAGAAACTTGGATGCAAGTATTAAAAAAATATAAAAATATAAGTAGTGAGGAGTGGTCTGAGATTTATAGCCGGGCGAATTGCCGTACTAAGGATACCAAGCTGATTTCCTTTAACTTTAAATTAATCCGTAGAATAATTGTTACTAAAAATGTTTTGAAAAGAATTAACATATTAGACGACAACAAATGTACTTTCTGTAAGAGTGATAAGGAATGTATTGAACATCTCTGCTATGATTGCAATATTACTTCAAAGTTTTGGTACCGTTTTATTGAACATTTGGTACCTGCTTGCCCAAATATTGTACATTTGTCAATATTTTTAGGAAGTGAACAATTGGACAGTTTGTGTAATTTCTTGCCTATTTTGGCAAAATATTATATTTACACTTGCAGATTCAGTATGCAAAATCCTTCCATTTATGCTTTTAAGCAAATAGTTGAAATGCACAAAAACATTGAAAAATACACTGCTAAGTTAAATAAAAAAGAGGATCATTTTCTTCAAAAATGGACCTCAATCATGAATATGTAACTTGTGTAGGAATTCTTTCTCTTCTCGCATTTCGTTATATTTATTTGGGTCTGATTTGATAGTAAACAGGAATAAAATACTGTAATATTACAAAGTCTATGTCATCTAGACGCTGTATACTTGTGTTCGTTTATTTAAATTGTGTATCTAAAGAGATTGTGTGCTATATGAATGTGTGCATGCGTGTGTGTGTGGTTTTTTTTTCTTCTTTTCTTTTCTTTTTCTGTACATTGTATTTATTATCCCTAGATTATCTGATAACCAGAAATATTTGATTGTAAGGTAATCTTGGGATGGTGTTCCCCGACCAAGTGGTCAACCTATTACGGGGATAAAAAAAAATGTCTCATACATTCTAACACAGCAAACACTGTCTCTGACATTCTAACATTTGCATTTGTTCCAGGGAATTATCTTGTTTCTTTCAATATGTATTTATTTGGGGGATTTTTTGGAGTTCAAAATATCTATTCCAATAAATGTACCTTCTACAGTTGATCTTTAGAACTTGAACCAGGAGCGAAATTCATTTCTATTTTAAAAATTGCAAATTCAGTTCATTATTTAGCATCAGATTGATTTAAATCAAATGATAGAAACTTAAGGTTCATGTTGCCTAGGATCTTCAAAGTTCCTTTAAAATAATCATTACGCTAAATATTCTGGTCTCTGCATAGCTTCCAAAGTCCCATCTTTCTAAACTGGAATCTGATACCAATAGACAAGGAGAGAATCCAATTTTTAAGAGGGTTTATTTATTTATTTATTTATTTTTTCTTTTCAGGCTGCCTGCTACATTTTGCATGAAGAAAAATTACCTAATACAGTAGAAATATGAGTTTCTTCTGAGGTATAACTGAAGAGGCCTAGTTGCTATATTATTAAATAATTATATAACAAAGTTACTCTGTTAGATATACATTAAATGTCTTTAAGCTGGATTTACATGATAGACTATCATCATGTATTCACACATACTGAGGCAGTAATTATCAAGACCGCTAAACAATATATATGATAGATAGGGGATACCCTTCTTTCTGCTGCCAAATAAAGCGAGCTGAATGTGACAATGTGTTCCTGTTGCTGGTTCTATTCAGAAAAATTTGAGTGTTAACTCTAAAGTCATTCACCAATAAAGAGCTGATTTACATAAAAAAATAACTATTAAACCAAAACATCGGATACTAACTAATTGATGATTTATATAGTTATCGATCATATCGGTATATAATAATAATTATTGTTGTTATTATTATTAGTGTTGGTGTTGTTGTTATTATGTTATTAATGACATATGATATAGCGAAGGTTATGCTAATATCAGAGTTGATAATATTATAATGGTATTTATTCATTTTTGATGCAAAATCTCCTACACTTTTTAAATATTGGGTACCTGTTTCTTTTGAATGTATCTATATTTTGAATTTGAATTTCTTCATATTGATATTTATGCAATGTAAATAACTTTTAATGGTGTTATTTCTCCTTTCCTAAAACAGATATTACAACAATACTTTATACATGTTAACTTGTCTTGCATTACCTTATAATTACAAATTTGACTACGCCTTTGTAACAAGTATTTAGATTGGATAAAATTACATCATGTGTTACAAATTTGACCACGCCTTTGTAGCAACTATTTAGGTTGGTTAAAATTACATCATGTGCTTTGTATCAAGTATTTAGATTGGTTAAAATTACATCATGTGCTGCAGTAGACTATTAATGTATGCCACCAAAAAGGAACTACGTAAGTATTCATGAGCCTTTCTTGTGTTCTTTGACAATATTTTTTAAACAATGGTTACAATATGGTTCTGTTATTTATTTCTTGAGATTTGTTACTATTTTATAACCATTTGTGATTATGAGAATTGAGCTTCATATTTTACAGAATTCATGAAGTTGTGTAGTTTGAAAGTTGATTCGCGAACCCTTTCTTGCATAGTGTGTGTAATCGATTTTCAAGCTTCCTGTCTTTATTAATCATGTAAAATATGACGTTCAATTCTTACGTGACAGCCGTGTGTGTGTGTGTGTGGGGGGGGGGGATGCCCAGACTATATGGACTAGTCATGTTGTTCCTTAATAGTACCCCATCTAAGTAGCAAGTAGACTTGCAAAGTACTCTTTTAGTAACGATGCTTTCCAGATCATTGGTCGTAATTTAACCATTGTGTTACATTAAACTGAATATCTCATTCTTACTGCTTTCGGGAGTGAGTTTTGAATTAGATAGTACGCGTGCCACTTATTTTATCAGTACTTTTAATAATGTTACTTATGCAAGGTGTGAATGATGTCTGCCAATGACTTAAATTAACTGAGCGCCTCACCCAACTAACGGATCTGTTATAAATCGTCTGAGCGACTACGTGTGCGCCCACACAAAGGACACAAATTAAAGAATAAAACCACTGCATCCCTTGCATACATTTGATTATTAATATTCAATAACCATTATGTATTATTATTAATATTGTTACTATTAAAATTGTGAAGTTGTTGACGAGTCGTGTGGACATATGTTCTGCACATATTCGTCACAGATAAACAATGTTTGTCGACACTAAATTTACTATTTTATGCTTCAATATGACAGAAGACTGATGAGACAATGATTTCTAGGGTATTAAAATGGCATATGCCTATAGACATTAAAATGGCATATGCCTATAGACATTAAAATGGCATATGCCTATATACATTAAAATGGCATATGCCTATAGACATTAAAATGGCATATGCCTATAGACATTAAAATGGCATATGCCTATAGACATTACAATGGTATGTGCCTGTAGACATTAAAATGGCATGTGCCTATAGACATTAAAATGGCATATCTCTAGACATTAAAATGGCATGTGCCTGTAGACATTAAAATGGCATACGCCTATAGACATTAAAATGGTATATGTCTATAGACATTAAAATGGCATATGCCTATATACATTAAAATGGCATATGAATTAGGACATTCTGCTAAATCTGGGATAAAAAGAATACATAACACCAATATGTCCTGTGACAACTGAATGAAAAACTTTAGTGACCTTCATAAACAAGATCCCATTTAAGCGTTCAATAGACATTAGAACGGAAACGTGACTTAGATATCAACTACCACTTAAAATATGGCTTCAAACTCAACGTCACAGATGACATAGCTGCAATGACACTCAGGTTCAATTTAGTGAAACTAAATTCAATAGTCTCTGCACTCAATATTTTTGTGTCGTTCCCGCTAGTTCTCTGAATCGATGAATTTATTTGACTTTTGTTGATTTGTAGTATTTTTGCGGCATAATTTTTTTATACGGAAGTATTTGTTATTGTATTTGAAATTAAATTAATACATCTTGTGCATTATTTAACTGTACACGTTATTTGGTATGTAATAAATAGCATAACTAGATTGAAGAACTATTATGTTTCTACATTACCCAAGTTCTATCATAATTATATGATCTTTGTAGCAAAGACTTATCTTTATCATCACTTTATTCAACAACACTCGATGGGCAATGCATCTTCCTTCCGTCCTCCGATGAGCGGTTTTATCTAACATTTGAAAATTGCAGAAAATTTGATGTTCCTCTCAACTTGCGCTTAAGTTTAATTTTCCAAATGGAATAGTTTTACTATGAGATTAAGGGAAGCTTGGTCTCTAGTTGCGGATAAAACTAGCATCCGTCTAGTGACCAATGCTATCATCCATTTGTTGTTGTTACCATATCCAGTGGAGGACTGGAGGATGAAAATAATCTCAAAAAAGCAATCTCAACCTTTTTTGGTTTACGGGCTCGTCTGTCGCGGAGATAATTCCTAGAAATTTTAAAGGCATTGCTTGTTTTCGTATTTTAAAAATAATATTTCAAAATGGCTCCTTTTGTTTTGAATGCACGCATAACAATTTCTCCTAACCAGTTTGCTTCAAAGATACAAATAAATGACTTCGTTCAAAGCAGAGAACGTCGGAACATATAATTTATAATAATAATAATAATAATAATAATAATAATAATAATAATAATTATTATTATTATTATTATTATTATTATTATTGCTGATATTGTTGTTGTTGCTGATGCTGCTGTTACCACTGCTGCAATTGTTGTTGAATAGTTTTTGGACGAGGTTGTTAAATAAGGTAAGCAATATCTTTGACACTGAATATACTACCTTATAAATGCTAAAATATGATAGCAGATTGGAAGACCATTATTTCCATGGTTATTAAATGCTATTTACCTATAGACATTCTGATTGGAAGACCATGATTTCCATGGTTTTTTAAATGCTATATGCCTATAGACATTCTGATTGGAAGACCATGATTTCCATGGTTTTTAAATGCTATATGCCTATAGACATTCTGATTGGAAGACCATGATTTCCATGGTTTTTAAATGGCATATGCCTATAGACATTCTGATTGGAAGACCATGATTTCCATGGTTTTTAAATGCCATATGCCTATAGACATTCTGATTGGAAGACCATGATTTCCATAGTTTTTAAATGCCATGTGCCTATAGACATTCTGACTGGAAGACCATGATTTCCATGGTTTTTAAATGCTATATGCCTATAGACATTCTGATTGGAAGGCCATGATTTCCATGGTTTTTAAATGCTATATGCCTATAGACATTTTGATGATTTTAGGATGAGAAGAATATATAACATCAGTACGTCCAGCGTCAATTCCATGAAAACCTTTTCTGCCCCCGATGGACAAGATGCCATAAAGTATTTCACTGGACATCAGAACTAGAACAGCTGCACAATTTCTGAACTTAATCGTACGTAATGTTTTATTTCTTTGACCTTCATACCTACAACTATTGAAAGAAAAGGAAAAAACCCTCTAAACATTGTTTTTATACTGAACGCCACAGATCACATGGCTGCTGTGACACTCTGGTACAGTTAAATGAAACTGAATGTAATACTCTCTGCACCAAATTGTTTGTGTCAGTCCCACTGGTTCTATGCATAAATGAACTTTCTTAACTTCTGTCGTTCAATTTATACTGATTCGTTTTATTACATTTCAAATTTAGTTCATGCGTGTAGTGCTTGGTTTTATTGCACACGTGCTTGGTATGTAATAACTGAGTAACCAGATGCATGAATTATTCTGCGTATTCATACACCCATCTTCCAACAGAGTTTAATTATCTTTGATGTAAACTCTTGTCGCAACCTTAACTTTATTCAGTTATATTCAATTGCCCATGAATTTCAATTTGTCAGCCTAAAAGAGTGTTTTGTTTAATATTTACAACTTTTGGAAAATCTTATGTACATCTTCACTTATTGAGGTTGGGCGTGCTTTGGCCAATGTAATCGTTTCCTGTCGGATTAAGGGAAGCTTGGTCTTTTGGCTGTGGATATAAAAATGTTAGTATAATTTATTTGCTGCTATACAATCTTTGGTGAAGGAATGTGAAAAAGACTCTCACAAACAAAATAACGTTTGTTTCTAACGCAGAGATACTTTCTTGAAATTAAGAAGGTAATACTTATGTTTGCATCTTTAAAAGTAATTGCATAGCTAATGTGTTTAAGTTTTGAATGTCAATAAAACAATTTGGGCCGACCGTTTTGCTTCTAGGGTCAGTGTTTAAAGATGCACAGAAATGTCATAATTTAAAGCAGTGAGAATCAGGACTGGGAATTGATCATGCCGACAATTTAAAGAATGTCATTTTTAGCTCAACCTTAGTATACGGTACATTTGATTTAACGTCTGTTGCATTACTGTGAATTGCACAAAAGTATTAGTTAGAGGGTAGTGTAAAAAGGAAAATATGGAAGCTGTCGGCGACATAAAATCTACACAAGTTTTTAACGTTTAGACTGTCAGTATAGTAAAAGAAACAATCGATTTGCACTGGTTGATACAAAGTTAGGAAATAGTTTGATTACGTGCGTAGATCCCGTGCAAGACAAAAACCGACCTGAGAATTCGAGTGGCAGCATTTCATGATGTTTTAATCACAAATCAGATAATATGTATACGCCCATCATTCCATTGGTCAAAAGAATGAGCAAGCTATGTAGGACCTACAAATATATCCAAAAACCCATCTTCGTACGTCTGATAAAATGTCATCGTTCTTGATGAATATGCATCAACAAAAATACATTATCAAGCCAATGAAATGAGCTCTTATACATCAACGAAAGCGTCCTTTTATCGATCGATAAATGACTGGGTTTGGAGGACAAAATTTGATTTGGCTCACTAAATCAGCATGAAAGGTCATGTTGCATCAACTTCCGAGAAAATGTTAAATCGGCTCGCAATGACTGGTTAAACGGGTTATGCATATTAATGAGAAACGAAGAAATTTTAATGCAGGCAGCCACGGTTGAAAAGATGGCGAAGAGGATTTTCACCCGTGGCTTGCTACGATGACAAAAGCCATAATACAAACAAACTGCTAGGCATAGAATTTATATTCTTCTGTCCCAAATGTTGAAGATGACCATACAAATATTGTTTAATTCATCTACCTACCTACTTACTTATCCGACCCTTCTTTCATCCATCAAGTTTATTGTCTTATATGCAAGGCAAAGTCTGGTAAAAGGTATACAAGTTGTACAAAGTCATTTTCATTGCATTGTTTGGTTAAGGTTAGAAAAGGATTATTTTGGTTTTGATGATGATGTTTATATTCGCTTTTGTATATTCCACCTGAACAATGCATAATCTTCTTAATTTCGATTTGATTAGTAAACTCTTTTATCATTTTACATTCACTTTTTAAAATGAGCATCAATTTTATGTACCTGTAGAAGAACTTGCAGATGCTTCCAAATACTGTCTAAGTAAAAACTGGGAAAATATATATGCGTTGAGATGAATTTTTTGACTCTCCAGGTACCGCCAAAGAAATACTCTTTTCCAGCCATAAGCCAAACGAACAAGCTCTGGTGTTCCATTCTCTAATTTACAAGATTGCCTCTGCATTAATAATTTGCTGTGTGGGGATGTTTCCCCTATATCCGGGCCAGTCAAATATCTTTATGATACCTGCAGTAAATTGTTAAGAAGAAACCAAAAGGGCATCGCATGCGACATGTGTAATGTATGGTACCATGCAAAATGTGTACCAGTGTCCAACATTATTTATAAATGCTTAGTCGGAAGCGACAAGCCCTTAACATGCACAAAATGCGCCATGCCAAATATCACATATTTTTTCTTCCATCCAAAACACATTTCCGGAGACCAGCGTGTGCCCAGTAATGATCATAGCTATGCGTCTGAGGAGAACTCACGATTACAACCAAGCTCATAACTTGTGGACGTTATTCTACATTCTTCAACTACGTATCAAGGTTATGATTCTAACAGTTATTCCCCCTCTATGGACTTTTCTGCCAACGGAAGAGAATACAACCGGGGATATAATCACGAGCGAAGAATGAGACCCATTTGTTGAGCTCTTAAATCTTCGTAATTTCAACCCAAGACGACTGATACTAGGTCATCTAAATATATATAGTATTAGACATAAATTTAATATTGTCTCAGTTTTTCCGGACAATCTAATAGATCTGTTTGTGTTGTCAGAGATTAAAATTGACACTTCGTTCAGTTCAGTTTTAAGGTCAAAGGTTACAATCTTGAAAGGAAAGAGAGAAATTGTAATGGTGGAGGTATAGTTGTTTACTATAGGTCTGACCTACCTTTCCGGCGATTTGAAATCTTAGAATGTAAGCAAACTGAATCCACGTTCATTGAATTCCGACTCAATAAACGTGTCTGGATTTTTCTGTTCCTACCGATCCCCAAGCGTAGCAACTGCTGTCTTTGAGTCTGATATAGAAACCAAATTAAATACTATTTTTACCAAGTATGAAAATGCATGTCTTAGTAGGAGGTCTCAATTATGCTCTCTTAAATCCGGACAAAAGTAAAAATCTTACATCAATATTTGATACTTTCAATTTAACAAATGCCATAGGGAACCTTACTTGCTAAGTTCAGGACTCTTTCCCTTTCATAATAGATATTATTGTTAACAATAATCCACAATTTTTTTTTTTTGTAACAGCATAAATTTCGAATGTGGAGTGAGTGACTAGCGTCACATGATAACCACAACACTAAAATATATTGTTTCAAACAGACGTGAGAAAATCACGTTCAGACGCTAAAATAATTTGATGAGAAACATTTCATTGATGATGTTAGCAACATACCTTTTGATGATATTGATGATAAATATTGGGCATATGAAAAGCTACTACTGGAGCTCAGTGATAATCATGCTCCAAAGAAGTAAAATATCCCCAAAATGACTCCCCATACATGAACAGAGAACTTAGAAGTCCATATATAAAATGCGTACGGCCCATAATAAATTTAAAGAATATAAAACTAAACGATACGGACTGTAACATTATTCTGATGGAGGCTGATGCCCTGATTACTGAGCAAACCAAAGTCTGCGGAAATTTTCAATGAGTACTATATTAACACTGCAAACACCATTGGGGCAAATGAACTCATAGATAACATTACTATTCACCTAGTATACAAGCTATTCATGACAATGAACCACCTCAAAAATGCCCAATTCTATAAACTGAAACCTGTAGTGCCAGACAAAGTTCAATAATTTACCTTGCACTTCCAAAATTGCTGAAAGCTTCTATGTAATTAGATTCAATTACATTCAGATAATATCTTTCATGACTTTCTATATGCCTTTAGAAAAGGGTATGGATGTCAAACCACTCTACTGAAACTGGTGGAGGACTGGAGGGGCGCTCTGGACAATGGCTCCAATGCAGCAGCAACACTAATAAACCTTCCAAAGACCTTCGACAGTCTTCCGCACCGACTCATCATAAAAAATGAAAACCTATAACATTGATCAGAACTCGATCAAACTAATTAAAAACTATTTCTATAACCAAAACAACGCGTTAAACTTGGATCCTTATATAGTAAATGGGATATAGCCTCCAAAGGAGTACCGCAATGTTCAATACTCGGACCTCTAATATTTAAAATCTTTATAAATTACATTTTCTACTTCACAAAGCAAACAACACTGAATAATGAAGCTGATGACAACCATATATCTTACATCCATAAAGATCCAAATAATGTAATATCTATTCTACAATATGAGAACAGGATAATTACTTACTGGTTTGCAGCCTATGGTATGCACATATACCCTCAGAAATTCCAAGCCATTGTTCTTGGCAAAAACGACCAACTTGTATCCAATTTCACCATAGACGACTATGAAATACCATGTGAGGACTATGTGAAACTCCTTAGAGTAGATATTGACTCTCAACTAAATTTTAGCAGCCACATATCTAAGATCTGTCAAAAAGCAGCAATATAATGAAATATCTTAAAACGTTTCAACCACTATTTGCCCCCTAATACTAAGCTTTTAATCTACAAATGCTTTATTAGGTCAAACTTCAACTATTGCCCCTTATTTTGTCATCTCTGTAGCAAGCATAACTCTTACAAAATGAAAAAAAAAAATACAGTATACGGCACTAAAATTGGTGTTTGATGATTTTAACAACTCACATGACTCTCTGCTGAGAAAAGCAAACCTTCCTTCTCTACACATTATTTGATTAGAATATATGGCAACTCAAGTATATCAAAGAATTCAGCAGGCTGCTTCAAACATAGTCCGGGTCTCATTGTAAATGTGCTTTATGTCTTTCTATTTAACGGTCAACGGTAATGCAGCTTTAAGGTTATCAACTTCACTGAGATTCTCGCGCTTAAATCCTGCACCCATAACGCTTATATTAATTACTAACCTTCTTAGATTTTTTTTAGGCGTCCATTTAACTCTTAGCACTCGAATTATCCTGATGTCATATTTCTTATCTAATGTATACCTCTCTGTTATGTGAAATATAAGTTCATAGCATTTATGTCATGTGTTACATATGCTATTTTCTGTGATGTGTTATATGTTATAAAGCTAAAAACAGAAAGGTATATTTGCATGCTATATACTATTGTTTTGTTTTTGAATCTGATGTTATCGTTGGCATTGTGCATGCTTCTAACAATAAAATTGGCATATTTCTTACTTAAATATTTTAAAGTTTTAAATTTTTTCTGTGATGTGTTATATATGTTTATACGTATACAAAAAGATGTATTTGCATGCTATATATTGTTGCATCGTCTTTTAATCTGCTGTTACAGTTGGCCGTGTAATGTTTAGATGTGTATTGTTTCATTGTAAATGTGTATTATCTGTGTACCTCTCTGTTTAATTATGAAATACTTATGTTATCTCATGTCGGTAAATTAGCTCGTCCAAAGCTGGTGCTGTATGTATATTACCCAGACCATCGTCGTTAATTAGAATTTCTTGAATCTTGTATCTAGCTGATGATTTTAACATCAGGACCGCCCTGAAGGTGGATTACATAGAAAATGACTCTAGTTTCAAAAAGCATGACGAGTTTAATACTACTGACCTTCCGATTGCTCGTGTTAATTTAGACAAAAACAGTAACAGTCTTCGAAATCACCTACTGGAATTATGTAAGAGCACGGGTATACGCATACCTAGATAAATAGAAGATTAATTGACGATGCAGATAAGGGTCAGTACACATGTTTCACAACAAAGGAAGAAAGTACAATTGATTATGTCTTGACTACTGAGAATAATTTCTCCTTCATTAACAACTTCAAAGTTTATGGATTTACAGAACTTTTAAATCATAGTCCATTGTCCTTCTTGTTGAAAATTGGAAATAAAAGGCAGAATGACATGAATTTTGCAATAATACAACATAAATGGAATCCTGATTTTAAACTACATTACTTCCTGATATGCAACGAGACATCAGGGAATTGGAAGAAAACTTAAATGTTAGTGCTTTAGGATTCATAGACCAAAGCATAATCGATGTAAATGCTCAAGCATTGACGCTCTTTAGTACAAAAAAGTCACATCGATGTTTTAGAAAAAACGGTGCATTTTCATCAAGAAGGGAAATTTAATGCTCATATTAAAGATAATGCTCATTTTGTTTAATGCTGAATGTAGAGAAAAAAGGAAACTATATGAAAGTGCTTAGATTAATTACAATTCTTTCAAATCTCTTGTAAACAGAAGAAATTCCATAATGATGAGGAAATAATACAATACTTTCTGGATTACGTGTAAATTAATCTACAATAGATCCAGAGGACAAACATTGCATGATTTACGGAAAGGAAATCCAGGTGTGTTTTGGAATCTTTTCAAAAGTTCCAACGTTCCAATAATTTTAGGAATAATTGTTGCAATTTTAATATGAACATTTTAAGAAACTTGCAACAGCCTTACCCGATATATAAGACGAAGGTAGAACTGAGTATTCAAGCGAACAATATTTGCTGAGTTGGATACTCCAATTACAATTTAAGAACTAGCTCAGGTGTAAAAATCAGGCAATAATATAGCACCAGATTTTGATACAGTTTTGAATTATTACTAAGTCGTTTCCATTTGTAGCAAATTACACGCTAAGCCTTTTTAATATGATATTTAGCAGAGGTATTTATCCGTCAAATTGGAGCAAGGGTTTTATTATACAATTTTTAAAAAAGGTGATCCATCCGATGCAAGTAATTACTGAGTGATAAAATTCCTAAGAAAAGTTTTTACTAGCATATTAAATCAAAGTCTGTTGTCTTGGGCCATGAAATATGATATTATTTCTGATGCACAATTTTGTTTTAAAAAGAATAATAGTACATACAGTAGACGCCATTTTTATATTAAATATTGTGACTAAAAACTTCTCGATGGAAAGAAAACGCATATTTGTACAATTATTCAAAAAGCATACTTGATTATGAAAAAGGACAAGTCAAGTCTATGGTTAACATTAGCAAACTACGGACTGTTACGGCATTATGTATTCTCTTTAAATTATAATAGTTTTTATTTGGGTATATAATCATACTATTATAACTCCTTAGCTCAGTAGCCTACGCTAGTAAAGTACATATGAAAGTCAACATGTTTACATGAGTCATGCTAAGTCCAGGGAAAATCAATAATTATGTCGGTCAGCTTAACCCACAATGGTGAACCACGTGGTTGCGCTGAAGATGTTTATGACCTAAATCCTATGTCAACATCTTGTTGATTTGAAATAAGGTAATGTAATTGTAGTGCAAAGGCACTTTTGTCAGTATCATGCGCGACCTAGTTTCTGATTGGTTAGAATAACTTGTTTACTCGACAATGTTAGAACGTAGTTTCAGAGTTAAGGGGTTTTTCTCTTTTGCGCAATAAGAGGCTATATAATAGGATTGAATCACTGCGTCCCTCATTCTTTGGCAGTTCATCAGAATAATAAGGTTATTGAGGAAATTTATTGTTGTTTGAAAATCAGCTGGTGAAATTCTATTAAATACATACTACATTTTGGATTTAAGTGCTATTCTTCAAGGAACTTAACAATATTCTACATTCACAGGAGTTTACCTGGGATTAACAACATTTGGATTTAAAACTGTGTTTCTTGTAGCATATCAACACATTAGTGACTTCATTCGGAACAATCTTTCATTCGGAGCATTCATTAACTTGGAACATTAATTAGTCCAGAATACTTTGGATTAACTTCCGGATTATCAAAATTCAATATGACATTTATATTATTTAGGAATTTCTAAACTAAGTTATTTTTTATTCTTTCACTTTGTTTGTTTGAAATATTTTATATTTTAGGAAATTAAATTTATATTTTAGAAATTTTGGAAGCGTGTTTGAGTCGTTCTTTCTTTTGTTGCTATTTCTAACCCCTAGACGTAACAGGAGTGACTGGGAAAATGTTAACGATACTAAGATCTATTTACAGTTCAGTGCAGTAACGTACAAACACTTCAACTCACATTCAGACTATTTCGATTATTCACTTGGGTTTCTTCAAGACAAAAACCTCTCTCCATTACTAATTTCTCTTTCTATTAATTATCTGGAAATTACAATACAATCAAGTAACGATGCGAGTATTATATTAGAAGACATTTTAGTGTATTTTTTATTCCTTGATAATGATACAGTGATATGTTTAGAGACAGCAGATGGACTACAAGCATCCTTAGATAAGTTACTTGCATAGTGTATAAGATGGAATATATTATTTAAATATTGTTAAAACAAAGCTTATGATTTTCAGAAAAAGAGTTAGAAGACTAATGTTTCATTAAGTACGGAGATGTGGACAATTTTAATTATTTAGGACTTGTTTTCACGAGCAGAGGCTCGTTTCGATGTGCTACAGACACTATTGCTGCCAATGGTGTCGAAGCAATGAAACATACTTTTGAATAATACTAATAATTTACAATGTCCAGTGAATATAGTGTGAACTATTTTATTCTTTTGTATCTCCAAATTTGTCTTTTTTCTGCGAAATATGGACATTTTTGAAAACTGAAAATATGAAATGGGTACATAGAAATATTGCAAGCGGATATTAGATATTAAACTATCTACCAACAATATGTTTGTATGTGGAGAGTTGGGAAGATATCAGCTTTATGTAAATGTATCATTAAGTACTGGTTCAAATTGCTAAACACAGAAAATTGTATTCTTCGAAAATATGCCAATGAATGCTCACTGATTGCGAAGAAATTAATTATAAAAACTGGGTTACTAATGTGATAAAGATACTCACACTTCGGAGAAGTTTGCTATTACCGTATATACTCGCGTACAAACCGGTACAAACTGCAAACTGCATAATACGCCGGCAGATCTGGGTCTATGCAATTTGTAAGGACTAATCAGTAGAACAAACAACATAGACCCTGATCTGCCGGCGCATAACGTTACCAAAGAGTAACAGACATATTTGATTATGATTCGAGTTCTGCAGTTGCTTCGAAAACGTCATATATGTATCAAGATATAAAATATATCTTCGAAACCGCTTCTTGTCTAAGATGAATTGCTAATGCCAGCCACAGAAAGTCTTTAAATAAATTAAAGATTTCATCAGATCCATTAAGTATCGAGACCGGTAGAAATGTAGGAAACGAAAGTCCTGAAAGAAAATGTGATTTTTGTATAAATAATGATATAAAAGATGAATACCATTTTGCTTTAATATGTCTTCTATATCTCTCGCTTAGAAAATGTTATTTTTATCCTTATTATTGACCGAAAACAAGTGTGTATAGACTATTACAATTATAAAATTATTTTAAAATGAAGATTCAACAATCGTAAAAAAAACCTTGGCAAAATATATGTATAAAGCATTCTAACGTAGATTATCTTCTCTAGCTGTATAGTTTGTATAGTTTCTCTCTCTCTCTCTCTCTCTCTCTTTCTCTCTCTCTCTCTCTCTCTCTCTTTAAGGATTTATGTGTGTACACAGAGTTTCCATGTCTATTATTCATTTATTCCGTAATTTATACATCAATGTATTATATATGCATTATGCATTGTATTTACTATGTGTTTTTGCATACGTCAAAACCAATAATGTTCTTTTCTCTTCATCCATTTTAAAAGCATACATATATTAATAACATACGAGTGTCTTCTTTATGAAATTGTAAGGACGTTGTAAAACTTTGTATAGTATAAGACTTCGGGTCAAAGGTGATATATATATATATATATATATATATATATATATATATATATATATATATATCCTTTAAATTGATATATTTGTTGTTGTGATATATATATATATATATATATATATATATATATATATATATATATATATATATATATATCCTTTAAATTGATATATTTGTTGTTGTGATTTATATATCCTTTAAATTGATATATGTGTTCGTTCGTCGAGACAATTCTTAATAACAAACGCTTGAATCATAAGAGAATGAAAAACAGCGTCGCCTTTATTTTGCCCTTTGGCTGTAACCAAATTAAGCTAACTAAGGACAAAAATTAGCTATTTTCACGCGAGTCGGTGAATTAATTTATATCGGCAAGGCAAGTGTGGAGGATAGTTGGACTTAAAATATATCGATTTCTTTATACTGGACTTGCTTTATAGTTTTAGCGATATGTATATTATCAGTCCGATATTTATGCTTCAGAACGATAAGTCTTTCTTATATATATAAAATTTAAACAAAAGTCGTTATCTTGAGTCAGCTTGGTCCTTCAACGGGAGAATACATGAAAGAACAAAAGTTGTGCCGGCAAGGGCAGTGCGTTTTTTATTTTATTTTATTTTATTTTGTTTTAAACATACAATATGATAACGACGAGATGATCGAAGGACCACTTTCTACCAACTCCATTTATTCGCTTATGCTCTAACTTATCTTGGTAAAGTAAATAACCTGACCTGAGCCGAATGGACTATATGTATCGTAACACAGGTCTATAGTGTGACTAACTGCGTGTGTAATTCACGTTGTTGGTTAGGGTTGTATGGATATTTACTAGAACTGTTATTAATTCGACTATCTTTGACCAGAAGGCACATTTAAACAATTTGACATCTACTTAGTTAGAATCCATACCTTGTTAAAATGAAAATGGGACTGATTAGGGCCATTCTCTCTCTCTCTCTCTCTCTCTCTCTCTCTCTCTCTCTCTCTCTCTCTCTCTCTCTCTCTCCGGGTTAGTATGATCGCAAGTCATGTTTAAGAAATTAAAAACTATATATCACAATTTTGGTACTGACACCATTTATTTATCTAGATGCTGTAAGATTATAATCGATGCTGTTATAAAATATAGTTGAATTATCTCGAAAGTGTACACACTTTCTGTTTCTCTCTTGCTCTCTCTGTCTCTCTTTCTTTCTTTCTCTCTCTGTCTCTCTCTCTCTCACACACACACAAACACACACACACACATTCTCGGCATTCATTGCATCTCTTTATAATAGGTTCATATATTCAAAATAGTTTCTCAAAGGACTATGTTATAGGTCTACATGTCATCTATTTATATGGATAATATAAATTCATACATCAATTCTAAACATGTTTTTAAAGTATGGGTTGGAATAGTAGCATGTCACACTTTGTAAAATCAAATTTGTATAGATATCACTATTTATCCAGTTGATGTAAATTTAATAATAATATTGCCTTGTACATCTGTATCAGTCTATTTCTCATACTGCTATAGGACATACATGTATTTCTCATGCTGCTATAGGACATACATGTATTTCTCATGCTGCTATAGGACATACATGTATTTCTCATGCTGCTATAGGACATACATGTATTTCTCATGCTGCTATAGGACATACATGTATTTCTCATGCTGCTATAGGACATACATGTATTTCTCATGCTGCTATAGGACATACATGTATTTCTCATGCTGCTATAGGATATGCATGTATTATTAGTCATCTGGAAAAGTGTAAATACTCTATCTCTCTTTCTCATGCTTTTTTCAGTGGGTGCACATATTCAAACAAAATAAATAATACATTTATGAATTAAAAATATAGATTTATGAATTAAAATTATAGATTTATGAATTACAATTATAGATTTATGAATTACAATTATAGATTTATGAATTCTGATGTAGACCTCAGGGTTGTGTATATCTAAAAAATGTAAATAATAATGATTTCTCTCTAACTTCTGTCTCTCTGTCTCTCTTTATCTCTCTTTCTCTTTGATACAGTTATATATATATATATATATATATATATATATATATATATATATATATATATACATATATATATATACATATATATATATATATATATATATATATATATATATATATATATATATATATATATAATGACACAAAATTTTGATAACGGCGCAAATACAAAACAGTTTCCCAACGTTTCGAGCTAGCAGGCTCTTCGTCAGGGAAAGAAACAATTTACATCCACAAAACAAACACCAAAGACAAAAGCCAAGAAAAATTCTTGACTCCTACATGTTTAAAGGACGGGGAAATAAACAAACAAAGGATAAACAATAGAAGAAAGAAAGAAGACAAAATAAAACAACGGTCTAAAACGGGTAAACTATATTTCTAAGTTATGCTGCCATCAGTCTAATAAAGTTGTGTACAGATAATTCAAAGTGTTTATCGTGCGTATCACACAGAGGACCAAAGTGTTTTGACCTAATTCCAGGCTTTGAACAAAGGACTGACACCATACGCAGCGATAAATCAATGCCATCATCAAAATGTGCAAAGGAAATGATTTCCCGGTAAAGTTATGCATGAAGGTACTAATGAAGAGCATGTTATTGTGTGATAATGGACAAGAGTTCAAATATAAATAATAATAATAATAATAATAATAATAAGAAGAAGAAGAAGATTACTAATAATACATGTAAAGAGCTACGGAATATTTATTTGGGTAAATATTATCGCAAAAATGCATACGTCTGATAAATTAATGCCTGGCTGTAGTTATGATAAGATTGCAGGAAGGTTAGACTTTCGTTTAGGCTGAACTCCCCATGAGTTTTCAATTGAAGTATCCAGTATCGTTCCTTACGTGTGCGTTCTATATCGGTCCACCCAGGTTAGACTCAATTGGGAGCATCTGGAGGGACTCGACTGAATGCCTAGCTTTCTGAAATTAACGGTTTCGCCAACATATTGAGTGCCACAGATCTTGCATGTTAGAAGATAGATTACATTTTTGGTTCGGCATTCTAACTTCTGATTGATAGTGTAGCTAACTCATGTTGTCAAACTTCTGAACGATTTGGTCTCGGGCATATGTTTGCAAATTAGGCAACGCTTGTCTTTGCAGCAATATCTGTCTAAATCTGTGGTCTTGTTTGAAGTTACCTTGAAACGTACAAGATGGTCCTTCAGATATTTAGGTCTACGGTACGCAACCACAGGAACTTCTTGAAATATGCCCATCAGATATTCGGAGGATTCAATCTGGTTCCAATGCTTCCGAATTATCTGTTGTAACTTTGGGGCGTCGGGGTGGAAATTAATCACAACGGGAACGCGTTTGTTGGTTTTCTTGGTTTTTATATTTCAGGAGGGTTCCTCTATCGAGGAGTCTAGTTTTGTTAATAGCCTCCTGGATGTAGCTATTTCTGTATCCTCTCCTTCTAAGGTGCCCCTTGAGCTCTCAGAGTCTCTTTTCAAAGGTAGCCGGATTAGAGCATATGCGTTTGGTCCGAAAGCACATGCCGTAATGAAGATTTTTTATTACGTGCTGGAGGTAGCAGCTGGTCGGGAGTAGATACTGGTGAGAGTCAGTTGGTTTAGAATACAGGTCAGTTTCCATGATTCCATCCAGGAGGTTAGATTGAGTATCCAAGAAGTTGGACCTGTTTTGATGACTCCGACGTAAATTTAATCGTAGAATGGAAGTCATTGGCAAATTCAAAAAATATACTGAAATTGTCGCCCGTTTCGATCCATTTTGATTCTATGTCGTCAATGAATCTGCACCAGCTTAGAGGTCTGTAGGATGCCTCATTGCGGTTAACTTCACTATCTTATCGTGTTTTCTTCTCAGTTAATTACGAAGTGTCTGCGGAAGAAACCCAAGCTTGTAAGGGTTTATTATTGATTGAAAAATGCAGAACAGTATTAAAGTGTATCCAATATAATAAAAGTTCAGGGCTTGATGGAATCAGTTGCGAGTTTAATAAGATATTTTGGCAAGATTTGAAGAAATGTCTATTGAAGCATTCATGCTTAACTTTCAGAAAGGCAGATTTTCTAGCTTACATAATCTTGGCACAATATCTTTGATTCCTAAAAAAGACAAAAACTTAATTTATCTTTCTAATTGGAGACATATAAACCTTCTGAATACATATTATACAATTACCAGTAAAACGATAGCCGAGAGGATAAAGAAAATTCTTTTATTAGGCTTTTGTTGGATATTATTGAACATGCAGAAAATTCCGATTCCCCGGGCCTTCTTTTCTTAGCCGGTTTTTTACAAGTCTTCAATCGTCTACGTTATTCCAATTTGTTTGTGGCGTTGGATTTTCTTAATTTGAGTCCAAATCTCATAAACTGGATCCGTCTCTTTTACACTATTGACAACAGCTGTATAACAAACAATAGTTATTTATCAGAACTTTTGATACCAAACAAGGCTGCCCGTTGTCTCCTTATGTA
Organism: Margaritifera margaritifera; assembly: GCA_029931535.1. Classification (NCBI taxonomy): domain Eukaryota; kingdom Metazoa; phylum Mollusca; class Bivalvia; order Unionida; family Margaritiferidae; genus Margaritifera; species Margaritifera margaritifera. The sequence goes on from JAQPZY010001374.1 coordinate 1,237,665, forward strand.
TTTGTACTGGCAGTATAACTCACCTTACGCTGTTAAAAACATGTTGATATCAAAGAATATAACCTTTATGAAAATGAAGCCAATCAAGCAGTATTTGCTACTTTAATTCTGGATGGTTTAGAAATAAGCGTTACTACAACCGTCAATCTGTTTGACGAATTTAAGAAAGTTTCAGATTTTTCATTAAATCATACAAATTGTGTTGTACTCGGAACAAGGGCACGCAGGAGAAATGTCAATCTGGTATCATAGTAAACCTTTCAAGTGGACTTCCAAAAGTGCTAAAAGATTAGGAATTACGTTTCACACCAACTTAGATTTTCTATATAATTGAACCTAAACACTAAACTGAAAGACATTGATATATGCCTTGAAAAATTAAAGTTACGGAAGCTTTCATTCATTGGAAGAATAGTAGTAGTTAATAATCTGCCTATCCCTAAATAAATATTCTCTTTGAAGGCTTTACTAAATCCTTCCTTTGAAACTACAAAAGAATTTTTTAAAAATTAACAATCTTCTTGTTTGTATGGGGATCTAAATCTGGGAGATTATCAAGAAAAAACATAGTGAAGAGGTATAATGATGAAGGGTTGACAATGATAGATATCGATATATTCTTCCAAGCATTAATAACATGATGGGTATAAAGATTTTTTTATGAACATAATGGGAAAGTCTGGAAACATTCCGCATTAAAAACAACCAAGAAAGCTGGTGGGATATTTATCTGGAAAGGAAATCGCATGGCTGGTAAAATTCAGAAATTAAAAGTTGACATTTGTTTATAAACAAGTATTGGATGTATAGTACTGTAGTAACTACTCAGATGCTATTACAGTGATCCAGGAACAGACTCTTTGATCATGAAAAACTTACAAATAAAAAGTCAACGCTGGTATATTTCGAATGGATAGAAAAGGGTATTGGATTTATAGCTACCGAACATACTCGCGTATTATTTAGATCCAAATGCAAACAACATAGACCCTGATCTGCCGTCGCATAATGCACCGGCAGATCAGGGTCTATGTTGTTTGTTCTACTGATTAGTTCGTACAAACTGCATAGACCAAGATGTGCCGGCGCATTATGCGACGCCAGATCTGAGTCTATGCAGTTTGCAGTTGGTATCGCATTATACGCAAGTATAGACGGTATTTATTATTTTCAAACACACAAAAAAAAAATTTGATTAAAGAAAATATGTGATCGTTATTCCATCAATGTATTCGACGTTGTAAAGTATTGCACACGTGTGTCCTCAATTCCGATGGACTGGATCAACGCCCATAAAAATGTGTCTCGAGTAAGTCCTTTAGAAACGAAATATTTAATAGATAAGGCCATGAGAAATAAAAAAGTATGTAATTGTTGATATAAATATAAAGTTGACAAGCTCTATTCAGAAATAACCTCTGATGAGGCTTGGAAAAATATGTTTCATAATCATAAATTTAATTGGGAACAAATACACAAAAACCCAATCAAATGCACAATATATGCAAAAACTGACAAATTTTCCATATTAATTTCTTATGCATATTATAGCAACCAATAAATTTTTATTTAAATGGAACATCACTTGCCCCTCGATAACTGATTTTTTGTGAAAAAATTGAAGACAGTATGCTTCATGTATTTTGGGATTGTGTTCATGTACAATACTTTTACGGAAAGCTGAATGATTATCTCAGTGAACAACAGTTGGACTTCAACATGAATATATACAATGTCTTTTTCGGAGTCTGTGGGAACAAATGGGAATTAGCAAACTGCATATTGATATATGCTATGCAATATATTTATGCATGTAAATTCGCGATAAATATCCTGCTATACATTATCTTATCTCAGTTTTAGCTGATCGTTATGAAATTGAAAAATAATAATAGGCTTTAAGCAAAACGCGCTAAGTAAAGTAGACAAGAAGCAAGTCCATCACACCCACACCCACACACACCATATATATATATATATATATATATATATATATATATATATATATATATATATATATATATATATATATTACGATCGACTAGCTATACTATATAAATATATTTGCTCACACAAATATTAATAACTTGCATTCCAAAATGTGCGTTATGGTAAGTTAACGATTTATTGACAATTGGATGTGATTGATTGCAACCTAATATCTATATAGACCTGACTGTTGGAAAATTAGGAAAATTAATTTAACATATGAAATCGAAAAAGTATAGCTGCATACGAACACATTCAATTCCATTATCGGCCATAAAGTTTGCTCCATGATTTCTGTGATATTCTTGATTAATGCATTTAAATTGTCTTTAATTGGAATTTCAAATAATGTGATCTACCGTCTATACTCGCGTATAAGTCAAGTCCAAATGCAAACAACATAGACCCTGATCTGCCGGCTCATAATATGCCGGCAGATCAGGGTCTATGTTGTTTGTTCTACTGATTAGTCCTTACAGACTGTATAGTCCCAGATCTGCAGGCGCATTATGCGACGGCAGATCTGGGTCTATGCAGTTTGCAGTTGGTATTGGTTTACGCGCGTGTGATAATAGGTGAAAAATCCAAAAGAAAATCTTATTTTCAGTCTTTCAAATTACCACCTTTTGTAAATACTCGCTAGAATTTTAAATTACTCGTTAGTAGAAAGAGACGAAAACAATCATTAAATGAATAACCTATATGAAGTTTCATGTCTACAAATTTTACATTGGTCATTTACAAATTATTTTCAATAATATTCAGAAAAAAAGTATATTTGTTTTTAATACCGTCAGGTTCGAAATATACCTTTTGGAAAATTTTTGAAAACTAAAAGGGTCGCACTAAACTTCCCCCTTCTTGTTAGGAAAATTGGTATCAGAATCTGTGTATAAAATGGTGATTAAGTCATCAACTGTTAATTAATCTAATCATGGAGCCTAGAACGGTATTTCACATACGTCTAAATTTATAGTGGGCAGGCGACCTCAGGTAGAAAGCATAATGGTTTACAATGTCTCAATAAAATCATTTTCCGACATTATAGTCAAGTATTTGATTCAATATCAGTTTCAACAAATCCGACCTAAAGACTTGAGTCTTAAACGTAATTTGCGATCGATAATTGCATGCAGGTCTTTAAGAGTAGTTTCTTTAGTTTATTCAAAATATGTCTTCATAGCTACTTGACTTGTATGTAACTTCACTGGCAGTTATTTTGATAAATTTCTCATCTTTTGTTCAATTTTTTTCAAAAAGTATATACTAATAGCAGACCTCGCAAATGTCTGGGCAATTTTTGATCGAAACAATACCACACAATTGTAACAAGAGAAACATATTTTATGATAACGAGATATGTGTGTTTTCACTGAATGGATTCAGCATTTTGACAGACCATTTTGACAGACCAAGAGAAATAAAGTCAAGTGTAATATTACCTGGAAGACCTACATATATATATATATATATATATATATATATATATATATATATATATATATATATATATATATCTGGATGATAAATTCTAATTTATTTAGCTTCTCTTAATGGCTTTCAAATGGAAGACATGTCAAAGTTCTGATCATACTATCACTGGTTTAGATGGGCATGGATCAATCAATCCAAATTAGATCATATTATTTTGCACAGAGTTTTGTTATTAATTTACCGCGACCTTATTCAACTCAAATATTGTCTCCTCTATGAACTTCTAACAAATTCAGATTCAGAGTCAATATCTCATTGCATAGCCTGAAGTAATCCGCTTGCATAGACTGAAATAAGCCGCTTGCATAGCGTGAAGTAAGCCTCTTGCATATCCTGAAGTAAGCTGCTTGTTTTGCAACATACGTTTAATATAGTGATTCTAGTCCAATTTATGGAGAAAAAAAAATTCAGTGTTCTTTTTGAGGGTTCATAAATTTTATTAAAGCGGAAACTGAATTTCATTCATTTACACATTTTACTCATCTCTCGTAATATGAGCACATGCCTGTCATACATGGCTTTGTTATCCATACGTTTGCCAAAATATACTATCAATCGTTTGGAATATAAATTCATGTATGCAAATGTCCAAATGGGTCCTTATGATCATGGTGTGACGGTTGTCGAAGATCAAACATATGTGTGTTCAATCAATCGGAACACCTCATGACTTTTCTCCAAATTTCCATCTTGGAAATAATACGATGGAGTGAAACAGCGCAAGAAAGGGGAAATCGCCAGAAAAAGCGCTAGGCAAAACTTGACTATGCAAAAAACATTATTATACCTTTATGGATTTATTTGCACAAGTTCAATAAAACGAATGTTCTGTAGTGAGTTCATGCTTGAAAAAGGAAACTTGGGAGTCTTTCGGTCAAGAATAAATCATCTCAGTCGAGTTGACTGAACTAAATGCTATGATGGTCTGTGATGTGCACATGACGTCAATTGGTAAATAAGTTACATTTATATATGCAATGGCGGCTACAGTAGTATATTCCGATGTGTTTTTCCAATCGTATATATTACCGACATTACGTTTCACGTACCTTGTACTGTATTTGAAGTAACATGCTCTGTGACTGCAAATATACAACCAATGTCGATTTTTGAGTAATAAGATTGAAAATATCCCTCTTTTGCGGACGCCAATTAGTGCCACGTCAAAATCAAACCTTGTATCTCGTAATTACAACTTACTTACTCGTAATTACGAGTTATTGTCTCGTACTTACGTCTTAGCTATCTCGTAATTATGATACTATTATGTTAATACGACTTAGCTATCTCATTTTGACTTATGAATTAGTATCTCGGAATTACGAGTTAGCTATCTCATAATTACGAAATACTATGTCGTATTTGTGACTTATTTATCTCGTAATTACGACTTAACTATCTCGTAGCTTAGCTTAGTTAGTGCCTCATAATTACGACGTGTAAATTAAAGTTCAGCTATCTCGTAATTATGAGATACTAACTATTTATTCTGATATATCTAACTCGTAAATGCGTTCTACTAACTCATAAATATGAGATATCATCTCGCAATTACAAAATAGTAAGTCGTAATTACGAGATAGCTAATTCGTAATAACGAGATTCTGACTCGTAATTTCCAGATGGTAAGTTGTAACTACGCGATACTGACTTGTAATTACGAGATACGTAACTGATAGTTACGAGATATTAACTCCTAATTACGAGATACTAAGTCGTAATTACGAGAAAGTAAGTTGTAACTACGAGACACTAAGGCGTAATTAAGAGATAAAAATTTCATTTTTACTTGGCACCAGCAGGCTTCCACGATATAACGGTATGTCAACGATATAACGGCAATATTTACAGACAAGGAAACAATAATGATATTGTACATAGAGGAATACAATTTTTAAAAATGGAAGGACATATCCCAGTTTAGTAGAACGTAAATATTTTGGTCAACAGAGCATATATTAGTCCTAAACTTCAGTGGTCAGATCTTTGCACGTGAAACACTTGTTGACCTTGCGCAGGATGTTCTCGTCCTTCATGTGGAATAAATAGCGCAGTAGGTATACGAATTAAAGGTACGTGCTTCAATGACGGACAAACGATTCAGCACAATATCTTATGATAACTAGCAGTAAACTATATAACAAGCTCACGAAATGCTTGAAATCCAGACAGACATTCTGTCTTTACAATCTGTATGAAATATTACTTTCTTAAAGTATTAAGAAGGCGTGAACCATATATACGCTGTATCTTGAAAGAGGTTATTAACAGGTACGGTGTACCATCTTTAAAATGGCGATATGCTACAAAGTTTGCATACAATCAAACGAATGTTGAATATTTCTTATGGAACATATGATGTTTAGAACATATTTTTGTACAGTGCCACACACAGAAAGAAAACCCATACTAGTGACTATGATGGACATTAATTAATATCATGTAAAAGATCTCTCTTATAATAAGTTTCTCTTGTTGTTACCTCTTTTTTGTTCACATAACTTTGATCTAGTATGTTGGTTTTCAGACTCAGTTCTGTTAATTTGCATCGTACTTACTACACAAGGCTATCAAATCAATAATGTACTTTTCCTTTTTAACGAAAGATATATTGGTAAAGCGCAAAAACTCTATATGATACGATGCATTATACTGAAGAAACAAATATACCTGGATTATTATTACATATTGACTTTGAAAAGGCTTTCAATTCTATTTCTTGGAGAGTTTGCAAAGAGTTCTTTCAATGTTTAAGTTTGGCCCAATTATACAACATTAGATTAAAACCTTTTATCAAGATATCATTGCAGCAGTTGTTCGAAATTTATATATTTGTGTTTTTGTAATATTACTGGAGGATGCAGACAAGGTGGCCCAATCTCATTATTCCTATTTTGGGTTTTTTGCAGAAATTTCAGTTATTTTATTAAAAAAAAAAAAAAAAAAAAAAAAAAACAGGACAGATGTTAAAGGGGTAAAGATTGACAACACTGAATATTTAATATCACAGCTTGTTGATTATGTAACATTAATTCTTGATCGTACCTTGATCGTACCTTCTCTTCAGTAAATTCGGATTTACAAGTTTTACAAACTTTTGCTTTTTTTTTCTGGACTTTACCAAATTAAAAGTTATTTGGATTGGTAATACACAATTTAGTGTTGAAACATTTTATCATAGATTAAAATTATAGTGAACAACAGAACTTACATCACTAGGCATGACGTTCTTAGTTAACTAAGAAGATGTTATAACTATAAATTATGAGAATAAATGGCATATAATAAGAAACAAGTTAAAGATATGGTCTAAAAGGAATCTAAGACCAATAGGAAGAATAACGGCATTACAAATCGTGGTAATTCCAGGTGGAAATCATTTATTTGTGTCCCTACTAGATCAATTAGATCTGATGATACAAATTTTTAAAATTTTTTTATTATTTTAATTCATTTGGAAGTCAAACAGAGATAACATTTAAAAGAGAAACTTGAGTACAAGATGTTCATTTGGGTTGATTAAAATGATTGACGTTCCTAAATTGATTATGGGCTTGAAAATTGCATGGATTCGTCGTCTCTTTCGGAACGTAAAATTTGTCAGAATTTAAAGGAAAAAAAAAAATTTAAAAAAAAATAAAAAAATATGCGAAAGAGGTTCATTAGTAAAGTTTGGCAGTAAAAAAATCGAAAATTTGATAATGACTAACCAAAAATACTTTTTGGGTGGATGTATTGAAAGCATGGAAATATTTACTAGATGGAAACATGTCAACTGAGGAAGAAGATACACTGTCCACTAGTGTATGGATGAATAGAGAAATAAGAGTAAATTATTAGCCAGTATTTTACAGGAGCAGGAAATTCAGAAATATGAACTATATTTGTGATTTAGTTGATGAGGATGGTACATGCATGGATTTTTGAATCCTTTGAAGCAAGCTATAATATAATACAAACTACTTAATGTGTCAGGGGATAGGTAATGCATTTGAAACAAAATACAAATTTTGCAAATGTTCATGTTATCTTCTCTGTAAACTTTATATTCCTTATGAGTTAAAAATTATACTTAAGGCTGAGAGAGGATGTATGGATATTTATAATATATTAATAAAATCAACCAAAAAGTCAAACAGTGAGACAAAATGGGAAAGTATACATTTTTTGGATATTCAGGCAAATGAATGGCAGAGAATTTACTCAAGAATTTATAAAGTTACTAAAAATACTAAGCAACTTTGTTTTCAGTTTAGAATTACACATAGAATTCTGATAACGAACTCTTTCTTAAAGATAACAGGGATAGTTGATAATGAAAATAGCTCTTTCTGCAATGCTGTTAAAGAAACCATAAAACACTTGCTTTGGAAACGTGAAAGAAGAAAGAAATTTTGGAAAGAAGTAATGATTAGGATTTGCTCAAAAGTGAAAACTTTTATGGTACGAGACTTAAAGACAATTATATCTGAAAAACAAATTATAGACCAGAGTGATGATATTCCACTTAATTATATCACGCTTGTAGCAAACTTTTATATTAATATACAAAAATACAATCTGGAGATTTGAGTATGAATGGATTATTGCATTTATTAGATGCTATTATAATATAGAAAAATATGCCAGTTGTATGCGTGATAAGAAAGCAAATTCTGATAATCAATGGAGAGAATGGAAACCATTAATGGTGGATGAATGAATGGTTATTTTTAACAGAGGTATCAACATTCGTAAAAAAAATTATTTAAATATAAATGTGTTATGTTATGTGTTACTTAGTATTGCTATTCTATTACTGTCTTTCAACTGGTACGTCCTCTTCTGAAGCCATTTTATTGATTTCCTCTCTCAGTTTCTTCTTTGTTCTGTCTTTCTTTTTATTCTCAACTTTTTAGTTAAGCTCCAGCATATGTTGTTGCCAATCTATTCAACTAAGCATTCTCTTTCTGTTTCCATGACAGTATTTACGCCAGTCTATTCAGTTGAGAGTTCTCTTTCTGTTTCCATAACAGTATTTAAGCCAATCTATTCAGTTGAGCGTTCTCTTTCTGTTTCCATAACAGTATTTAAGCCAATCTATTCAGCTGAGCGTTCCCTTTCTGTTTCCATAACAATATTTAAGCATATCTTTGAATAATATATGTATATGTGTATGTTGCTAATTGTATATAATAAACAACTATTATAAAGTGATGAGTCAGAGGCTTCCAGACCTTTGGATCACTATCTGCATGGGACATAAAACAAATAATAATGTTCTTCTCAAGATATTGTTTTACATTTCTAGCCCATGTAAACACATAGAAGATCTTTCCCTAGTGTTCATTTGATATGACATTGATGGGATGAGTTGAGTCATTCATATCTTTGGAGAGCAGAAGATTACAATAATTCAACAAACTTCATTATTGTTATACGAATAAAACGCAAATGTACGATGGTATTCGTCACATGAGGAACCAAAGAAGCGGGAGTGAACATATAAACCTTTATTGACTTTGCAATAGTCGCAGTTGGCAACCCAATCGGACACTTCTTAAGTTATATGATACCTTTGTAACGTCATATATTCACGCTTTTATCTGGTATGATATTATTATGTAATATTTTCGTTTACATCCGGTTTACTTTGTTTGACTGTGTATCTGTACCGAATGAAGAGCTGATGAACAGGATTTTAAAAACGTTTAATCATAATATTCAGGTTTTAGAAGAAACCTTTCAACGATTAAGATTTCTTTAAAGGTCGGTTCTAATGTGCATACGCGAATCTAAAATGCGAACAAATACTATTTTAAAATGCTTACTCACGGTATGTACTACCATAAGCGGCAAAATTTATAAAAGTTCACAAGCATAATCTTCCTACAAAATATTTTCCCCTTATATGCACCGGATGGATCTCCTCTGTTTTTCTTACCCTTAGAATGAATAACTGCACCACAGCTCATTCAGACTGATGGAAAGGCAATCGTCATCTTTACCCATCTTTGTTTGCATTTAATATTATATCATTGAACTGCACACTGAGTTAAGTTTTACTGTGTAGGGAAGTTGTTGAAAAGCTTTTACTTGTAGACAGTTTAAAAATGGTGGTGGGGTGGGGTGGTAAGCGGGGTCTCTGCTACTTACATAGTCTGGAATGGAACATAAGAATGGTTTTGAAAAGTTCTGAAGTCGACAAGAAGACTCGAACATTTCATCAAAATAGCATTAGACCTTCTGTTCTTTACACAATTTTGCTTGTGCATATAACTAGACAAGATATCAGCTGGTGTAAAAAGCTCCATCTTCAATTTTTGTTTTTCAAATAATATAATGGATATAATTAGTTATTTTTTCTTCCATAAATCAGAGCATGAATATTTTTTTCAAGCTTATTGGTGGCCGGAAGTTTTTTAAAAAAAAAAAAAAAAAAAAAAAATCCCCTTCCCCAAAATAAAATAAGTAAAATTAAATGGTCGGTAACTAATTATAACATGCTAAATAGTCCAACCTGTTGTGTGTTATAGTGCACAAGAGTCATTATAGAAGATGTTGTCATTTTCGAAATACTTATACATGTTGGGAGTTCAATACAAAAAAAGTTATTATACCAGTTACAAAATCAATATATCTTGCACGCCTGCGTGGAATAATGTGTTGAGTTCATGTGCTGCCATCGCATATGCACGCACTGTAGATCGCACATGAAATTGCCATATGTCCACTATATAATGGCAGTGTTTACATACAAGGAAAATTATATTGTACATAGAGGTATACGAAACTCGGACGACATATCCCAGTTTGATAGGACGTAACTATTTTAGTCAACAGAACACACATTGGTCCTAAACTACGGTGGCCAGATCTTTGCATGTGAGACACTTCTTGACCTTGCGCAGCATTTTCTTGTGCTGGCATGTAGAATACATATCAAATTAGCTATACAAATTAACGGTACGTGCCTCAATGACGGACAAATGATTCAGTACAAATCTTATTATAACTAGCAGTAAGCTAAATTAGCCCACCGAATGCAAGAAATGCAGATAAGCATTCTTCTCTTTGAAATCTGTATAAAATAGTACTTTATGAAAGAATTACGAAAGGCGTAAACCATATGTACCCTGTGTGTTCAAAGATTTTATAAGCAGAAGCAGTAAGACATCTTAAAAAGTAACGATGTGCTAGAAAGTTTAAATACAATAAAATGAGTGTTGAATATGTCTTAGGGAACATATGATCTTTAGAAACGATCATTTTCTACAGTACCACATAAAGAAAGAAAACCATAATGTAATTTGAGGCACATTAATTACAATCATGCAAAGATCTCTCTTATAATCACTTTCTCATTTAGTGACCTATTGTTTTCACCTAACTTTGATCTGTTATGTTGCTATGAAGACTCAGTTCTGTTAATTCACATCAAAATTACTACAAAAAAGTCTATCAAATTAATAATGTACTTTTCAAGATATCGTTTGACATTTCTAACCATCAAGATATGGTTTGACATTTCTAGCCATCAATATATGGTTTGACATTTCTAGCTATCAAGATATGGTGTTACATTTCTAGCCATCAAGATATGGTTTTATATTTCTAGCTATCAAGATATGGTTTTACATTTCTAGCCATGAACATATGGTGTTACATTTCTAGCCATGATATGGTTTTTCATTTCTAGCCATGAACATATGGTTTTACATTTCTAGCCATCAAGATATGGTTTTAAATTTCTAGCCATCCATATATGGTTTGCCATTTCTAGCCATCAAGATATGGTTTGCCATTTCTAGCCATCAAGATATGGTTCTACATTTCTAGCCATTAAGATATGGCTTTACATTTCTAGTCATCCATATATGGTTTGACATTTCTAGCCATCAAGATATGGTTTTAGATTTCTAGCCATGAACATATGGTGTGACATTTCTAGCCATCAAGATATGGTTTGACATTTCTAACCATCAAGATATGGTTTGACATTTCTAGCCATCAAGATATGGTTTGACATTTCTAGCTATCAAGATATGGTTTGACATTTCTAGCCATCAAGATATGGTTTGACATTTCTAGCCATCAAGATATGGTTTGACATTTCTAACCATCAAGATATGGTTTGACATTTCTAGCTAGAAATCAAAGTACCTTAAACCCCTGAGTGGAATAATGCGCTGAGTCCATGTGCTGCTATAAAATACTTTTAGCTCGTTCATGCAACTGCTGCAGGTGGACGATGTTGCGGCATTTGCGTACATACAAAGAAAAGTCTATTTGTATGGATAGGAACTTCTTTTAAGAAAATGGCTTCGACATATAAACAAAACAAAAACTAAGATGAGCAATGCTTTAAAATCATTAGAGAAAATTGATTTAATGAACAAGAGTAAAGAACCTTGCAAATTTTAAAAACTATTTCCTATATTTTTGCAACTTTTGACAGTATTGTGCAGCAAGGAGTGAACTCAGTGTAAAGGATGACAAAAATCCAGGAAGGGATTTAGGAAATATATGCAAATTTTTTTTTAAAAATGTAACCAAAGCCTTAGCGTAAAAGTATCGAGGTCATGTAAACATATAGAGAATCTTACACGATTGTTCATTTCATATGACAGTTATGAGACGAGCTGAATCATTCCTATCTTTGGAAAGCGGAAGATTACAATAATTCAATAAGCTTTATTAGTTTTATACAAATAGAACACAAATGTAAGATTGTATTCACCTCCAGATTTATCGGGGCGAGGGAGCATGTCGCAGATTTTATTGTCTTATCTTTATAATCATTGACTCCAAGAATTATGAAAATCCATCAAAGGGTTTAGGAAATATATTGTTATGTATGATGTTTATATAATATTATAAATATTTTAGGAAATTATAAATGTTTCTTCACTTTAATATTTGCTTAAATCTTAATGTTATCATGAAAAACATGTTTAACTAGTGTCCTTGAATTAGGTTGTTTTGATCAATATGTTTTCTCAATTTGAAGGTCAAGGTTGATTTTTGTTTACAAGTAAAATTCCATTAAGATGACACACATTCTAGAACATTCTGTCATGTGACCAATCTTTATATATACCATGTTTGGTGGACATTTTCTCAGTTTTGACATTACCATCAGTCTTGTAAAGAGCTATTACAGTTGTGAAAATTCATTCCAAATTCTAAGAGAGGAATTATTTTAAATATTCATTGGATTATAACAGTGCTCATAAACTTTTGGATTTTGGATTTTTAATTGATGATTTTGGAATTTATGTGAACTTATATTCAGATATTTTGGAATACTTCATTTTGACATCAGCACATCAAGATTTCTAGTACATCAGGACTTTGGAGACCATTAGCACATCATAACATTCAAGGACACAGCCGTGAATTCGGAACATTCTATATTTAGGACTTGTGATTAGAACAATCATTCTTATTGGATTATTAGGATTTCAAAACACATTACTGTAAGTGACTTTTTCATTTTTCATTTTAATTATCTAGTAATAAATTACTTGTTGATTTTTACTTGATTTGTTGGTTTCACTTTCTTTCTGTTACATTTTTCTTAGACCATAGAGTCGTAACAGAAATTGGGGGCTCGTCTTCCGGGATCTGAATTTCTTTAAAGCATATTAGAGATATTAAAGTTATTTTTGAAATTCATATTGATTTTGTCTCGGAATTTTTTTTTTTTGTCTTTGGCAAAGATTTTATATAGAGAATTTTTTTGTGTGAAACCAACAAGCATTTACTAGGGCATCTAATGTTCAGAATTTCATTTCAAAACCTACCCAGGAGGGGTTAGAGTGCATGAGAAAGGATGAGTTGCTCGTGCTTGCCAGAAAATACAGTCTATCTGAGGCAAAAGTATCATTGACAAAACAGGAAATAAAGATTATTTTAATTCAGTATTTAGTAGGTAAGGGAATTTTTGAAAATAGTGCTTTAAGTTTGAAGAGAAATCCTGTATCTGGTTCTGACAGGAAATTAAGGGAATTAGAGTTAAAGAACCAGATGGATTTAGAATTGGCAAAGCTTCAGATTCAGAGAGAGAGCGAGAGAAAGAAGAGAGGCAGATACAGATGGAGAGAGAGAAAGAAGATAGGCGGATACAGATGGAGAGAGAGAAAGAAGAGAGGCAGATGGAGAGAGAGAAAGAAGAGAGGCAGATGGAGAGAGAGAAAGAAGAGAGGCAGATGGAGAGAGAGAGAGAAAGAAGATAGACAAATACAAATGCAGATGCAGATGCAAAGAGAAGAAAGGGAAATGCAATTTAAGTTAAGAGAATTAGAACTGGCAAACAGAGCACACTCCACTCCTTTAAACACAAGTCCAGGTTTTGATGTTACTAGATATATTAGGTTAGTACCCCCTTTTCAGGAAAAAGAAGTAGATAAATACTTTCTTCATTTCGAGAAAATAGCTGAAAACTTGAAATGGCCCAGAGAGCATTGGACTTTGTTATTACAAAGTGTACTTATTGGCAAAGCTCGTGAAGTCTACACTTCACTGTCAGTACAACAAAGCACTGATTATGATGTGGTTAAGGAGTACATCTTGAAAGCTTATGAGTTGGTACCAGAGGCATATCGACAAAGGTTTAGGAATTGTAGAAAAGAAACTGGACAAACTCATGTCGAATTTGCAAGGGATAAAGAACAACTATTTGATAGGTGGTGCTCAGCCAAGAAAGTTGATCAAGCTTATGATAACCTCAGACAGCTCGTATTAATTGAAGAGTTCAAGAGGTGCATCCATAGTGATGTTAAAACCTATCTTGACGAGCAGAATGTGGAAACTTTGGAAAATGCTGCTCGTATGGCTGATGATTATTCCTTGACTCACAAAATTTCATTTGGTAATAAATCGTCCTCTCAGCAGTTTTCTGGTAAAAAACCATTTCAATCTCATTCGAGTACTTCCAAATTTCACAACAGCACAACTGTTAGGAATCAAACATCTGATAAGACTGATCAGAAATCCTTATCTCTTCCTACGTGCACTTATTGTAAAACGAAAGGGCACGTTATTTCTGATTGCTTCAAGTTGAAAAATAAGCAACAGAGTAAAGACAGAGCTTTTCCAAATGCTCTTATTTCTACGAGGTCAAGGTCACGGTCTTGTATTGAAAGCAATACATTTGTTGGGTCAGTCTGATTCTATTTTGGAGGCTTATGAACCATTCATGTCGGAAGATTCTATATCACTTATTGGTGATTCTGCCAAACCTATCCCAATTAAAATATTAAGGGACACTGGAGCTTCTCAGAGTCTTTTATTGTCAGGTACTTTGCCTTTGTCTGAGGAGTCTTCTTCAAGTGAAAGTGTTCTTGTTCAGGGAGTAGAGTGCGGCTTTGTAAATGTTCCTCTTCATTGTGTAAATTTGGCATCAGACTTAGTTTCTGGACCTGTGACTGTTGGGGCAGTGACTTCTTTACCCATAGAGGGTGTTCATTTATTACTAGGCAATGACCTAGCTGGAGATAAGGTTGTGGTTAATCCACTTGTAACTGACAAGCCTTGTTTGGATCAGAAAGTTGATCCTGTCGAAACTGAAATCCCTGATTTGTACCCTGCTTGTGCAGTTACTAGAGCTATGGCAAAAAGAGCTCTTAAGAGTGATGTTGATCAGGATATTATTCCTTTAGCTGACACATGTATTGGTCAGTCTTTTGATGAGGTCACTTTTTCCTCAGGTATTGATCAATCAAATGGTATTGATCACAGTGATCCTCTTTTGGCAACTCATTCTCTTTGTTCTAATCAGGATGACAAACGACAATCCCTTGTCGTTGAACAGGAGCAAGATCCCGAGATATCTTGTTTGTTTCAGAGGGCTATTAGTGAAACTGAAGCCACACAAGTTCCAGTGTGTTACTTTGTGAAAAATGGGGTCCTTATGAGGAAATGGAGACCACCTAATGTACCCGCTGGTGACGAGTGGTCAGTGAGATATCAAATTGTTGTTCCTAAGTCATATCGACAGGAAATTCTTAATTTAGCCCATGAAACTCCTTTGGCTGGTCATTTAGGAGTCCGTAAGACTTATCACAAGATCTTGAATCATTTTTATTGGCCGAAACTCAAAAGTGATGTTTCTAAATACTGCAGATCTTGTCACACTTGTCAAATGGTAGGAAAACCCAATCGGAAGATACCTAAGGCTCATCTGCAACCTATTCCTGCATTTGATGAACCATTTAGTAGAATAATAGTAGACTGTGTTGGTCCTTTACCTAAAACCAAGTTAGGCAACCAATACTTGTTGACCATCATGTGTGCATCTACAAAATTTCCAGAAGCAATTCCTCTGAGAAATATAAAAACTAAAACTATTGTGAAAGCTTTGGTGAAGTTTTTTACACTTGTTGGCCTTCCCAAATCTGTCCAGTCAGATCAAGGGTCAAATTTTATGTCTGGAATTTTCCAACAAGTTATGCATGAATTAGGCATCCAACAGTTTAAATCTTCTGCCTATCACCCTGAAAGTCAAGGTGCTTTGGAAAGATTTCATCAAACTTTGAAGAATATGATTCGATCATATTGCTTTGATACAGAAAAGGATTGGGATGAGGGCGTTCATTTGTTGTTGTTTGCTGTTAGGGAATCAGTTCAAGAGTCGTTGGGTTTTAGTCCCTTTGAACTAGTTTTTGGTCATACTGTCCGTGGACCACTGAAATTATTGAAAGAGAAACTTCTTTCAAATGAAGATTCAAGGATTAATCTTCTTGATTATGTTTCTGATTTCAAATACAAGTTGTCAAAGGCCTGTGAAGTAGCAAGAACTAATCTTCACACTACCCAGTCAAAAATGAAATTAAGGTATGACAGAAATTCACAGGAAAGGAGTTTTAAAACCTGGTGACAAAGTTCTGGCTCTCTTTCCCATACCTCAGAATCCTCTTCAGGCTAAATTTTATGGTCCTTATACCGTTGAAAAGAAAGTAAATGACTTAAATTATATCATTAACACTCCTGGGAGACGGAAACAGAAACAGTTTTGTCATATAAATATGTTAAAGGAATATTTTGACAGAGATAGCTCAGCTAATTATTCTGTTAGTTTAGTTGTACCTGTCCCACACAGTGAAGATATCAACGATGGAATACAATCAGACTATAGTGACTCTGGTATAACCAATCTTCGGAATTCAGAAATATTGAACAACCTAGACCAGAAACTTTCACATCTACAACAACAGGAAAGAAATGAACTAAAACAGCTATTACATGACTATGAGCACTTGTTTCCTGATGTTCCAACACGAACAAGTAAAATTTATCATGACGTTGACATTGTAGATTCTGCGCCTGTGAAACAGCATCCTTATAGGATGAATCCTCTCAAACAGAACTATCTGAAGAAAGAAATTCAGTATTTACTGGAGAATGATTTCATAGAACCAAGTAAAAGTAACTGGAGTTCACCATGTATTCTTGTTCCCAAGCCAGATAATACATTCCGTATGTGTACTGACTATAGAAAAGTCAACAGTGTCACCAAAACCGATTCATTTCCAATCCCAAGAATGGACGATTGCATTGATAAAATTGGAAATGCGGAATATGTCACCAAGTTTGACCTTTTAAAAGGATTCTGGCAAATTCCACTGACGGAAAGGGCAAAAGAAATTTCAGCATTTGTAACTCCAGATGGACTTGATCAATATAAAGTCATGCCGTTTGGAATCAAAAATTCGCCTGCAACGTTTCAACGTCTGATGAACATGATAACATTTGGTCTTGATAATTGTGACGCTTATATCGATGACGTCATTATCTACAACAACACATGGGAAGATCATTTGGAAACCATTCGAAAATTCTTTGATCGACTCAGCGATGCGAATCTGACAATTAATTTGAGCAAAAGTGAGTTTTGCCATGCTTGTGTCACATTTTTAGGACATATTGTGGGACAAGGTCAAGTTAAACCTATAGAAGCTAAGGTCAAAGCTATCTCTGAATTTCAAGTTCCAATTTGTAAAAAGCAACTGATGCGATTTCTAGGTATGGCTGGATATTATCGGAAATTTTGTTCCAATTTTTCCAAAATTGCTGAACCTTTGACAAGTTTATTGAGTAAGAAAGCCAAATTTTATTGGTCTGACAAGTGTCAGGAATCTTTTGACAAGTTAAAGGCCATGCTTAAGAATGCACCAGTTCTTTCTGCACCAAATTTTAGCCAATCATTTAAATTATCTGTTGATGCAAGTGATGTAGGGGTTGGTGGAGTATTGATTCAGGAAGACAAAAGTGGTGTGGATCACCCTGTGTGTTATTTTTCCAAAAAACTAAACAAGCACCAGAAAAATTATTCCACAATTGAGAAGGAATGTTTGGCTTTGATATTGGCTTTACAGCATTTTGAAGTGTATGTTACCTCAGCTCTTTCTCCAATTATTGTGTACAGTGATCACAATCCCCTTACTTTCATCAACAAAATGAAAGATACAAATCGGAGATTGTTGAGATGGAGTTTGATATTGCAGGAATATAACATTGACATCAGACACATCAGGGGAAAAGACAATGTGATTGCAGATGCACTCTCACGTGCCTAGAAATGTAATATTGCTTGATGTAATTAAGTCCAGTATCATAAAACATGTTCTTATGTAATTTTGGTTATTATAGTATTAGATGTATATTCAAAAGAAAGCTTTATTATATAAATCTTTCTTTTTCTTTATGAGGGGAGGTGTTATGTATGATGTTTATATAATATTATAAATATTTTAGGAAATTATAAATGTGTCTTCACTTTAATATTTGCTTAAATCTTAATGTTATCATGAAAAACATGTTTAACTAGTGTCCTTGAATTAGGTTGTTTTGATCAATATGTTTTCTCAATTTGAAGGTCAAGGTTGATTTTTGTTTACAAGTAAAATTCCATTAAGATGACACACATTCTAGAACATTCTGTCATGTGACCAATCTTTATATATACCATGTTTGGTGGACATTTTCTCAGTTTTGACATTACCATCAGTCTTGTAAAGAGCTATTACAGTTGTGAAAATTCATTCCAAATTCTAAGAGAGGAATTATTTTAAATATTCATTGGATTATAACAGTGCTCATAAACTTTTGGATTTTGGATTTTTAATTGATGATTTTGGAATTTATGTGAACTTATATTCAGATATTTTGGAATACTTCATTTTGACATCAGCACATCAAGATTTCTAGTACATCAGGACTTTGGAGACCATTAGCACATCATAACATTCAAGGACACAGCCGTGAATTCGGAACATTCTATATTTAGGACTTGTGATTAGAACAATCATTCTTATTGGATTATTAGGATTTCAAAACACATTACTGTAAGTGACTTTTTCATTTTTCATTTTAATTATCTAGTAATAAATTACTTGTTGATTTTTACTTGATTTGTTGGTTTCACTTTCTTTCTGTTACATTTTTCTTAGACCATAGAGTCGTAACAGAAATTGGGGGCTCGTCTTCCGGGATCTGAATTTCTTTAAAGCATATTAGAGATATTAAAGTTATTTTTGAAATTCATATTGATTTTGTCTCGGAATTTTTTTTTTTTGTCTTTGGCAAAGATTTTATATAGAGAATTTTTTTGTGTGAAACCAACAAGCATTTACTAGGGCATCTAATGTTCAGAATTTCATTTCAAAACCTACCCAGGAGGGGTTAGAGTGCATGAGAAAGGATGAGTTGCTCGTGCTTGCCAGAAAATACAGTCTATCTGAGGCAAAAGTATCATTGACAAAACAGGAAATAAAGATTATTTTAATTCAGTATTTAGTAGGTAAGGGAATTTTTGAAAATAGTGCTTTAAGTTTGAAGAGAAATCCTGTATCTGGTTCTGACAGGAAATTAAGGGAATTAGAGTTAAAGAACCAGATGGATTTAGAATTGGCAAAGCTTCAGATTCAGAGAGAGAGCGAGAGAAAGAAGAGAGGCAGATACAGATGGAGAGAGAGAAAGAAGATAGGCGGATACAGATGGAGAGAGAGAAAGAAGAGAGGCAGATGGAGAGAGAGAAAGAAGAGAGGCAGATGGAGAGAGAGAAAGAAGAGAGGCAGATGGAGAGAGAGAGAGAAAGAAGATAGACAAATACAAATGCAGATGCAGATGCAAAGAGAAGAAAGGGAAATGCAATTTAAGTTAAGAGAATTAGAACTGGCAAACAGAGCACACTCCACTCCTTTAAACACAAGTCCAGGTTTTGATGTTACTAGATATATTAGGTTAGTACCCCCTTTTCAGGAAAAAGAAGTAGATAAATACTTTCTTCATTTCGAGAAAATAGCTGAAAACTTGAAATGGCCCAGAGAGCATTGGACTTTGTTATTACAAAGTGTACTTATTGGCAAAGCTCGTGAAGTCTACACTTCACTGTCAGTACAACAAAGCACTGATTATGATGTGGTTAAGGAGTACATCTTGAAAGCTTATGAGTTGGTACCAGAGGCATATCGACAAAGGTTTAGGAATTGTAGAAAAGAAACTGGACAAACTCATGTCGAATTTGCAAGGGATAAAGAACAACTATTTGATAGGTGGTGCTCAGCCAAGAAAGTTGATCAAGCTTATGATAACCTCAGACAGCTCGTATTAATTGAAGAGTTCAAGAGGTGCATCCATAGTGATGTTAAAACCTATCTTGACGAGCAGAATGTGGAAACTTTGGAAAATGCTGCTCGTATGGCTGATGATTATTCCTTGACTCACAAAATTTCATTTGGTAATAAATCGTCCTCTCAGCAGTTTTCTGGTAAAAAACCATTTCAATCTCATTCGAGTACTTCCAAATTTCACAACAGCACAACTGTTAGGAATCAAACATCTGATAAGACTGATCAGAAATCCTTATCTCTTCCTACGTGCACTTATTGTAAAACGAAAGGGCACGTTATTTCTGATTGCTTCAAGTTGAAAAATAAGCAACAGAGTAAAGACAGAGCTTTTCCAAATGCTCTTATTTCTACGAGGTCAAGGTCACGGTCTTGTATTGAAAGCAATACATTTGTTGGGTCAGTCTGATTCTATTTTGGAGGCTTATGAACCATTCATGTCGGAAGATTCTATATCACTTATTGGTGATTCTGCCAAACCTATCCCAATTAAAATATTAAGGGACACTGGAGCTTCTCAGAGTCTTTTATTGTCAGGTACTTTGCCTTTGTCTGAGGAGTCTTCTTCAAGTGAAAGTGTTCTTGTTCAGGGAGTAGAGTGCGGCTTTGTAAATGTTCCTCTTCATTGTGTAAATTTGGCATCAGACTTAGTTTCTGGACCTGTGACTGTTGGGGCAGTGACTTCTTTACCCATAGAGGGTGTTCATTTATTACTAGGCAATGACCTAGCTGGAGATAAGGTTGTGGTTAATCCACTTGTAACTGACAAGCCTTGTTTGGATCAGAAAGTTGATCCTGTCGAAACTGAAATCCCTGATTTGTACCCTGCTTGTGCAGTTACTAGAGCTATGGCAAAAAGAGCTCTTAAGAGTGATGTTGATCAGGATATTATTCCTTTAGCTGACACATGTATTGGTCAGTCTTTTGATGAGGTCACTTTTTCCTCAGGTATTGATCAATCAAATGGTATTGATCACAGTGATCCTCTTTTGGCAACTCATTCTCTTTGTTCTAATCAGGATGACAAACGACAATCCCTTGTCGTTGAACAGGAGCAAGATCCCGAGATATCTTGTTTGTTTCAGAGGGCTATTAGTGAAACTGAAGCCACACAAGTTCCAGTGTGTTACTTTGTGAAAAATGGGGTCCTTATGAGGAAATGGAGACCACCTAATGTACCCGCTGGTGACGAGTGGTCAGTGAGATATCAAATTGTTGTTCCTAAGTCATATCGACAGGAAATTCTTAATTTAGCCCATGAAACTCCTTTGGCTGGTCATTTAGGAGTCCGTAAGACTTATCACAAGATCTTGAATCATTTTTATTGGCCGAAACTCAAAAGTGATGTTTCTAAATACTGCAGATCTTGTCACACTTGTCAAATGGTAGGAAAACCCAATCGGAAGATACCTAAGGCTCATCTGCAACCTATTCCTGCATTTGATGAACCATTTAGTAGAATAATAGTAGACTGTGTTGGTCCTTTACCTAAAACCAAGTTAGGCAACCAATACTTGTTGACCATCATGTGTGCATCTACAAAATTTCCAGAAGCAATTCCTCTGAGAAATATAAAAACTAAAACTATTGTGAAAGCTTTGGTGAAGTTTTTTACACTTGTTGGCCTTCCCAAATCTGTCCAGTCAGATCAAGGGTCAAATTTTATGTCTGGAATTTTCCCAACAAGTTATGCATGAATTAGGCATCCAACAGTTTAAATCTTCTGCCTATCACCCTGAAAGTCAAGGTGCTTTGGAAAGATTTCATCAAACTTTGAAGAATATGATTCGATCATATTGCTTTGATACAGAAAAGGATTGGGATGAGGGCGTTCATTTGTTGTTGTTTGCTGTTAGGGAATCAGTTCAAGAGTCGTTGGGTTTTAGTCCCTTTGAACTAGTTTTTGGTCATACTGTCCGTGGACCACTGAAATTATTGAAAGAGAAACTTCTTTCAAATGAAGATTCAAGGATTAATCTTCTTGATTATGTTTCTGATTTCAAATACAAGTTGTCAAAGGCCTGTGAAGTAGCAAGAACTAATCTTCACACTACCCAGTCAAAAATGAAATTAAGGTATGACAGAAATTCACAGGAAAGGAGTTTTAAACCTGGTGACAAAGTTCTGGCTCTCTTTCCCATACCTCAGAATCCTCTTCAGGCTAAATTTTATGGTCCTTATACCGTTG
The DNA here is from genome assembly GCA_029931535.1 of Margaritifera margaritifera. NCBI lineage: Eukaryota > Metazoa > Mollusca > Bivalvia > Unionida > Margaritiferidae > Margaritifera > Margaritifera margaritifera. The sequence continues at coordinate 1,259,946 of JAQPZY010001374.1, forward strand.
AAAAGAAAGTAAATGACTTAAATTATATCATTAACACTCCTGGGAGACGGAAACAGAAACAGTTTTGTCATATAAATATGTTAAAGGAATATTTTGACAGAGATAGCTCAGCTAATTATTCTGTTAGTTTAGTTGTACCTGTCCCACACAGTGAAGATATCAACGATGGAATACAATCAGACTATAGTGACTCTGGTATAACCAATCTTCGGAATTCAGAAATATTGAACAACCTAGACCAGAAACTTTCACATCTACAACAACAGGAAAGAAATGAACTAAAACAGCTATTACATGACTATGAGCACTTGTTTCCTGATGTTCCAACACGAACAAGTAAAATTTATCATGACGTTGACATTGTAGATTCTGCGCCTGTGAAACAGCATCCTTATAGGATGAATCCTCTCAAACAGAACTATCTGAAGAAAGAAATTCAGTATTTACTGGAGAATGATTTCATAGAACCAAGTAAAAGTAACTGGAGTTCACCATGTATTCTTGTTCCCAAGCCAGATAATACATTCCGTATGTGTACTGACTATAGAAAAGTCAACAGTGTCACCAAAACCGATTCATTTCCAATCCCAAGAATGGACGATTGCATTGATAAAATTGGAAATGCGGAATATGTCACCAAGTTTGACCTTTTAAAAGGATTCTGGCAAATTCCACTGACGGAAAGGGCAAAAGAAATTTCAGCATTTGTAACTCCAGATGGACTTGATCAATATAAAGTCATGCCGTTTGGAATCAAAAATTCGCCTGCAACGTTTCAACGTCTGATGAACATGATAACATTTGGTCTTGATAATTGTGACGCTTATATCGATGACGTCATTATCTACAACAACACATGGGAAGATCATTTGGAAACCATTCGAAAATTCTTTGATCGACTCAGCGATGCGAATCTGACAATTAATTTGAGCAAAAGTGAGTTTTGCCATGCTTGTGTCACATTTTTAGGACATATTGTGGGACAAGGTCAAGTTAAACCTATAGAAGCTAAGGTCAAAGCTATCTCTGAATTTCAAGTTCCAATTTGTAAAAAGCAACTGATGCGATTTCTAGGTATGGCTGGATATTATCGGAAATTTTGTTCCAATTTTTCCAAAATTGCTGAACCTTTGACAAGTTTATTGAGTAAGAAAGCCAAATTTTATTGGTCTGACAAGTGTCAGGAATCTTTTGACAAGTTAAAGGCCATGCTTAAGAATGCACCAGTTCTTTCTGCACCAAATTTTAGCCAATCATTTAAATTATCTGTTGATGCAAGTGATGTAGGGGTTGGTGGAGTATTGATTCAGGAAGACAAAAGTGGTGTGGATCACCCTGTGTGTTATTTTTCCAAAAAACTAAACAAGCACCAGAAAAATTATTCCACAATTGAGAAGGAATGTTTGGCTTTGATATTGGCTTTACAGCATTTTGAAGTGTATGTTACCTCAGCTCTTTCTCCAATTATTGTGTACAGTGATCACAATCCCCTTACTTTCATCAACAAAATGAAAGATACAAATCGGAGATTGTTGAGATGGAGTTTGATATTGCAGGAATATAACATTGACATCAGACACATCAGGGGAAAAGACAATGTGATTGCAGATGCACTCTCACGTGCCTAGAAATGTAATATTGCTTGATGTAATTAAGTCCAGTATCATAAAACATGTTCTTATGTAATTTTGGTTATTATAGTATTAGATGTATATTCAAAAGAAAGCTTTATTATATAAATCTTTCTTTTTCTTTATGAGGGGAGGTGTTATGTATGATGTTTATATAATATTATAAATATTTTAGGAAATTATAAATGTGTCTTCACTTTAATATTTGCTTAAATCTTAATGTTATCATGAAAAACATGTTTAAACTAGTGTCCTTGAATTAGGTTGTTTTGATCAATATGTTTTCTCAATTTGAAGGTCAAGGTTGATTTTTGTTTACAAGTAAAATTCCATTAAGATGACACACATTCTAGAACATTCTGTCATGTGACCAATCTTTATATATACCATGTTTGGTGGACATTTTCTCAGTTTTGACATTACCATCAGTCTTGTAAAGAGCTATTACAGTTGTGAAAATTCATTCCAAATTCTAAGAGAGGAATTATTTTAAATATTCATTGGATTATAACAGTGCTCATAAACTTTTGGATTTTGGATTTTTAATTGATGATTTTGGAATTTATGTGAACTTATATTCAGATATTTTGGAATACTTCATTTTGACATCAGCACATCAAGATTTCTAGTACATCAGGACTTTGGAGACCATTAGCACATCATAACATTCAAGGACACAGCCGTGAATTCGGAACATTCTATATTTAGGACTTGTGATTAGAACAATCATTCTTATTGGATTATTAGGATTTCAAAACACATTACTGTAAGTGACTTTTTCATTTTTCATTTTAATTATCTAGTAATAAATTACTTGTTGATTTTTACTTGATTTGTTGGTTTCACTTTCTTTCTGTTACATTTTTCTTAGACCATAGAGTCGTAACAGAAATTGGGGGCTCGTCTTCCGGGATCTGAATTTCTTTAAAGCATATTAGAGATATTAAAGTTATTTTTGAAATTCATATTGATTTTGTCTCGGAATTTTTTTTTTTTGTCTTTGGCAAAGATTTTATATAGAGAATTTTTTTGTGTGAAACCAACAAGCATTTACTAGGGCATCTAATGTTCAGAATTTCATTTCAAAACCTACCCAGGAGGGGTTAGAGTGCATGAGAAAGGATGAGTTGCTCGTGCTTGCCAGAAAATACAGTCTATCTGAGGCAAAAGTATCATTGACAAAACAGGAAATAAAGATTATTTTAATTCAGTATTTAGTAGGTAAGGGAATTTTTGAAAATAGTGCTTTAAGTTTGAAGAGAAATCCTGTATCTGGTTCTGACAGGAAATTAAGGGAATTAGAGTTAAAGAACCAGATGGATTTAGAATTGGCAAAGCTTCAGATTCAGAGAGAGAGCGAGAGAAAGAAGAGAGGCAGATACAGATGGAGAGAGAGAAAGAAGATAGGCGGATACAGATGGAGAGAGAGAAAGAAGAGAGGCAGATGGAGAGAGAGAAAGAAGAGAGGCAGATGGAGAGAGAGAAAGAAGAGAGGCAGATGGAGAGAGAGAGAGAAAGAAGATAGACAAATACAAATGCAGATGCAGATGCAAAGAGAAGAAAGGGAAATGCAATTTAAGTTAAGAGAATTAGAACTGGCAAACAGAGCACACTCCACTCCTTTAAACACAAGTCCAGGTTTTGATGTTACTAGATATATTAGGTTAGTACCCCCTTTTCAGGAAAAAGAAGTAGATAAATACTTTCTTCATTTCGAGAAAATAGCTGAAAACTTGAAATGGCCCAGAGAGCATTGGACTTTGTTATTACAAAGTGTACTTATTGGCAAAGCTCGTGAAGTCTACACTTCACTGTCAGTACAACAAAGCACTGATTATGATGTGGTTAAGGAGTACATCTTGAAAGCTTATGAGTTGGTACCAGAGGCATATCGACAAAGGTTTAGGAATTGTAGAAAAGAAACTGGACAAACTCATGTCGAATTTGCAAGGGATAAAGAACAACTATTTGATAGGTGGTGCTCAGCCAAGAAAGTTGATCAAGCTTATGATAACCTCAGACAGCTCGTATTAATTGAAGAGTTCAAGAGGTGCATCCATAGTGATGTTAAAACCTATCTTGACGAGCAGAATGTGGAAACTTTGGAAAATGCTGCTCGTATGGCTGATGATTATTCCTTGACTCACAAAATTTCATTTGGTAATAAATCGTCCTCTCAGCAGTTTTCTGGTAAAAAACCATTTCAATCTCATTCGAGTACTTCCAAATTTCACAACAGCACAACTGTTAGGAATCAAACATCTGATAAGACTGATCAGAAATCCTTATCTCTTCCTACGTGCACTTATTGTAAAACGAAAGGGCACGTTATTTCTGATTGCTTCAAGTTGAAAAATAAGCAACAGAGTAAAGACAGAGCTTTTCCAAATGCTCTTATTTCTACGAGGTCAAGGTCACGGTCTTGTATTGAAAGCAATACATTTGTTGGGTCAGTCTGATTCTATTTTGGAGGCTTATGAACCATTCATGTCGGAAGATTCTATATCACTTATTGGTGATTCTGCCAAACCTATCCCAATTAAAATATTAAGGGACACTGGAGCTTCTCAGAGTCTTTTATTGTCAGGTACTTTGCCTTTGTCTGAGGAGTCTTCTTCAAGTGAAAGTGTTCTTGTTCAGGGAGTAGAGTGCGGCTTTGTAAATGTTCCTCTTCATTGTGTAAATTTGGCATCAGACTTAGTTTCTGGACCTGTGACTGTTGGGGCAGTGACTTCTTTACCCATAGAGGGTGTTCATTTATTACTAGGCAATGACCTAGCTGGAGATAAGGTTGTGGTTAATCCACTTGTAACTGACAAGCCTTGTTTGGATCAGAAAGTTGATCCTGTCGAAACTGAAATCCCTGATTTGTACCCTGCTTGTGCAGTTACTAGAGCTATGGCAAAAAGAGCTCTTAAGAGTGATGTTGATCAGGATATTATTCCTTTAGCTGACACATGTATTGGTCAGTCTTTTGATGAGGTCACTTTTTCCTCAGGTATTGATCAATCAAATGGTATTGATCACAGTGATCCTCTTTTGGCAACTCATTCTCTTTGTTCTAATCAGGATGACAAACGACAATCCCTTGTCGTTGAACAGGAGCAAGATCCCGAGATATCTTGTTTGTTTCAGAGGGCTATTAGTGAAACTGAAGCCACACAAGTTCCAGTGTGTTACTTTGTGAAAAATGGGGTCCTTATGAGGAAATGGAGACCACCTAATGTACCCGCTGGTGACGAGTGGTCAGTGAGATATCAAATTGTTGTTCCTAAGTCATATCGACAGGAAATTCTTAATTTAGCCCATGAAACTCCTTTGGCTGGTCATTTAGGAGTCCGTAAGACTTATCACAAGATCTTGAATCATTTTTATTGGCCGAAACTCAAAAGTGATGTTTCTAAATACTGCAGATCTTGTCACACTTGTCAAATGGTAGGAAAACCCAATCGGAAGATACCTAAGGCTCATCTGCAACCTATTCCTGCATTTGATGAACCATTTAGTAGAATAATAGTAGACTGTGTTGGTCCTTTACCTAAAACCAAGTTAGGCAACCAATACTTGTTGACCATCATGTGTGCATCTACAAAATTTCCAGAAGCAATTCCTCTGAGAAATATAAAAACTAAAACTATTGTGAAAGCTTTGGTGAAGTTTTTTACACTTGTTGGCCTTCCCAAATCTGTCCAGTCAGATCAAGGGTCAAATTTTATGTCTGGAATTTTCCAACAAGTTATGCATGAATTAGGCATCCAACAGTTTAAATCTTCTGCCTATCACCCTGAAAGTCAAGGTGCTTTGGAAAGATTTCATCAAACTTTGAAGAATATGATTCGATCATATTGCTTTGATACAGAAAAGGATTGGGATGAGGGCGTTCATTTGTTGTTGTTTGCTGTTAGGGAATCAGTTCAAGAGTCGTTGGGTTTTAGTCCCTTTGAACTAGTTTTTGGTCATACTGTCCGTGGACCACTGAAATTATTGAAAGAGAAACTTCTTTCAAATGAAGATTCAAGGATTAATCTTCTTGATTATGTTTCTGATTTCAAATACAAGTTGTCAAAGGCCTGTGAAGTAGCAAGAACTAATCTTCACACTACCCAGTCAAAAATGAAATTAAGGTATGACAGAAATTCACAGGAAAGGAGTTTTAAACCTGGTGACAAAGTTCTGGCTCTCTTTCCCATACCTCAGAATCCTCTTCAGGCTAAATTTTATGGTCCTTATACCGTTGAAAAGAAAGTAAATGACTTAAATTATATCATTAACACTCCTGGGAGACGGAAACAGAAACAGTTTTGTCATATAAATATGTTAAAGGAATATTTTGACAGAGATAGCTCAGCTAATTATTCTGTTAGTTTAGTTGTACCTGTCCCACACAGTGAAGATATCAACGATGGAATACAATCAGACTATAGTGACTCTGGTATAACCAATCTTCGGAATTCAGAAATATTGAACAACCTAGACCAGAAACTTTCACATCTACAACAACAGGAAAGAAATGAACTAAAACAGCTATTACATGACTATGAGCACTTGTTTCCTGATGTTCCAACACGAACAAGTAAAATTTATCATGACGTTGACATTGTAGATTCTGCGCCTGTGAAACAGCATCCTTATAGGATGAATCCTCTCAAACAGAACTATCTGAAGAAAGAAATTCAGTATTTACTGGAGAATGATTTCATAGAACCAAGTAAAAGTAACTGGAGTTCACCATGTATTCTTGTTCCCAAGCCAGATAATACATTCCGTATGTGTACTGACTATAGAAAAGTCAACAGTGTCACCAAAACCGATTCATTTCCAATCCCAAGAATGGACGATTGCATTGATAAAATTGGAAATGCGGAATATGTCACCAAGTTTGACCTTTTAAAAGGATTCTGGCAAATTCCACTGACGGAAAGGGCAAAAGAAATTTCAGCATTTGTAACTCCAGATGGACTTGATCAATATAAAGTCATGCCGTTTGGAATCAAAAATTCGCCTGCAACGTTTCAACGTCTGATGAACATGATAACATTTGGTCTTGATAATTGTGACGCTTATATCGATGACGTCATTATCTACAACAACACATGGGAAGATCATTTGGAAACCATTCGAAAATTCTTTGATCGACTCAGCGATGCGAATCTGACAATTAATTTGAGCAAAAGTGAGTTTTGCCATGCTTGTGTCACATTTTTAGGACATATTGTGGGACAAGGTCAAGTTAAACCTATAGAAGCTAAGGTCAAAGCTATCTCTGAATTTCAAGTTCCAATTTGTAAAAAGCAACTGATGCGATTTCTAGGTATGGCTGGATATTATCGGAAATTTTGTTCCAATTTTTCCAAAATTGCTGAACCTTTGACAAGTTTATTGAGTAAGAAAGCCAAATTTTATTGGTCTGACAAGTGTCAGGAATCTTTTGACAAGTTAAAGGCCATGCTTAAGAATGCACCAGTTCTTTCTGCACCAAATTTTAGCCAATCATTTAAATTATCTGTTGATGCAAGTGATGTAGGGGTTGGTGGAGTATTGATTCAGGAAGACAAAAGTGGTGTGGATCACCCTGTGTGTTATTTTTCCAAAAAACTAAACAAGCACCAGAAAAAATTATTCCACAATTGAGAAGGAATGTTTGGCTTTGATATTGGCTTTACAGCATTTTGAAGTGTATGTTACCTCAGCTCTTTCTCCAATTATTGTGTACAGTGATCACAATCCCCTTACTTTCATCAACAAAATGAAAGATACAAATCGGAGATTGTTGAGATGGAGTTTGATATTGCAGGAATATAACATTGACATCAGACATATCAGGGGAAAAGACAATGTGATTGCAGATGCACTCTCACGTGCCTAGAAATGTAATATTGCTTGATGTAATTAAGTCCAGTATCATAAAACATGTTCTTATGTAATTTTGGTTATTATAGTATTAGATGTATATTCAAAAGAAAGCTTTATTATATAAATCTTTCTTTTTCTTTATGAGGGGAGGTGTTATGTATGATGTTTATATAATATTATAAATATTTTAGGAAATTATAAATGTGTCTTCACTTTAATATTTGCTTAAATCTTAATGTTATCATGAAAAACATGTTTAACTAGTGTCCTTGAATTAGGTTGTTTTGATCAATATGTTTTCTCAATTTGAAGGTCAAGGTTGATTTTTGTTTACAAGTAAAATTCCATTAAGATGACACACATTCTAGAACATTCTGTCATGTGACCAATCTTTATATATACCATGTTTGGTGGACATTTTCTCAGTTTTGACATTACCATCAGTCTTGTAAAGAGCTATTACAGTTGTGAAAATTCATTCCAAATTCTAAGAGAGGAATTATTTTAAATATTCATTGGATTATAACAGTGCTCATAAACTTTTGGATTTTGGATTTTTAATTGATGATTTTGGAATTTATGTGAACTTATATTCAGATATTTTGGAATACTTCATTTTGACATCAGCACATCAAGATTTCTAGTACATCAGGACTTTGGAGACCATTAGCACATCATAACATTCAAGGACACAGCCGTGAATTCGGAACATTCTATATTTAGGACTTGTGATTAGAACAATCATTCTTATTGGATTATAAGGATTTCAAAACACATTACTGTAAGTGACTTTTTGATTTTTCATTTTAATTATTAGTAATAAATTGCTTGTTGATTTTTTACTTGATTTGTTGGTTTCACTTTCTTTCTGTTACATTTTTCTTAGACCATAGAGTCGTAACAATATGCCAATGAAAAACTTTAACCAACGCCTTGACAAACAGTTGAGGACGACAACGCCGCCTCCGCCACCGGAAAATTGATTGTTGATTCTCGCTTCGCACTAAAGTGAGCTCGTAAAAAAATGGAAGAATTTTTCTTATCTGAATGGGGCTGTTCTCTTTTCCGACGACAAAATAGTGTAATCATAACATGCTTAATAGTCCAACCTGTTGTGTGTTATAGTTCAGTGCACAAGAGTCATTATAGAAGATGTTGTCATTTTCGAAATACTTATACACGTTGGGAGTTCAATAAAAACAATTATTATATCAGTTAAAAATAAATGAATCTTTCAGGCCTGCGTGGAATAATGCCTTGAGTCCATATGCTGACATCACATCATGCACGCACTGTAGCTCACACATGAAACTGACGTATGTCCACGATATGACATCAATGTTTACATACAAGGAAAGTTATATCGTACATAGAAGCATACAAAAATCGGACAACATATCCCAGTTAGGTAGAACGTAAATATTTTAGTCAACAGAGCATACATTAGTCCTAAACCACAGTGGTTAACTATTTGCACGTGAAATACTTCTTCTGCTTGTGCAGGGTGTTCTTGTACGGGTATGTATAATAAAATGTACAGAATCTCTATGAAAATAACTGTATATGGTTCAATGACGGACAAACGATTCAGCACAAAATCTTACGATAGCTAGCAGTAAGCTAGATAATAAGTTCACGAAATGCTTGAAAACCAGACAGACATTATTTCTTTGCAATCTGTATAAAAGAATACTTTCTTAAAGTATTAAGAAAGGCGTGATCCAAATATACGCTGTATCTTGAAAGAGTTAAATAACTAAATATACGCTGTATCTTGAAAGAGTCAAATAACCAAATATAGGCTGTATCTTGAAAGAGTTAAATAACCAAATATAGGCTGTATCTTGAAAGAGTTAAATAACCAAATATAGGTTGTATCTTGAAAGAGTTAAATAACAAAATATAGGCTGTATCTTGAAAGAGTTAAATAACAAAATATAGGCTGTATCTTGAAAGAGTTAAATAACAAAATATAGGCTGTATCTTGAAAGAGTTATTAAGCAGGTGAAGTTTTTAAATCTTACAATTGACGATGTTCTAGAAAGTTTACATACAGTCAAAGGAGTGTTGAATATGTGTTAAGGAACACGTGATCTTTAGAATAGATGTTTACATTGCCACATACAAAAAGAAAATCCATAGTAACATAATCTGAGGTACATTCACTAAAAAAAGATCTGTCCAATAATTTTGTTATCTTCTAGTTACCTCTTTTTATTCACGTAACTTTGATCTGTTATGCTGGTTTTGAGACTCAATTCTGTTAATTATATCCAACGTACTATACAAAGGCCATCAAATCCGTACTTTTCCAGATATGGTTTGACATTTCTAGGTCATGTAAACATATAGAGAATCTTACACGATTGTTCATTTCATATGACAGTTAGGAGACGAGCTGAATCATTCCTATCTTTGGAAAGCGGAAGATTACAATAATTCAATAAGCTTTATTAGTTTTATACAAATAGAACACAAATGTAAGACTGTATTCATCAGATGGCAAAACAACGGAGCGCGAGTAAAAATATCAACCTTTATTAAAAAGTTAGAAACTCAATCAGACACTTCTCAAGTTATATGTTAAATTTGTAACATCATATGGTGACACTTTATTTGGTATGATATTATGACGTAATATTTCCGTTTACATCCGGTTCACTCTTGATTGACTGTTTATATCTCCTTCATGAAGAGCAGAAGTTGAACAGGAATTTAAAGACGCTTAATCATAATATTCAGCGATTTTGATTTGTTGGGAAAGGTCGGTTCTAATATGCAGATGCAAATCTAAAATGCGAACAAGGACTATTTTAAAATGCTTACTCACAGTCTCTACTACCGCAAGCAGCGGAGTTTATACAAGTTAACAAGTATAATCTTCCCACAAAATCTTTTTCCCTCACATAATTGCAACGGATCAACTCTTTTTTCTTACCCTTATCTTGCACCTGATCTCATTCAGACTGATGGAAATTCAGCCGTCATCTTTACCAAAATTTATGACTTAGCTGAGTTAAGTGCTACAGGGTTGGCAAGTGTTTTGACAGCTTATAATTGTGGGCAGTAAATGTCGTCTAAAAAGTCTCTGCATTCGTATGTGTATAGAACTGGTCAGTCCTACATACATAGATTTGAATGGAACACAAGACTGGTTTGAAAACGTTTTCAAACCCACAAAAATGTTAGACTTATTAATATGTAGCCCATGGATAAAAGTGAGAAAGTTACATGTTGTTTAGCGATCTGCGATCTAATTCTTGCAATGACTATATGATTATGACTGTCTAATTCTTGCAATGACTATATGATTATGACTGATGTAGGAAGAAAACCTCCTTATAGTGGTAACAGATTGTTACTGGTTACTATTTTACAATTTCTTTTTCACTTTTATCTTAACGTCGCAATAACTTCACAGAGCGACACGTCGCAATAACTTCACAGAGCGACACGTCGCAATAACTTCACAGGCAGACATGTTCTTTATGAAACAAATTACATATTTTTCGCCCAGCTTTATTTTAAAGACATATAAAAAAGCGAGTTGTAATTGCGTGATAGGAATTTTAATTAATAGTTAGCTAACTATTATTACGAAATAGTTAAGTTGTAATTACGAGATAAAAATATGATTTTGACGTGGCAATAACAGGCTTCCGTACTATCCTTATCTGTTTCCATCACCTTAGATAATTGCACTCTGATTCAGATAATAAATAAATACATAAATAATCTGTAAATATACATCTATAAGCGCATGAAACATCTCAGAGGAGTCTTTGCCCCTTATTTTCTACCAAAATAACGTTAGCAATAAGATGCCTTTAAGATCACACCTTTCTCAATACGCAGTTGCACTATACATTGACGGTCAGACGTCGGGAATGGTATTCATTGGGACTCGTTCTATCTGACAGAAAATATAATGCTACTGAATTTCCAGCGTGTTTATGATATAAATACATCTTTGATCACATTACTTGAGACTGTTCGTAAAGCTCTAGATTTTCATAATTTCAAGTAAGAGCGGATATTCAAAATTTGCAGCAATTAATAAGTAATGCAGATACAAACTTGCAAAGCCTTTCCTCTCGAATGTAGGTTGATCTAGAAATTGAACTTTTTTTACTCTATACGTGATTTGTGTTCTAACATATACTACTTTATGACGATGGGGCCTATTAATGGAGGACCAAATTGGTACTCTGGCTTTTCCTTTCATTTATGTCTCATATTTCCTGGTAAATAAAGGTCAACAAACCATTGAGCTATTGACGATTTATCTCTGATAATTATAGGAAGAAGGATAAAATAATCCACAGGGGAAATCAAGTGAAAGCATTGTCACATAACTTCAAGCCAATAAAAATAAATTATCCTAGTAACTTATTATTACAAAACATTTAGGTTAACCGTGCCCCCCCCAAAAAAAAAAAAAATTGGTATATACGTTTAAAGCAATGGATAATTGAATTGCTGCTGTTCGTATATAACATGGTTAATTAATATGTCAGTGAAATGAAATAAAAGTTTGGTGGCTTTGAAGTTTTACTGGTGTGGATTTGTGGCTAAGTAACTTCTCATTCATCAAACCGTATATATATATATCATTGTACTTTGGCATATGTTAACTTCTCATTCGTCAAACTCTATACATATGTACTTCTGTACTTTGGCATCTGTTAACTTCTCATTCGTCAAACTCTATACATATGTACTTCTATACTTTGTCATACGTTAACTTCTCATTCGTCAAACTCTATACATATGCACTTCTATACTTTGTTATACTTTAACTTCTCATTCGTCAAACTCTATACATATGCACTTCTGTACTTTGTCATACGTTAACTTCTGATTCGTCAAACTCTATACACATATAATTTTTTGTACTCTGGCATATGTAATTTGTTTTTAAACAGATGTAAAAATCTGTTCGACGTGTTGATTACATGGGGCTTGTGCGCCGATCCTCCTCCTACCTCTAAATGAATATTTGTAATAAAATTTGCAATTTCCGCAGAGACTCGGATGCCTAAACCAATTCAGTTTAGTCCAACTTCTTCCTATCTGGGGCTAAGGTAAATTAATCATAATGAGTGCATATTTTCACTCGTATTGGCAGATTGTATGTTCTCAATCTGCACTTTTCTATGTAGTCTGGAGTTGTTTGAAGTTATATTAGTCTTGCTTTCCATGCTTTAATACTTTTTCTTCCTCCATTGCTATTTGTTTTGATCTATGTATTAAAATCGTTCAAATGAATATTGCTGAGTTTTTTGTCCGCAGTATTTGATAACATAGCACGGATAGGAGGTTATTGAACGTTACTCGTTAGCAGTGCATTTCTCTCTCGTCAGACAAAATCTGTTTTGCTTACTATTTAATAGTTGTAAAAACTCTTATGTTCATAATCTAATATATCATCTTCTTGCAAAGTGTGATTTGTTATAGAATCGTTCTCTATGAGAGATTAAGGGATGCGTGAACTTTGGTTGCAAATACAAAAATTTAATCTGTGTCATGAAGATTACTATCCTGCACTTGCTGCCGTAACTGTCTTCAATGGAAGAAAATAAACAGACGCTCTCTCTCTCTCTCTCTCTCTCTCTCTCTCTCTCTCTCTCTCTCTCTCTCTCTCTCTCTCTGTGCTTTATTTGTTTTTATTTCTCTCTCTTGGAAAAAATCAAGCATTTCTCTGACGTAGAGAAATTTTCTTACAATTTATACGGTCACAATTCTTGGTTGAGGTCATTAGTATTGAAAGTAATATAATAATGTTTTGTTACTAGAGACCATACTTATAGATTTAAGGAGCAGCAGATCTAATCTGGGATGATAATTGATCTCAATGAAAATGTCGTTTTCGGTTTAATGGCAGGGTATGGCCAATTTGATCTCTACGCCTAATACATACTGAACCTAAAAAAGAATGTCTTTACACCTCTAAAAGACAACGACTCGAAATATTTATGTTATATGACCGCATTCGAAATAAATTGTAAAACATTTTGCGATTTAAGAAAAAATGACAGTTTTGGTGTACAATTTTACCAATTGTCCAATCACCGAAAGAAAAGATCAAGTCTAATAAGATATATTTTCACAGTATTTGGAATGGAAATGATCAAATCTTTTACTTGTATACATAGATCCCTCGAAGGATGTATCTCCTTGATACATTTTTTAATTTATTGTTCGGTTTTCGTATCCCAAATCAAGTTATAAACAAATATTACAAAACCAGCAGAGAAGAACAAAGCAGAAAAGGAAATAGCAAAAGTTCTATTTTTTTCTTGTTAGTATAGGCCTATAATACAGAGTTCAAAGAACAGTAATTGTTAGTATAGGCCTATAATACAGAGTTCAAAGAACAGTAATTGTTAGTATAGACCTATAATACAGAGTTCAAAGAACAGTAATTGTTAGTATAGGCCTATAATACAGAGTTCAAAGAACAGTAATTGTTAGTATAGACCTATAATACAGAGTTCAAAGAACAGTAATTGTTAGTATAGGCCTATAATACAGAGTTTAAAGAACAGTAATTGTTAGTATAGACCTATAATACAGAGTTCAAAGAACAGTAATTGTTAGTATAGGCCTATAATACAGAGTTCAAAGAACAGTAATTGTTAGTATAGACCTATAATACAGAGTTCAAAGAACAGTAATTGTTAGTATAGGCCTATAATACAGAGTTCAAAGAACAGTCATTGTTAATATAGGCCTATAATACAGAGTTTAAAGGACAGTAATTGTTTCACAGAGCATCAAATGAACATAATAGTAGAAGTAATGAGAGTCAAGGTTATATTTTTGTGAATTTTTCGTATTACATTGGCATGATATTGACGGTCTGGTAAACTGTGTGAGGTTTTTTGGGGGGTGGGTGAGGGTGTTTTGGCCTTTTAATAATTTTACATTTATAACAATATGACAACAAAAGCAAGAATAAGCTAAGATATAAAAATCGCCTTTTATACCCGTGGGCTAAAAATGAATCAAACTAGCCTTTTATACCCGTGGGCTAGAAATGAATCAAACTAGCCTTTTATACCCGTGGGCTAGAAATGAATCAAACTAGCCTTTTATACCCGTGGGCTAGAAATGAATCAAACTAGCCTTTTATGCCCGTGGGCTAGAAATGAATCAAACTAACCTTTTATACCCGCGGGCTAGAAATGAATCAAACTAGCTGGTACAATATTTTAAACCAAGCTGATGAGCTAATATTCTGCTTGCAAGACACCGGCGTCGAATAATAGGATGTTGAAAATATGCGACTTCTAGAAGAATTTTGTTATAGTGGTATTTGCATCTAATGTTACCGGAACTTCAATGCTTCCGCCAACATACTTTGTTCTGTCTTGAGGACAATCGTTCGTCTGATAGGTACGTGCTAATTTGAAGTCTTTCGTGTTCCTGATTTTACTGAGGCTTGTGTGAAATTGTTTTGTTCATATGCACGATTGATGAGGATCACGAGATAAATGTACGTGCATTCAAAATAGTTTGACAAGTTGATTTCCAAAACTCATACTCAAAGGATTTACAAACAACAGATATAATTAATTACAGCAGACATTCAACATAGATCAGACTGATGGAAAATTAGAACATACAAATTAACATATGGAAAATTAGAACATACAAATTAACATATGGAAAATTAGAACATACAAATTAACATATGGAAAATTAGAACATACAAATTAACATATGGAAAATTAGAACATACAAATTAACATATGGAAAATTAGAACATACAAATTAACATATGGAAAATTAGAACATACAAATTAACATATGGAAAATTAGAACATACAAATTAACATATGGAAAATTAGAACATACAAATTAACATACGGAAAAAGTCAAGCTGAATACAGACACATTCAGTTCCATTTCGGGTCTCAAATTATGATTCCCATGTCGTGCCATAATACTACATGGCATTATCCACAACGGGGATTGCATTTGATGGGATTTCGCTGTTATCTTTAAGAGGAACAAATGTTAGCAATAACACTAAGTGTTCTTTTTATGAATAATTACTTTAACGATTACTTTTCAATAGAAAAAGAATTCAATCATTCCGTGCATAATATGTATATAGTTGCATGTCTTTACATTACACACTGGGTATTTAAAATTGATTTGAAAAATAGTCCCCTAAAGAATTTGTATGTTTAGTCTTAAAAAACCGTCATGTTTGAATACATTTTTTAAAAAAAATTCATTTTCGAGTTATGATTTGATATATGACAAGGAACCATAAACTGCCTTTCACACGTCTTGATTTTTGGTGGGTATGTAGCACAATATAGCAAATACAATGCCTTACAACATCTCAATAAAATAACTTTTGCTGTCACATAGTCGTATCATGGATACAATATCACTGTATTACATCCGATCTAAAGATTTGATGATTTAAATGACTTTGTGTTGTACGCTATTATTTTATTGATGCCTTTTACAATAGTAGGGTTTCTGTAATTGAAAAGCAATTATTCATAAGAGTTCTAAAATTAATGGACATTATTTAGCAATTTCTGTAATTGAAAAGCAATTATTCATAAGAGTTCTAAAATTAATGGACATTATTTAGCAATTTCTGTAATCAAGTAATCATCCTCGCCAACGAACACTTTTCTCTGTGGAAATTTCTTTTCTACGAGGTTTGTGTGGGCGGTAAAAATAAAATAAAAAAACAAACAAACACGTGCAAAAAGGTTTTACATTTTCGTACTTGATGAAGAATAGATGAATAAATGAAAAGAAGATAGAAAGCTCAAGTTTCAAACCAACAGACTTTAACTCTTTAGAACTACATTTTAAGATTCAAACATTTGGTTTTGAAGTGTTAAAGTACATGTATATAGGGTTGAACGATAGAATGTAAATGACAAGTCCAACCAGTCTAGCATTCCTCCTCCGCTATTCAAAGTTGCTTTGTTCAAGAGTAGGAATTCAAGCTTTTTAAATGCAAAGGATTCTTTTAAAGAAATATCCACGATATTGTATGACGTCTTCTAAAATTAATTTCCGATTGCCGATTTCCTGCCGGTCTTTGATATAGACGATATTATCGGACTACCACATGAACTATATACCATTCAGTGTGAATCTCCCCTGATTTAACTTAGCTGAACCGTGGATTTAAAAATTTAAACATATCACCTCTGGTGTGCTGCAATTGCGCAGGAGGAATCTGTTAACAGGTCACTGGACACTTAACAGGTTCAGCAGAGCAGGTATGGCCGATCGTACACAAAGATTTGATAGAAAAATATATAGTGCACCAATAGCATGGAGCATCCTAATTTATTTTAAACTATTTTGGTGAAATTGTGAAATGTTAACGCATTTAACATTTGTAAAAAATATATATATATATTTTCACAAAGCTAAGGGTCCAAGCAACTTGGTGTTAGTATTGCTATGGTCATTACTCGCATTACAGAAACAATGAAATATCCGGGATATAATTTGCGGTTACACCAATTTACGTTTTAAAAAAAAACCCGATGGCGCTATGGCTCCTCCCTTTGTAGGTCAATACCAAATAGTTTACAACATCATCAATCAAGTTAAAGCCGACTGTACGAAACATCAAACGTTATCATTAATTCCATTAGAAATAGTTATGTAAACTTTTGTAATTTCAACGCTTTTTTATGTTTATTGTTTGTCTTTTCTCTGTTTTGTGTTTGCCTTTGATAAAGACTCAATGAGAGTCGAAAGCGCTTAGACTAGTTAAAAACTAGTTTTGAACTGTTCGTTGTCAGTTTATTGCATTTATCTTAATCAATCTCTGACACACGCGATCCCTTGCTGGATCCAGTGCACTTGAAAGAATTGTTATTCGCCATATGATTTGTATTATATATATATATATATATATATATATATATATATATATATATATATATATATATATATACCCAAATATGGGTCATTGCATAGAAGAGTATTGCAAAATGTAACATTGTCATTAATTGTCCATATATTAATAGCAGATAGAACAATTAAAAATTCATCAAATTTGAAAAGATTGAAGATTATAGACGCCTCTTATAAAACCCACTAACAAAAGTACATTTTGGAGAGCGAATTTTGTTCACTACGACACAATTAGTAACATTACATCGGTTTTCCGGAAAAGAACGCTGCACGACTGTGTTATAGCAGGTCGTAATCGCTACAGATTTCTCAAATTCTCGAATACTTTTCGTTGCTTTTATCATTTCTTTCACAAGACTGCTATTGCAATCATCAAAAGTTTATAAGATTTGTTGTTTTCATTATTTAATTAGAGACAAAAATCGAGACCATGTCAACGGATTCCCAACGATACACCCTGGTAAAAAGTGACATTATATATCGAGGACCTCATAATGCAATGATCACGTCATTTAGAGATTCGCATTTAGCGTTGGTTTTAGAACATCGGGCTTGCTTGAGGTATAAATAGCAAGATAGTTTAATTCCTGTCATCACATGATTGCACACACTATACATTGATAAATCATTTTTCGATTTTAATGTACTGGATAATAAGGTGGTTTTACAAACCGATATCCCTGATGAGTCATTGTGGCACTACATTTATTAACTTTATGTGAAAAGGGCATATGTAATGACAAATAAATCGCAACATTCGTGAATGACAGCTATAGCCAAATATAGTCACCATCTAAGGGGTTACTTGAATCTGGTCCATGAAGGATGCCAGGCTCAACAAAAATAAGCCGTATGGTTTGTCAAGTGTGCCTGCAGAAAGAAAATGGGGAGATTAATATAATTATTAGAGATTTCGCGACCGAAGCATCTTGCATGTAATGCATTACAAACATGGCAAACGATATGAATATACCCAAACTCCAATAGCACTCGTTAACTCCAGCAGAAGTTCCATAATATTTACAGAGTCATTATATACACTGGGTTTAGCTAATTATTTCACTCTGGATAGTAGTAGTAGTACCAAAAACTGATTTGCCTTTAAATGCAATAACACGAATAAAGTAAGTCAAAAGTGCGGATATTTGCGATAGCTTATAACTGCACTAATATTGAAGATAAGACTTTTAATTGGGTAACATTTTATTTTTTATTGTAAATTTTACCATGAATAAAGTAGTCATGCATATATTTTCTCCGAAAAACCACCGTTAATACCCTTTTCCCTACGATACATTCTGTTAACCTTGAGACTCTCTACCTGGTGTAACGATTTGTAGACATGATTTATGTCAGACTTTCCACGTAATTGCGATGTTCTATATCTCCCCTTTCTCTTCATTATACATGTCTGAAAAGAGGTTCCCAACCTTAAATTATTATGATAATATCAAAGCACTTTATCGGCAATCTCATACAAGTTATTATTTTTTCTATCGATGTATTGGTTTAATATTTGTGAAAAATGTACTTGGCCACGCAGATATCGCAATTGACCTATATTTCCAATTTAAGTAGGTTGATTTAGTTGCATGTCCTCAAGGTACACACAGCTAAGTGAGCACCTTCGGTACTTATGCGCATTTTACAGCTACCAACTGCTATTTTCAACTGTACTGAACTTTTTTTAATAGTTCTAAACGTTATCAAGTTAATAAAGTTTGCGATATAGTGAGAGGCTGATGAATGAACTCTCACAACACGGATCACATTGTTGTCAATCATTGGGGTAACCATCGAAGATTGTTGTTTATGGATAAACATCTGAAAAGCCCCGACTTTAGTCACGATCCACAGCGGATATCAAATAAGAGGAGAGAGTGATTACACTTCTTGGTATGTACTAAGTAGCACAGTTTAGACCTCATTCTCGTATTTTTACGGGTAGATAGGGTCAAAATGACATTTAAGGAGTTAGAATTTGAAATATACTGGGAAAATTTTAAGCAAAATTTTGTTGAGAAACCTTGGCAGGGTTGCGTTGTATTTGTTCCATATTAAACCAAAACGAGGGGGTGGGGGGGGGGTGGCACTGAGGGTGGTGGTGCTAAGTGACTCATTTGAACAGGCGATCAAGGATATTAATAACGGTTGAATAGGATTTGAATAATATACATGAATGAGTCAATCAAGTTTAGAAGTGGATTTCGCTTTTCCATCAGAAAAAGGTTGTTTCATTTAATAATCATAAAAGATATCCGACACTTGATAATTGTTCCTAAGTATATAAAAATTCGTAAGGCATCATATATTGTATAAAAAAAACGCTTACCACATGCGTCCATGTTATTTTGCTTCCAATACATTCATCTAAGACACTATTAGATTTTTTTCCCCTGAAATATATGTACTGGGCCGTATATTCGTATTGCAACAATTGTGAATATTATGAACTGACAATACTTTTAGTAGTTTGGATGTGTAAATATGATCGATCGTGGTTCCAATGACGTTTACAGCATCCGAATGAATTACAAAATACACATGAATGAAGGTAATGAAATGCGGGTTCAATGTATAATTAGCACTGCAGGACATCCAACGCAATGACAAGAATTTGAAGCCGATCAATATTTTTAATTACAGATATGAATTAGTCGTAGAGGTAAGATAACACTTTTACAAAACGGCTGAAGTAATCACTTCAAAATCTGCGTCCAACTTAATTTCACAACTACTGTGCAATGTGAGTCGTTTATGCTCGACGGTACTTTAAGAAAGATTGACTCTAAATCAATTACAAAATGCCTCATCCGGGTCTTCTACCTCATTCAGGGTTTCCGCTCATCCGGCCTTCCCAGCGATATACAATTCAGTAATCAGCTGTAATATAATAAATCTGATCTAATCAATAATGCAGAAATAACAATTTCTTTTACATAATATCTTTATTTTCTTTATGATATAATTACAAAATATGATTATGTGGCTGAATAGTTTCAGTAATCACCAGCATTTTATTATAAATATCCATCCTACATGTCAGCAACTTTGTGTCGAATTGTCACATGTTCTATATAAAAACACAGCTTCTTCTTGTGTTGTGTTAGTCTAACAACTCACATCTTGGTTCATTTCTGATGAAAGGTCGCCCTGGAAGAACTTTATGTCTGGGATGCAGAGACATTCCAAATGTGCTAGACTTGTATCAATTCCTTTTTTCAATACATTTTCTCGCAAGATTTCTATTAAATTTTACTTTTGCCCCTACAGTCCTATAGCAGAATACAGCGTTATTGAAGGGAACTAAGTAAGTAATGTCGACACATGAAGCTAACAAACAAAACTGTTGAGGGAAAATATATTTAAAAGGGGACTTGCTGCAAGTCTACGATTAAATTAAAAACATTTTCGGCTATTAGACCTGCCACATACTTCTCATATTACTTACTGTCGGATTCAAACAAAACTCGTATTGTTACATGGAATTGATAGTTGCTGCTTTAAAAAAAAAACACACACACACACACAGACACACACAAAAGAAAAACAGATTGTAAATGATAATATAAGAAGAGGGAATTGTGTAGGAATTTAGTAATTTATAGCAAAGACAATGATCTATTTTTTTATATTCCTGTTACTTTTAAAACACGCCTTTTTTGACATGTGGAATGTAGAGGTATTTTCAAATTTACCTAATCATTCAGACAGTAAACTTTGTGAGTGATTAGGAATAATTTACACTTCAATAAATACTCATTTAATCCTTATAATTCAGATTTTCATCCTTTCTGTCGTAACATTGGCCAATTCCATCATCAAAGTAACTGATGTTAGGTAACGCGTAGTTTTCTTGTATTAGTCTCCTCACATTCTGCCAAAATGTCTAGCTCCATGTTCGCTAGCCCACGGTCGTCGATCCACTTCGTTTGTCGTAGATGTGGAACTAAGTGTATCAACTACCTTTGGCAAAAGAAGATGACCTAGCCCGTACAGAAACACAACACAAGAGTTAATTAGGGTTACATAATTGTTTATTGAGCAAATATACTTAACACGTTGAGCATTCATTAATCTTGCTTTCTACCCATTATTCCGATCTTTCAAAAAAATCGTGTCCATTTTTAGTAAGATACGCTCATTTTACGGTATATGACCATGACCCTAAATAAAAACTAATTGAAACACGATGTCGAAGCAAATATGCAGTAATATGTGTAGATAAAGACTGCCATATGCTTTGTTTTGCTACGTAGGTGAGTGTTTGGGTTAAGGAAGGACTTGCAAATATAATGTTTGAAGTTCTAAATGGAGCTTTTGTCCAGGGATGCACAATTTGACCTGAAGTCATGGGGGCTGTGTGTCTTCTTGTTGTTATTGTCATGTTGTAAGGTGTTGATACAGGCAAATGCTTGACCGAAAAGCACTGAAAACCGATTAGGAATCGACAGTAGACCCCAGAATTTACAGATGTGTAGAAACTTGCAGATTAGTGTCATGTGACCGTTAACAGCCAATCAAATGGAAGAAAACGCAGTGAATTCATAACAGTTAGAATTATTATAGTACGAATGGTCCGTTTTATCGTTTTCTTCTAAGAATTTCAAGCTTGCAGCGTATTTGACAGACTCGTCAACTTCAACAATAAAGTGTTTCCGAATGAAAAAAAAATGCCTTGTCATAAAGTGACTGTGAAGGATAACTACATGATAGCTGACATGAACATGTTCAAAAATATGTAAAGTTTCGCAGCTGTTACATGTTTATCGAAAAGTAAAGATGAAGAAACATAAAAACTGTAACTTCTTTTAGTACCATTCAGCATTTGGTCATATATTTTTTTTATTCTATGCTATACTTAACATGTTACGTATAAGTTATTTTTGCCTTTAAATCATTTCTTTCTAGTAAAATTTAAAATGTTGTGTACTAGTTAACATGAATTTGGATATATCTTTGAAAGTATCCGAACTTTTTATATCGGATACATTTCGATATTATTAACTTCCCCTGAATTCTGTCAACATAGTAAAAGGGGAAACTAATACACTACTGCCTAATTTAGGTAAATCTATTAAAAAAAATAAATTAAAAAAATATTGATCTTTTTCATGACATAATTATTCCATCAAAAAAGAGATGTTGTTTTTCAGAACAATGGGCAATTACCCAATAATGACTACTATGATTATGCCTTGTGCTTCATCTCCTTCGCCAAATAATTGGAATACAATAATCGCTACACCAGGTCTTCTTTTTTCACTCTTCCCTTTTCTTGCTTGATAAATCGATGACTTCATTCAACTTTTTTTCAAATAGATAAGATGAATCGATATGAATAATACCTTACATCTTAATCCTTGCTTGTGGCTTCAACTCATGTCAGAATATGTCTGCTAGACTACTTTTCTTCCTCTCTAAGATATTCAGATGCATGGGTCTGTTCATCTGCGCTTCGTCTTCTATTCATGCATATAGCCCGATCGGATTCTTTGATTAATTGAAACTTCTCACGTTCTAAGACAGCACGCTCATTATTAGGGGAAAAATTCGAAAACATGATTGAGAGGGTGAAGACCACACAAAAGGCCACGACGAATTTTATAATTAAAGCACGTATTTTATTTGAAGATTCCTGTGTGGTTTGCATTTTTATTTAATCCAAGACGACAGATTTCATCCTCTGTAAACCAAAGAAATGACGCTTCATGCTGAATCTTTTCCTTGCTCCTTTTTTCGTGTGTGCCTTATCAGTGCAATTTACTTTTACATGGCAGATGGAGAGAAGCTTGATTTTCAAATTGATAATACAAAGATGCTTAATATATTAAACGACAACAGTCCTTTTTGTCTTCTATTGACATCTCTCTCTCTCTCCCTCTCTCTCTCCCTCTCTCTCTCTCTCTCTCTCTCTCTCTCTCTCTCTCTCTCTCTCATATTCACTGTGATAAATCAGACAATTTGCATCCTTTCACGCAAATTAAAAGCATCGATAAAGGTCATTAGAGTGCCGATTTCATTTCTCCAAAATGAATGATTTTTCTCCCGTAATTACGCGAGACGCGAGAAGAATATGAAAATAAACAGGCCACTCTGTCCGAAAGGTTTGTGTTCCACATTCGGACATTACATGCGATATAAAATCTCAGAACAAAACACATCCTAACAGTAAAGGGAGATTATTTAAGACAAAACGTATTGAAATCATAGAGCCAAGATATTAAATACAGAATATGTACCTTTATATTGCAAAGTAATATTTTACTAGTCTTGCACTATTTTCATTTCCTAAGACGACATTATCTGATAGTTTGTAACTGTTGTTTCAGTAGGTAAGTGTTATGCACATACATAATAAGTACTTCCGATTGAGTGATTTGAAAATTACGTAGAAATGATTGCATTCGAAAATCATATAGACCTAGAGCAATGGATGAATTTCTGATTTTAAAGATTTAAATTTGAGTCAAAAGTCTTGTAGATTCTTGTTTTGAGTCATTGGGTCCCGTTGGATTTCTCTTCCAGTAACCAAGCCCTGTTATTGTTTGTACTAATTAATTCCCACCGGAGGGACTTTTATCTCCTTACCTGATGATCATCTTATTTCACGCCAAATGCTATTTCTTCAAATAATAAAGATTTATCATTTTGTGATTTATGAACCGTTGTCTTTGATGCTTCGCGTTCCTCCAAGACACTATTACAAGCGGCATTTCATCTCTATCCAATAAGTGGTATTTTCTTAGAAGTCGAAGATGTAAAGTGTCATAATTCTGATTAAAACTATTGAGTGAGATCTGTATAGATCTGCTTGCTAATTCGTAAACTGAAATTGTAAGCACTGATAATCCATTTATCTATGAGACACAAAATACAGACATATTCGAAAAAAACACCTGTAAAACTATGCAGAGCGAAAGAGAGAAAGACAAATAAGACCTCCTCCTTAATTATGGATGATACCCGGTAAGTATTATATGTGTATATTGTAACAGATATGCATATATGTCTGATAAATGTCCCGAGCTAGAAAATGTGGACATCGTTAAAATCAATCGAGACATTCCTGATGATGTCCCTGCCATGTCAATTCATATTACTAGCGGAACCCATAAATTTGTGATGAAAATCAAAATACTCTACAGTTACTAATCTAACATGATCGGTTTTCTGTATCGAGCAATTCAGTTATGAAATAGTATCTAATAGATTGCCTCGGATTCCCCCATTACTATTTGATACGTCAGAATGGTCCGATAGTCGGTATGTGTGACCGAAAAAGTATTTCGGCAGACAATATTGGATTCCCAATGTTAGAGAGGAATATTAAATTCAGGCTTAGCTACTTTTGGTCATAAACTGTGTGCTTTTGTAGAGAACCAATCTGTCCTATATATACATTTTATTTCAAACAATGCATGCAAGATTGTGCTAATGGAACATGGGACGAGATTAGATGGACAAAGCATTTCACAACATATGTTTTAGTACCAGTTTTGACTTCTGTGAAGTCAATGAAATTACCATTACTGGATATCTGGGATCTCCATGATCATTGTTTCTATGACTGTATGTTTTTGAATTCAGGTTCAGTACAAATATGGATATCTGAGTAATGTAGTGGAATTTATTTAAGCTTCTCGAACTTGAAAAAGATGTTTTAATATTATATAGGATAGTGCTTCAACCGTATAAACATGATACTGAAATTGTAACAAAACAATTACTCACGAGGAATCCAGACGAAAAGAAGAACACTCGTATATATGTAATATATACCATATTGTTCTTTTAGGTATTACGTTCACAAACTGAATATTAACGAGACTTCCTCGTGTACATGTCAACCACATGCGACCAGACGAGAAAGCTTTTAACTTAATGCATTTGTTTTTAAGGAATGATCTACTAACTGTACAATGGGTAATCACACCTTTATGAAGAATACAAAATTAATAACTAGCAAAATGTATACATTCAAATGAAATAATCTACATAAAGTGCTGAATCATTACTCAGGGTTACCATTATTTAATGGTTATTAATATCAATAGAAAAAAGTATTAAAGCTCTGCAAAGCAAACTAAGCGTCTGTTATTTTGATCGCACAATTTCAAGTCATATTTAAAACTAAAACTGAAATGTTTAAAACGATGCTTTAATAGCAGGATCTAGTAAGATTTTATTTCTTTCGCAACTAATAAACTATCCCGAAGTTATGTTCAGAATTGTATACAAAAAGTTAGCGTTACGTATATTTTAGCAACCAAGGTAAAGGACATAAATTAAAAACAAGTATATCTAACACGGCCAATATATATATATATATATATATATATATATATATATATATATATATATATATATGTATATATATATATATATATATATATATATATATATATATATATATATATATATATATAACTCAAAGCGGTAAAGTTTGTAAATATGTAGTTATTGGAATATAATGTGTGTGACAGTTTCGATCCTTCGCATGCTTTATCCTTAGAAATGTGGGGGCCAAAACCTCTACCTCTTACCCTCCCCCCCCCCCCCGTCCCGATTGAAGCAGATTCACCTTACCCCTTAGCACCCCCTTCCCCAATTGCCGCAAATTGACCGACTCTTGAACAATGAAGAAAGTTAAACTTCGTTCATCCAATATCCATCATTCCATCTACTATTCCACCCATCCATCTATCCATACACAGGTCTATCAATCTATACATCCATCAATTCAAACAATCGTTCATAATTCACTGTTTCTTTCTTCCAAACTATCGAGATACAAGTCATTTGAATAAATTTATACTGCATCGAATTGTGAAATTCTCCCTAATACACAACATGTCTAAGTACCATAAATATACCCACAGGAAGAAGCATGATTCTCCAAGATAACCAGTTATTACACCTTACACCCACGTGCTTCTCAAGGACTGTATTGAATCGTGTAATTCTCCCCAGTTCACAACATCTATAACTGCTATAAATACGCCCACATGGAAAAAAATGCTTCTCTAGGATAACCAGTAAATACCCCCGCGGGAAGAAACATGCTTCTTCTTCTAACACCTTACCCCTGGGGGAAGAAACATGCTTCTTCAGGTTAATCAGTTAGTACACCTTATTTTTGAAACAATAAAAAGGGAGGTCTTACGAATCCATGCAGGACCAACTAAGAATAATTATGTGATTTTTTTTTTATTTTTTATTTTTTATTTTTTTATTACGATTTCCAGAAATCTGACTGGTCAGGACCATTTGAATTTATTCGGTTCACACCTGTATGAACTGAAAAACAAAATCTCACTGGTACTACTTTTTTCGGACCATTCGCAGAGAATCTTGCGTAAAATAAATTGCAAGCAAATGTTTGTTGACATCGACTAGGAGGGCAGTATCAGACGTTGTACCTTCTGTGAACAGTATTAAAAAAAGATGCGGTGAATAACGATTTTTAATTCTACATGAAAAGCTTTGAAAATATACAGATAAAAGTTTGATTGATCAAATATTTTAATAATATGCACAGAGAGAGAGAGAGAGAGAGAGAGAGAGAGAGAGAGAGAGAGAGAGAGAGAGAGAGAGAGAGAGAGGTCTTGACATTCCAGAATATTCTCCTCCAAGTAACATTTTAACAAGTAGATATACATTTTAACAATTTTAAAAACGTCTGGTAAGATCATGGTGAGTAGATTATTAAAGTGTTTTATTTATGACATTCTGCCCTAAAGAAACTTTATAAAATTACACATTCTGTTGAGTTCCAATTGCAATTTAAACAAATCGCTTTTTATAGGTTTAAGTTTAAGCATTTCCTTTTATAATTGGTAGCTGTCCTTGTTCGAAAAGTTGGACGAAAAAATCAGCTGAAGCGTTGTTGCAATTCATTGAGAAGTGCTGCAAGTGTTTTGGGAAAGAAGTTATTGTCAATGAACCCCAATAAAGCGGCAGAGTAAAAATGTAACTGGATAAATCGTAACGTTGAAGTCTAGCCTGATTATTTATTTCATTAAGTAAACCTGGACCTAGTTATTTATCGAGATTTGCAGCCTGACAATCTCTCTGTCTGTCTGTCTCTCTCTCTCTGTCTCTGTCACTCTGTCTCTATCTCTCTCTCTCATATCAGCCTGGCAATCTCTGTCGGTCTGTCTGTCTGTCTCTCTCATATGCTGCTAATCAGAAAAAAAAACATTTATTTAATCGATTTGAATTCTATGCGACAATTCAATTTTGCCAGTCCATCCGGTCACTCGTGTTTGCATCTTTCTCTTTCTATTTTTTTTAAACAAAAAGCATTCTTTATTGATAGTAATCACAAGCACTCCCCCTTCTTTTCCTTTTTCGGAGGTTTGTTATCAGCTGTTATCAACGCAAATTGGTGATTTTATACTGGGCATATTTATCATTTTGTACTTTGGTCTCATGTCCACAC
The DNA here is from genome assembly GCA_029931535.1 of Margaritifera margaritifera. Classification (NCBI taxonomy): domain Eukaryota; kingdom Metazoa; phylum Mollusca; class Bivalvia; order Unionida; family Margaritiferidae; genus Margaritifera; species Margaritifera margaritifera. The sequence continues at coordinate 1,287,786 of JAQPZY010001374.1, forward strand.
ACAATGACGACTCCTTCTACTCCCACCCTTTCCCCCAACCCTCCATCCCTCTCTCTCTCTCTCTCTGTGTATGCAAACTCTTTCTGTTAGATATAACCCCATATAAGACCATATAATTGTCACTAATCATATATATTGAAAAGTTACGGAAGCAAATAATTTTGATAAGCGAAAGTTGTACGTTAACTGTGGTTTGCGCTAATCGTTAATTTCGACATTGCCAAATATGGGCACAGGAAATTAAAAAAAAATGGAAACGATCTTGCACTTTTAATCATGTGCGCATTCATTCAACATGGATTTAATTTTGTTTAAATTGACTTACTTGTCGGAAAGAGGCTGTAGGTATGATGATTTTACCGACTTGGGGTCAATTTGTGCCAGGCTGCCAGGAAACTGCTGGCCGCTTACTGATGACTGTATGTAAAGTACAGACGTCGATCGCTATTTTTAATATATTCATGCACTGGAAAAAAATGGCTGTTAGAATGAATATATTTAATGGATCATTTCGACAGCATTCCAGTTATTCTGTCGTTTATAGGTGTAAAATTTAATTGTAAGGACTGACCTTTTTTTTACAGTTCAGTAAGGTCCGAATCGAGAAAAACTGTGTAAGCTTTTGTATGATCCGCAACGTGAATTCGTAGTTTGCACAGCGCTTCTTTCGGTCCGTACTTCACTGAAGTTTTAAAAAGTAATTGGTCGAATCTTAACTGAAGAATAGAAAGTATATACATTTATATTTATTATTTATAACAATTGGTTTTGTATGCACATTTTGGACGTTGCTTGTTTTCTCCATTTAATACACGCACAGGACGCACAGACAGTAATGTGCAAAACTTTTTTTTTACTTCACACACGGAATATACAACATATATTATAATGTTTTGTACCACTTCTCTCACACGAAGGCAGCAAATGGTCCAGTCAGCATTTTTAGTGTCTCAGTGCTGTGCGTTACATTTAGATAAAGGAAATACTTCTGAATCAAAATATTCCCGATGTCAGTATATGTTTTTGGTTATAAGCTTACCTGGGTGCTTCATTCAGAGATTTGAAATATATATCTATAGAATAATATTATTATATTTGAAGCTTCGCATGCATGTTGAGAAAGGCTTTAAATTGCGGGAAACAACATGCCTGAATGTGGGTACACTTGTATCCATTTCGTTGAAAGTTTAAGATGTTTAAAATTTGGACAATTTTTATCCCTTGAAACGTTTAAGATGCTTGAAACAAATTTACATTGCAGACGTAGAAACTTTGTTCCCAGTTAAATCAAACAAAAGCGGATGCACATTTAAAATCAAGAAGACTGCAAGGTTCCATGATAGTGGTGGAGGCTTTAGTGTGGTAGTTGGCTTGCGTTTAAAGGCACCGCAGCACAACAATGACTATTTAGTGCTGACGCAATGGGAGCAAAATGCATTGACGCAACACAACAGCTGACCCAGGCTGGTCCGGGTATAAATCAAACTCGAGACCATTGGGTTGTGAGTCAGGCCCTCTACCACTGAGCTACCGTGGCTCCATAATTCCCTAATGTGGTAGAATACTGTCATTCCACCACTTACGTGCAAGGGCCCCTACCAGGAAGATACGAGAAAGGGCTTAAACAACGTGAAGGAAGAACTACAAGAAAAGTAAAATAATTTATAGAATAAAAGCAATGCAGCCAAGGAAAATCAAGAAGACATAGCATACACACACACACACACACACACACACTACGAGTGTGTGTGTGTGTGTGTGTGTGTAGAGTATGATAATAGATACGAATGGTGTACTGTTTGTAATCCAATACAACTTGCAGATTAAACTAGATTCAACAAATTCAATATCCAAGATGGCTTTAAAGCAAAAACGCTAATTTAATTAATTGCATTGGGTATGTGTACACGGAAGGAAACATACTATGGGATTCTGATGGAGTTATTATTTACTTGACTTTGTAATGATTATTTCGTCATTATTAATACTTCATTCAAAAGATTGTATGTACTCTATTAAATATGACTGATAAATACAATTGGGACATCTCTAAAATATATTTAGTATACTAGTATCTTCTGTGGTAAGACTGAGAAACTAATTTCCCATTTACTAATTTAGCTTGTTATCAGCAAATAATAAAATGAAATGGGAATAGAATTAAACTCAGTGTAGAAGGAGAATAATCTTTCTGTATATGTACTGATTAATGTAACAAACAGAAAAAATTCAATAATACTGTAAAATGTCTTTGGAAACTGACTTTGCATGTTTCTTGTTTCCTGATTTAAACTTGGAGTATTTGCTGGTGCACGTGATTCCTCGGTATTTGAATTAAATGGCACAGTGTCACTTCTTAATATAAATATTGTTCTGTTTATACCAAATACCATCGGAATTTACAAGAAAACTTCCGTTTTTCCGAACAATTTTGAATGGTGATATATTCAGTGGTACTGGTATTTAACTTTCCTAAGTCTGTTTTAATAACACGTTGTCCCCCTCCTGAATGTCAAACTCCCCGTTCCTTACGCTTGTCATCTACACACATTGTTCCCTTTTCATTTTGCTCTCTGTCGCGATCGCGGATTTCCTGTTGTTCTGGAAGTTTCGTTCGGATTCTTTTGCTGTAAAGAAGTTTAGCAGGGCTGATCCCAGTAGTCGTATGAGGTGTACTCCTGTACGTGTTGTGATTACGATCCAGCTCCAACTTCCAGTTAAATTCTTCTGCATGCCGAATCTTGATTCGTTACAGGGGAGAATGATTTTCGCGTTTCATTCTTCATTGGCTTGGGGCCACATCTGGGTTGTCTTCCGATAAATAATCCGATTTACTTGCACGAACTTCCTGAAATGTTTGCTAACGAACTGCAGGCAATTGTCACTTTGTAAAGAAATTGGCAGTCAATATGTGACAAACCTCTAGTGCAGCAAAGACGTGATTTTCTAGGTGTTGGTGACTTGGTGGTATCGATCACGAAGACTCTACTGTAATAGTAAATCCCAGCAAAAACGTAGTCACCTGATGGGAATGGTCCCAGTAAGTCAGAGGCTACCAGGAATTTAACTGTAATTCAGTCTGAGTCATTGGTTCTGATGTTGTTGGCTTTGCAACTAATTCACATCTATAGCAGCTCTTGCAAAACTTTTCAACAGTCTTGTCTAATCTGATCAAACACACTTTAGTGCACAAAAACTCTTTTATACCAACAACTCCATGATGTCCCTCGTGCTCTAAAGTCAATATAGGGCACAATAATCTTTATTTTGCCTAGCACCAGTTTTCCAAATAAACATTGCGCTTTGAATGTTCCAAGTACTTCTAATGGCTTGGCATTACAACATGGATCAAGTTTCTTTGTGATTATTTTGGATTCGTAGTTTACTTTGTGAGTTTTCATGTATTCCCACTGTCCACTTTGTTAGTTTTCATATATTCCCACTCTCCACTTTGTTAGTTTTCATGTATACCCACTGTCCAGTTTGTTAGTTTTCATGTATTCCCACTGTTCACTTTGTTAGTTTTCATATATTCCCACTGTCCAGTTTGTTAGTTTTCATGTATTCCCACTGTCCACTTTGTTAGTTTTAATGTATTCCCACTGTCCACTTTGCTAGTTTTCATATATTCCCACTGTCCACTTTGTTAGTTTACATATATTCCCACTGTCGTTTGTCGATAACGTTGCAACTGGCACCATATTCAATAATCAAATAAAAAGCGACAACACCAACCTCTACCTTTATTCTCCCTATTCCTGGATACGATTAATGATTGGATGCGCTGAAGGCATACCCTTTGCCCCACTTTCTGTGGTTTTCACATTCACTCGTCTAACCTTCTCCTTTTTATCAGTTTAGTTTTGCAGCGTTTTTCATAATGTCCAATTCCGTCACATTTTCGATATCGTTGGGCACTTTCGGTCCTTTTCTATGTATCCATTCAATACTCATCAGTAGCAACCTGTCCCTTGGTTTTCTATTTGCTTGTCCTTTCCCGTCTTCCGAATTTGGTTCTTCTTATGATCCCGCACTGTTAATTTGTTGATATCATCTTTCAAATCTCCGATCGATCGTGATTGCCTCTCTGATTCTTCAGACTTACTTTGCAGTTTGTGGGATAACTATTCGTGGGATAAAAAAATCACTTGGTCGCAAATTTGCTCCTCGACTGCATTACAGTCTCCACATTCTCAAGTCTCAGCTTTCTGTCTTAATCTGGTGATGGATTTTTCAACCGTCTCGTCTCATTCGGCGTTTGGGTGACATTTTCAAACAGAAGTATACCATTTAGCACATTTAATGGCAGAATGAAATATTGTTCTAGAGTGTTGTTTGCTTTCTTGTAGCTGGGCTAGCCCGGGTCTAGTCGGCTGCCTCGGGAGTCCATGGGAAAGGCACTTAGCTCTCATTTCCTCGACATGATATAGCCAATAATGTGTTAAAAGTGCCGTTCAAACACACCCCACCCCAACCCCCCAAACAACAAATACAACTGTATTGTAGCTGTATTTGTATTATACCTCCTCCAGCGTGAAGAATATGTCCTGCATGGCCATTCCTATTGTGTGGAGTGAAAACGCCTTCTTTTGGTCAGGGTTTGTCATCACTTTTCTTTCTAGGCACAGATTAAGTGTTCGTGATCAACATTTCCACGTTGGTGCTATACCGTCCGTCTCAGTGCAGGCAAAAGAAGGAATCACGCTCATATCAGTCAACTAAATGGTAGATATTCTGGTTTCTCGGCGAGTCTATATCCTCGTCGTCAACATGTAGTGCTCGTAACCCAATATAACTTTCAGATTAAACTAGATTCTACAAATTTAATACCCAAGACACCACGGAAGGAAACAAGCTACTTTAATCAACTACACTCCGCGCATGTGTACACGAAAGTAAATATATTACGTAATGCTGAGTTATGATTAACCTGATTTTGCACTGGTGTATACTAAAGGAGTAATCATTATTTATACATTGCTAATACTACATTTGGTACTGCCTTAGAACAATTTGAAAACGATACAGTCTGCAGGCAAGCTGAACTATGCTACCTGGATAGAACCACTTCTTTCCAAAAAAAGGGGGATGCGGTAGCTCAGTTGGTAGAGGGTCTGACTCGTATTTCAGTAGTTGCGGGTTTAATAACCGCCCAGGCCAGCCCGAGTTAGCTGCCTCGGTGTGTCCTTGGAAAGGCACTTAGCTCCCATTTCCTCGTCATGGTATAGCCAATAATGTGTTGAAAGTGCCATTAAAACCAATGAAATCACACAAAAAATCTTTCCTAAAAACCAAGGGTGGAAATAAGTTCACTTCACTGAAAAAAGATAATTAAAGCTTAAGATAAAAAAAGTAATACTAGTTTTTCAGTAACATTATGTGTGGGGCAAAAAATCGGGCATAATTGGTGATAATTTTACTTGGAAACCATAAAGGAAACGATAATATAAAAACAACACTCACGTAGAAACAAGATTATTTAAGATGCGGACGCATTTTTCTACCCCCTGAACGGTCTTAATGTCAGAAAATTATCACGTTCAGAATATTCCAGTACTAATAATTTAAATAAAAGTTGAACTCCTAGATTTTACTAGATTATCTGTACGATAATTCTTGGCACGATTGTACATGATATGCGCTGATAATGCTGAAATATCAGTATTAAAGTTAATATCGGAAAAGAAAGATGTTAATAAGTTCCTATATTCCCAACAATCCATATTTATTTTCAAGTACAATAAACAAGGAAACTGGGAATTCCATAATAATATTTGCAACTCAGTGTTAAGAAAATATTTTATCATTGGTAATATTTGATTATTCATCTTTATCAGTAATATTCCCAGTATCTTCCAACAATGAAACCATGTAAATTCTTGACGCTGTCTTTATTACACGAATTAGATAGACGGGAGCTAGGTCATCATACAGTCGTCGTCAATTATAATGTACCAGCATATAAAGTAAAATGCTTCTGATCTAGATCTGGTACCCTTTATAATCATGTAATATCCTTCATACGTACTTCTGTTTTTAGGTTGTCAAATCTGTTTCCCTGAGGATTATGTATTAATATAGGTTGACTGTATGTGGAAGAAACTTTGAATTTCATGAAAAGACAAGCACTACTGGCATAACAGTAGAATATTTCTGACAGAAATATCTTCTTTCCATGAAATCTTTTGAGGCTAGCAGGGCCGGATTAAGACATTTCGATGCCCTAAACACTGAAAAGATTATGGTGCCCCCTCCCATATGTAATTATAAAAAAAATCGTAATTTCTATTTTTTTTTGTTTTGGTGCCCCTGCTTTGCTGGTGCCCTAAGCACGTGCTTAGTCTTCCTATTGGGTAATCCAGCACTGGAGGCTTGTAATATGTTAGAAATAGGTGATTACATATTTCAGTCACGTTGATACAATCTTTCCAAAAAAGTTGAATGTATTTAATATTAGGAATTTACAAAATGCATGGTTCTATTAATTTCGCTGAGAACTGAAAGCACACAAAGTCTCATTACTATCATACAGTATATTGACTGACGCACAAAGTAATTTGGTTTCGACTGACGTCTGTAACTAAGATGAATTCAAAATAATTGAGCACAAAAATCAGTGTAACGCTCGTTTGCTAAATACTTCAAAGAGCTTATTACAAGAATAAGTTGACAACGTAATCAGTTCTACCCACAATATGTTCTCTAATTACATCCTTTTGATATTTTCAACGACGTAACAAGCATCTAAAAATAGGAGATGCATCAGTTGAAATGCTTTATCGTATCTCCTCTCAGCAGCATTGGAAAATAAAGGCAAATATTATCAAAGTTTGATCTTACGATAATGAAAAGACACACGTGACTAATGTGTAAACACTTGTTAAGTAGCTGAATACAGGGTGGTATCTTATTTACAGTTTTATTGAGTATAAAATGAAGATGCTATCAAATGCCATCTTAATTGTGCAATGACACATACATACATACATACATACATACATACATACATACATACATACATACATACATACATACATACATACATACATACATACATACATACATACATACATACATACATACATACATACATACATACATATCAATCGTAATCATCTAACTTCATCCAAGAGTAAGCGAATAGTTTTGATAATGGAGAGTTCGGATATACATAAAAATAACACAAAGAGTAAACATCAACAAAAAAAAAAAAAAGACATCCCACCCGTGCAGTTAAAGTAATGATTTGAATAAAATGGGTTTAGAAAATCTCGGATGTGTTGTGCATTAGGTTACTTCCTATGAAATAATATAATATTCCATAACCTTTTGAAAACGGTGAACCTGTTGGCCCTTTTTTGTTTTCTTATGTTTTTACCATGTGGAAAAAGGACTCGACAAGACGATTCCAAAAAGTTCTTAGAAATTAAGAAGACCAATTCTTTCTTGCGCACGGTTGGTTCTGGAATGCGACTTCTTTGATTGCATATCTGTAGCCAGATAAATCGCTCTAGTTTGTAGCCGCATACAGTAGAAGAAAATTAATCACAACATTCGTATTCCGCAAATTCAACCGATCTAATTCTGTGACGATTCTGTACTATAACTATTGTAGATAATGCTTACTCTTCAATGTTGAAATAAGCAATACTAGCAGTTAATTGACTGTGTCATGAGAACATCATGATTGATTTGAAACAATTAATGTCAGTATCTCTCTAATACATTCTTAAAAATGCACCGTAAAAGATCTTCCCGTATAAATCAAACCCTTAGTAATACGGTATAGATGTTGTCAATAATTAACATCAAAACTTTCTCTTTTGGGCACATGTTAAGGTTTGATTAAAAACAAAGTATCAAAAAAGCATTTTTCTAAATTTTGTCTCAAAGGATGACGACGATAGCTCTGTAGTTGTCAACAGTGCCCTTTGCAACTTGGGCTTTGAAGTATATGTCCGCAACAGACTGCCTGACCAAGTCGAGGTGTTCCAGGTTGAAGTAATAGACTGGGTAGAGGCCGGTAAAGTCCGTTGGGTTTATCTCGAGTCCACGCTCTTGTAGTGTCCCGTGTAGCTCTGTATTTGGCGGTAAACGCGGCCCAGATTGTTGCTGGCGTGGTCTAAAAGAATTTCTTCAGTCGACTTTTGGTGACCGTTGACGAGCAGGATACCGATGTTGTCAAGCACCATCGGGTTTTGCTCCTGATCATCCAGCCGTGTCACATCATAGAAGGCAACGAATAAGTGCCGGGGCGCGGTGATACCCTGCTGGGCACTGAATTTGTGGTGATCGCCACTATGCCGGGCGCGATGCTGGAATCCTGGTCGAGAAAATGCGTTTCCAGGGTCTACTTTCGCGGGCCATCCCACCAGCTGGCGCAGGCTTGAGTTTGAGATGTTGACGCGGTAGGCGTACGGAACTGATCTCTATCACTGCGGAAAGGGTTGGCTCATTGGCAAAAATGCTAATTTTTGTGCTACCGCCCTTCAGGGTAGTAATCTGTCGCTGAATTTCCTGCTTAATGTCGTCTATTTCGTAGGTACCCGCTGGCAGGGTTCCGGTCTTCCAGGTGGAGCCATTGTCGGTCAAAATACAAAATACAAAATACAGAAGTGGCTGTTGGACTAGCTGTAGTAGACTCGGAGAGACGCCAATGCAATCTCAAGGTTGTACCCCTTGGGGGTCTCAATTGGCGTCGGAAAGATGACGTCAAACGCCGGTTGTTTTGAGCTCGCTGACACCATCTGTGTGGTCCTGGAGCGGTATGCCTTGAACGATTTATAGGCGGACTGAGATGTTCTCCATGTGTAGAATTGCAGCAATCATCTGCTTTAGTGTTTCACGGGTGTCCATTATACTAGCAGCTGTCATAAACCTCGTTATCGCTTCTATATGTACGATGGTCTATGATATCATTCTTTAGCAGGTGTTGGCAGATGCTGCTGGCCTCGTTGATGACCTCTGAGGTGGTCGGCCAGTTCCTTGGGGGTTTTGTTGTAGTGGATAGTGCTAGCACAGCTTGCCGTCTCATGGCAAGTGCATTGGTGCACTTGCGCAGTTTTGGCTTATCGTCTCGATGCCAGTCGGGACGCGGGTAGGTCTTTATCCTTTCTTTGCGCTTACAGCTGCTTGAACTGCAGATGAACGCGAGCTCCCGAGGCTCATTAGTCTGAAATTATGTTTCCCACTCTGTGAGAGTTGAGTGGGATGCCTTTGTGCGTTTTGAAAATAAACTTTACCCAGATGTAGGCCCCTGCTTGCCATTTGGGTAACCTTTGCAAAACCTATGTCTTTGACCTCCTTGCAAGTCTCCTCGGCGCGGGCAGTGGTCTTAGCTGGTTTTATGAGAGGTAAAAACTCTTTTCGAATTCGTATCTAACATCATCCTGTGTGAAGTGGCATTTGTTTAGCATGTTGCGCAGCTCGCTGCAGCGGGCATGTACTCCTCCATTATTCTTATCGTGTTTTGCATGCTTGACATTTGATAAATGTCATTGTATGCCGGGCTTGTTAACCCTTTAAAAATAACACCAGCACCTTATGGTTTTGCGCTGTGCTAGCACGTACTAGTGTTTGCTATATGCTAGCATCTGTGCTAGCACCTAGAAATGTTTGCGTTGCCTAGGGCTCCAAACATCTAGCAGTCCACCCCTGATCAAGCCAGTTCGAAACTTTACTGGGCCTCTGCTGGTCAGGTTTATTATGGCGAAGCTGTGAGGTAAGGACGTTCAAAGAAACGACAAAACTTGTGCTAGTCCATGTTGGCGGCACACAGTGTGATGTGCACATTCGGAGGCCATGGACGCCAGTCCCGCGAAAGAGGAATAACATTCGCGTTGTCGCGAATTGCCTTTGGTATATGGGTGTAGAGCTAAGTAAAGTACAAGACGTCAGCGGTCTTGTGTCGCCCACGGCTATAGAGACTCATAGGGTTCCTACGCCACCTTTAGCATCACCCCGTCATATACGATGACGTTGTCCTGGTCACGTTCTAGGTCAGTAAGGCCTAGGGCCTCTTCGACGTTGGAAATAAAGGTCACGGGGCCTTCAATGGCGGCGACTGTTTAATCGCTCACCTTTTCGTCCTTGGCCTCTGCCAGCATCTTCACCTGCTCGAAAATGGCGGCGTTGTTGATTTGCCGCAGTATGTCGCAACATTGTTGGTCATCCGTACTGGGTGCAACCACGTAGAGCCTGTGCCAATTCATCCAGCGCGTCAGGAGGTTCAGAAACAGCTGCGTCTTTCCTCAGCCAGAGGGGCCTATAAGCAGCGCCCGGATGCAGTCAGGCGGCAGGATCGAGTGGTGCCGCTACGTTCTGGGCTTTTGTGGTTGAAAAGTCAATGATATCCATTCTTATAGAGGGTTGTTAAGTCTTTTAAAATGCTTGCATATTTTCTGCGTTGGAGGCAGAAGACTGAGACTGTAGGTGGCCACGAGGTGCGACTTGCCAATGGTAAACTCACGCGCTCCAATGAACTTGCGCGGTATGCGGGGTCAAAAAGTCCACCATCTTCGCGTGCCGCTGTAGTCTGTATGACAGGGAACGCGAGCGATAGCAAGGCAGCGACATCGCTGCCAGCGTTGAAAGCTACCAGGGCTGCCCTGGAGCAATTATCTCGGGGAGATGCATCTACCAAGCCACAACTACTGCAGGCCAGGCACAAGGCTTGACATTTGACCAGACGCCGACGACCGACCCAAGCCTGGCGAGGCTTCCAAACCGTGTAGGTGCCGTGTGCTACCGATATGACTTGGCTTACTCGCAAAGCCGCGACAGGCAAAAGGCCGACGTGCACCTGATCCATGACCTAAACACCATCCAGTCGGAAAACTCCTCAGTTGCTGGCTCGTAAAAGGGAACATGAAAGCCAAACTGGTTCTAGGCGGACACACGTAAACGCGTTATCGCTGCCAAAACAAAAAAAAAAAACACAAAAAAAACCAAAACTTGCTTTAGTTGTTGTTTTTCCGACAATGCAAATTTGTTTGGCCTATTTTAAAAAATTGTTCTCGTTTTGCAATGCAATCAATAAGCGCAATAGATACAAAGTTTGCGGCAACATACTATTGCTTGCGAGTTTACTGGAAGGACGTGGCAGCGGTCAAGAAGCTGGCAGAGGCCGCCAAAGTTTCATAAGAGATTGCCTGGGCGTGACCAGAATGGCAGGCCATGTGGCAGATTTTTACCTGCCTGCACCACGTTAAATTTTTCGGCTGCGGTTTGACGTTTGCCGCACGACAGGTTTGGGCGATACACGTACCAGTATGCGCTGACCGTGATTGATGTCGCCAGCCATTACAGGGAGGCTGAACTCTTTACCACCAAGGAGGCTTCCAAAGTCGCTGACGCTCTGTCACGTATCTGTAAGCGGGGACCGCTAAAGTGGTCTAATCTGCTGCAGATTTACCCCGGCCGGGAGCTTATGGGCGCAGTGTAGAGAGGTTCAACTGTACTCTGGCCGAGAGGCTCTTTGGACACCAGTACGCCCAGGAGATGTTGCTTTCCGAGAGCGATGCTGCAAAGCGTAGCACTGAGTGGCTTTGGCGGCTGCATGCCGTTATGACGGTCCTAAAGGGTGAGGTAACACGGCTGTCATGTAAGAGACCTATTGATGCCAGCGTCTGTGACGCGACCGGTTTGTCTTGAAGTGCATCGCCTGATCTCAAATACCATGGTGCGGTACCTATATGTGCCGGGAGAACTGGAAGGTGGACACCGCCGTGCAACCGACCCAGTGTGGTGCTCAAGGTTGTTCACCCTGGTTGACATGTTTGATATCCCAGGCCAGCCGTCTATATACCATATTTCGGGTAATGGTTTTCCGCGTAGAAGCTTCATTCGCGAGGAACTACAGATTGTGCCTGAAGGTACTCAGCTACAACCTAAGGATATTCTTATCCATGGTCCAGGCCGAAGAGCTCGTTGAGGTACTCCTCCACCCAGTCGTGTTGCTCTTGTGCGGTGCGGTAGTGGTCATACGCCTGCGTCGTATTACCGTCCGGAGCAATCCATTTTGTATTGTCCAGCGAAATAAGGCACGTCTTGTTTATGAGATACCCGATGCGTATTTCGGTCATGGAGTGCCGAAGCTCTCTTTTCTCGTTGAGGCGCTCAAGGTAGATGTGAGGCCGAAGGTCGGACCAAGACTGTCCTCTAAATGCTTTTGGCCTAACGAATCTCTGTTATGGCCTCGTGGCCTCCGACTAGTACGGAGTACATCTTGGGGCTGAGGCCGACAAACTCCGTTATGGGCTTTCCAAAGCACTCATCCTTAAACTTGCCTACGACCTTTTTCTTTGCCATGCTTGAGCGGATGCTCTTTAGGATAGATGCTTGCGTCATTGAGGTGAGCATCTTCAGCCCAATCTCGGTAGACATCAGCGATCTCGATGCTCATCAGTAGACTGACAGTTTCCGTGTACAGTAGGTACGCCTTATCGCACTAGCGCGCTTTTTATCTACTTGTGGTAAAAGTTATACATAATTTGTTTGTTTAGATCAACAATTGTCTGCCACGTACAGATGGGGTGGTTGAGCTTCAGGTTGACCTTTTGTGGAATGAACAGCAACAATGTTGCCGCTAAAAAGTGTCCTCGACTGAAACGCTGGGTCGGCAATCAGGTGACGCAACTTGTCTTCCTCACCTTCATGCCTCAAAAGATCCACCAGAATCCGCTTTCTTAGGTTTCTCATGGCATTCCCAAAGACAGTTGTTCAGCAGCTTGAAGAAGTCTTTCTCGAACTCTGACATCGCCTTAGTTAGTAAGTCTGTCGTAGCCGCGTAGGTTATGAAACACAACTGACACCTTTTTATGGATAGATGCGCCGCTTGAGGTTACATGGTTTGTGAGCGGCGGCGCGGTACTTGTCGGTAATATGGCAGTGGTCTCGCGGCTTACCGTTACCTAGTTCCATGTGACAATCTGTTTCTTTCTGAGAAGCCTTGCAGTCGTCTACATCCATTACAATCTCATCCGGAGAACGAAGCTCCTCCCAGATCTCTTCCATCTCACACTCGAGGCTCTTGCTGAAAGTCGCAACAGCATCTTTATCACGGTATAACACTGGCTCCTTTGAAACGCCGTCTCTGCGAACAACTAGGTAGCAAAAGCTTCATGGAACCCGGTTAGCGATATTTGCATGTTGCTTTCTTTTGAATTAGCGGCAGGGCTTTCCACCGACATGTTTAGTGCCTCGATATCTGCACAAATAATGTACGGGACGCGCATCTGGCGGTGATGGTTCTGGATGTTAGGATGTTCTTGGCTGACTCCGGTGAGGACACACGCTGGGACTTTTCCCCTATACTACGGCAGTCTTTTGTGTGGGCATCCAATAGGTCGGACAGGTTGTGTTTGTTGTCATGCCATACCAGATGGTTTAGGTTCTTTATCCAGACATAGTGGCTCTTTTCACGCGTCGTTCCGACAGTTTTGCAAGTGAGCAATAACATAACAGGTCTATCGAATGTTATCTCGTGTTTTGTGACTCGCTAATGCGCAGCGGGTATAGATCTTTTTTCCAGCCAGAAGCAATAACTGCGATTGTTTTGTTGCGACGCTCAAACTTGTCAATATCTCTAATCTTCACTGGAAAGTCAATATCAGAAAAGTTGAGCTTGCCAAGGTGCTGGCGGTACTTGCCTGGCTTATTAAAGTTTTGATCGTCTGCCGGGTACAGAGCTGATAAAATGGCCCACTCAAAGCAGCTGTTGTCCTTGTTCTTCACGTTGATAACTGATCGTGGTGGTATGCAGGCGAATCGGCTGCCTAGGAGCCGGGGTGGGTCGCTCGATAATAGCAGCCTCAATAACTGCGTGACTTGGGGGGGGGGACAAGTCCCTGTCTGGCCAAGTTGTTATCTCCTGTAATGTAATGCCTTGTTGTCCATATCTATAGTAATGGGTATGACTAGGTTTCTCTAAATGGACGTTTTAAGTATATACTACAAATCAATAACTCCAAGTCGCAGTAATAGGTATGTCTTAACATACGGTTTCTCTAAATGCGGATTTTAATTATATACAAGAAATCAATAACTATGGTTCGCAGAAATTCATCGCGCACTTGAGCTATTTGCCGAAACACAAGCCTTGCAAAGCGCGTGTCTTGCTCTAACGCCAGTCTGGTATCCTGTGCATGCAGAAGCGGCGCGAGGCTTCGAGGCGCCCAGCGGCAATGTTCCTTAGTGGCGCCCCTAGCGAGGCACTCGAGGGCAATTCTCTTTAGTGACGACCCCACTTAGCCACAGAGAACAGTTTTTATGTCAGTTTCCAACCTCTCTGCTACGACTCCCCCCAATATACGTTTTGTGAAGAATGCCCCAGTTACACTAAGGCTAAGGTGAAGGTGAAATACTATGAAAATTTCAGCTGCAAAGCAAACACATAGCTCCAGAAGGCGTCCCCCTTCGCATGGCGCCAGGGGGCAATTGTCCCCTACCAACTCTTCCCTCTAGCCGCCACTAAGTGCATGGGTAGGTCCCGTCTTCCCTTCTAAGCTTCTGCGCGTGTGCTTTACAGTGTACGCGTATACCGGTCTTATCACACTTCTCTGTACTGCCCAGAGTAAGCCAAGCGCAAGTGTTTTTACCTCTTCGCATTTTTTTACTGTGTATAATTTGTCAGGCTATATCTAAATGAATATGGTATGTCTAAATGAATTTTTTTTAAAAAAAAATGGTTTCATCATCTATACTAAAACAGACTTGTTTGCCCTCCGGTTTTTTCAGTCGCGTTCCGGCAGAAAAAACAACCGATTTGAGCCGGCCTTATGTGTGTGTGGCGAGGGAGGGGGGTCGGGGGGGGGGGATCGGTCGGCCGGACAGCCAGACGTTTTCAAAAGGCTAACATTCGTTCTAACGGGATGGCCCCAGCCGACTAACGGTCGTCGTCGTTCCGACAAACGGGGCCCTCCAACCAGCTGACAGTCGTTCTGACTGGGCCCCCAACCACCTCCCTGGCTAACCGAGGTGATGCAAAAAACAACTTTTCCATCTACTAAATGTATTAAAATGTTATTATTATTAATATTTTTGACTGTATGCGATATATGTGGTACTTTTTTTAATCTTTTCTTAACGGTCTGTAGTATACGTGGTACTTTATGATTTTTGTTTACGTTCTGTGGTATATGTGGTAATTGATGATCTTTTCTTAACGCTCTGTGGTACATGTTATACTTTTTGATCTTTTCTTAACGGTATGTGATAGTGTGTTACTTTGTTAATATTATCAACTGTCTGGGGTATGTTCCCATGTGAGTACTGAGATCAGCCTTAACTGTGCTCTGATCATCATTTTAGTTTGCTGTTATCAGAAAAGCTGCACGTGTGCTGGCAGTTAAATTGGTTATGGTCACATTAATTTTTTAGGATATGACGGCAATAACACACCTAAGGTAAAATAATGTGTTTGTCTAAATACAATATTACATTGTCTGGTGCCATAATTTGTGAACTTGATTCACATATTTGTAAATCGTTTGATCACGCAAAATATAGACATAAGCTATATGTCAAGACGGTAGCTATGTACAATATCTTAAACGACATGCTATTTACTAGTTTGTCTTGTGAAGACGTAGTCCGATGCATAATGCGATCATCCTTTTCTTTCAGACATAAAGTTTAAAAAATCAAGAAGTATCCAACTTCATTAAAATGGTTTATACCCAGTTCTCATGCATAATATTTGCATACGATGTTCATATTTGCAACGTTGCAACGTGTTCACATGAGTTTTAAGATGGGTATGCAAATCAGGTACTTTAAGGTAGAAAGTTTTTTTTCGTGGGACACAAATTGTAGTCATCATAAATAAACTGGATCTGTGAGGAAATGGCTGCCATCGATAAGAACAGTATTGATGTTAATGATTATGGTGGTGATTTTAATGATGATGATGATGATAATGATGAGAAGAAAAAGGAAGAATTTATTATTAAAGGTGAATGAGTATTATTATTATAAAAATTAATTTCAACATTATTATTATTATTATTATTATTATTATTATTATTATTATTATTATTATTATTATTATTATTATTATTATTAACATTATTATTATTATTATTTTTTATTTATTATCATCAACATTATTATTATTATTATTATTCAGGTTATTTCTTTACTCATAAGCATCACATGATTATTATTGAGTACAACACTAATTTATCGTGAATATGGAGGAAGTATGTAAATAAATATTCGATAATGAAACATAATTTCGCATAAATAACGTTTAAACCTTCTAATTAAGGGTGGGATCAGATAAAATGACTTGCATTTTCATTTCAAATGCTAACTCATATATTTCGCTAAATTATCACCAACACCACACCCAACTCTACTAGCATAAGTCTTCCAGTGAAACAAATAATTTAATACTAATGCTCCTCACGTTTCAGCTATATTTTAAAAGATAATTCAGTGCCATGCACACATACACTCACTAAGTCATTATATATAGCCATCTACTTCTGCATGCACACAGGTAGACAAAAATTAGATAACCGTGGTAGCCTCTAATTGTTTTCCCATCATTTTAGAATCAAGCCCCTATTATGTCTCAGAATGAAAATACCAACATACACAAAAGTGCAAAAATAGGGAACTGAAATCGCTGTAGAGGTATGAAAAAAATAGCAACAAATATATACCATAATTTTTGAATGTTTTATGTTTTCATCTATTTCTTTATATGTCTAGCGGAAATGCATGGTGATTTTAAATTCTCCACTCCTTGTAATTTTTACGGCCCTTGCAATATTCAATAGAGGATATATAGTTTTCCCCATGTCCGTCCGCTCGCCCTTCCTTACTATATATATGCTCACTAGCTTTTTAAGGACTTTATGGACTAAACTAGATTTATTCTGGGACTTATTGTCATGAAAAGCCAACTTTAATTTCAGTCCGTAAATTGGAAACGCTTTGCTCATTTATATGAGTTTTAATTTCAGTCCATAAACTGGAAACACTTGGTCAGTAATATGAGTTTTAATTTCAGTCAATAAACTGGAAACACTTGGTCAGTAATATGAGTTTTAATTTCAGTCCATAAACTGGAAACACTTTGCTGAGTAATATGAGTTTTAATTTCAGTCACAATAAACTGGAAACACTTTGCTGAGTAATATGAGTTTTAATTTCAGTCACAATAAACTGGAAACACTTTGCTGAGTAATATGACTTTTAATATGAAGAATGTGGTAATACTACTTAGGTTTTAATATACAAAATGACATTCCTACTAATCCATCCATCCACCCATCGATCTTTTCTGCTACCCACTAATCCATTCATCCACCCATCGATCTTTTCAGCTACCTGCTAATCCATTCATCCACCCATCGATCTTTTCAGCTACCCACTAATCCATTCATCCACCCATCGATCTTTTCAGCTACCCACTAATCCATCGATTTATTCAGCTACCCACTAATCCATTCATCCACCCATCGATCTTTTCAGCTACCTGCTAATCCATTCATCCACCCATCGATCTTTTCAGCTACCCACTAATCCATTCATCCACCCATCGATCTTTTCAGCTACCCACTAATCCATCGATTTATTCAGCTACCCACTAATCCATTCATCCACCCATCGATCTTTTCAGCTACCCACTAATCCATCGATTTATTCAGCTACCCACTAATCCATTCATCCACCCATCGATCTTTTCAGCTACCCACTAATCCATTCATCCACCCATCGATCTTTTCAGCTACCCACTAATCCATCGATTTATTCAGCTACCCACTAATCCATTCATCCACCCATCGATCTTTTCAGCTACCCACTAATCCATCGATTTATTCAGCTACCCACTAATCCATTCATCCACCCATCGATCCATTCAGCTACCTACCATCCATCCCATCCCATCTCTAGACATTAAACTTAACAGTATAGAGAGACAGGCATATGAAAATGTGTGCCTTTAGCAACGTTACAGAACCGCATAGTCACGTACAAATTAACCTATTGTCCAAACTGAACTTAGCAAATATTCTGAAATAATCACCATATAATTGTTTTGCTATGTTTTGTAATAAATTAATTAAATTACACAAATGTGTATACAAGAACTACTAAACCACGCACAAACAGATATCGTCCAAACTGAACGTATCTACAACTGTAAAAATGATGGCTACATAATTTTGGGGTTATTTCTAAAACAAATAAAGTGAAGTACACATGTGTGAATGTTGTGTACTACGTACAAATTTACACATGTGCAAGTTTGCTTTTGCGCTACCTCCAGAAATTGTGTAAATTTTCACACCAAACAAATTTACCTATGCGTACAAAAACCGTTCATATGTCAAAACTTGCACACGTATGTAAACTGGTGCCTATTACTAGTATATATTTGACAGGATCCAGGAAGTGGATCATAATAGCAAACAACGTATCATAGGTGTCAAAATACTTTATTTGTCACAGAGGCAGGAAGTGGATCATAATAGCAAACAACGTATCATAGGTGTCAAAATACTTTATTTGTCACAGAGGCAGGAAGTGGATCATAATAGCAAACAACGTATCATAGGTGTCAAAATACTTTATTTGTCACAGATGCAGGAAGTGGATCATAATAGCAAACAACGTATCATAGGTGTCAAAATACTTTATTTGTCACAGATGCAGGAAGTGGATCATAGTAGCAAACAACGTATCAGAGGTGTCAAAATACTTTATTTGTCACAGATCCAGGAAGTGGATCATAATAGCAAACAACGTATCATAGGTGTCAAAATACTTTATTTGTCACAGATGCAGGAAGTGGATCATAATAGCAAACAACGTATCATAGGTGTCAAAATACTTTATTTGTCACAGATGCAGGAAGTGGATCATAATAGCAAACAACGTATCATAGGTGTCAAAATACTTTATTTGTCACAGAGGCAGGAAGTGGATCATAATAGCAAACAACGTATCATAGGTGTCAAAATACTTTATTTGTCACAGAGGCAGGAAGTGGATCATAATAGCAAACAACGTATCATAGGTTTAAAAAATACTTATTTGACACAGAGACAGGAAGTGGATCATATTAGCAAACAACGTATCATAGGTGTCAAAATACTTATTTGACACAGAGACAGGAAGTGGATCATAATAGCAAACAACGTATCATAGGTGTTAAAATACTTATTTGACACAGAGGCAGGAAGTTGATCATAATAGCAAACAACGTATCAGAGGTGTCAAAGTACTTATTTGACACAGAGACAGGAAGTGGATCATAATAGCAAACAACGTATCATAGGTGTCAAAATACCTATTTGACACAGAGGCAGAAAGTTGATAATAATAGCAAACAACGATCATAGGTTTCAAAATACTTATTTGAGACAGAGGCAGGAAGTTGATCATAATAGCAAACAACGTATCATAGGTGTCAAATACTTATTTGACAAAGAGGCAGAAAGGTTCTCAAAACATGTACTCATATAATTACACTGGTTTTGTATGTGAGACTGAGAAATTTATTTGGACCTTTCTTTGAACATTTCAGTCTGGTAATGGAATTTGTTTGAACATTTCAGTCTGCTAATGGAATTTGTTTGAACATTTCAGTCTGGTAATGGAATTTGTTTGAACATTTCAGTCTGCTAATGGAATTTGTTTGAACATTTCAGTCTGGTAATGGAATTTGTTTGAAGGCATTAGAGTTCACGTAGATGCCTATGTTGAATTACACCTCCAATGGTTTGAAAGGCAACAACGTCCGTCAGCTTTTAATGACACACGTGTCACATGATATTCATTTAGGGCTCTCATGTAGTTACATGAAGGTGATTATTGTTATATATATATATATATATATATATATATATATATATATATATATATATATATATATATATATATATATATATACTTGCTATATTTGGCAATATTTAGTTCAGGTCAATAGATTAATGAAATAATTTTGCAATACCCCCTCATATTGTCAAGAGCGATTTTCAATATTTGTTGTACTAATTTTATGCTACATATTTGCACGGTACGGTTTCAAAATGTGTATGCAGTTATAATATCAACAAAAATTTTTATCGAACAAAGGAAGACGTCGTCTAAAACGCATACTTAAACTCTTGTAAAATGCGTATAGACTAGCCATTTGTGATGAGTGTGCCATACACTCTATCTATGATAAGGATTTTTATGAGTGTGCCATACACTTAATCTATAATTCGGATTTTTTTATGAGTGTGCCATACACTCTATCTATGATACGGATTTTTTTACGAGTGTGCCATACACTCTATCTATGATACAGATTTTTGATGAGTGTGCCATACACTCTATCTATGATACGGATTTTTGATGAGTGTGCCATACACTCTATCTATGATACGGATTTTTGACGAGTGTGCCATACACTCTATCTATGATACAGATTTTTGATGAGTGTGCCATACACTCTATCTATGATACGGATTTTTTTACGAGTGTGCCATACACTCTATCTATGATACGGATTTTTTTATGAGTGTGCCATACACTCTATCTATGATACGGATTTTTTTTACGAGTGTGCCATACACTCTATCTATGATACAGATTTTTGATGAGTGTGCCATACACTCTATCTATGATACGGATTTTTGATGAGTGTGCCATACACTCTATCTATGATACGGATTTTTGACGAGTGTGCCATACACTCTATCTATGATACAGATTTTTGATGAGTGTGCCATACACTCTATCTATGATACGGATTTTTGACGAGTGTGCCATACACTCTATCTATGATACGGATTTTTGACGAGTGTGCCATACACTCTATCTATGATACGGATTTTTGACGAGTGTGCCATACACTCTATCTATGATACAGATTTAATCGCATTTATAATTTTTTATATTTTGAATGGATTCTCTCACGTTTACTTTCTAATATTTCAAACATACTTTGTGAGAATGATCAGTCATAGCTCAATCTTTTTTACTTCATTCTATGACTGTAAAATCGATAGAGGTGACATCGAAGGCACACATAAGTCTCAGAATTATTTATTTATTGCAGTGGTTATTTTTACAGCACACGCAAATACCACTATCTTATATGTGATTATTTGGAAATCACACACAATTTTACCATTTTGAAATAGCTGTTATTCATAGATCGCGCACAATATTATTGCTCTACATCTGCTCAAGAGTGAAAACTGCGTTGTTGTAAGAATTGTAAACGAACGAGTCCATGCAATGTTTCATTTTTGTTTACTTGCTAAAGAGAATTTACGGGTCCGTTTGTTAAAGAACCACATTGTCATTAAGTTGTTTCTGTTTAATATTTTCAAGGAACAAATATACAGACCAAAAAGAATATCCCGCTTGACATGAAATTGTTGTTTAGTTTTCTGAATATGCCGGCCACCAAACGTATGTTTTAATTCTTAGGATTTCCTGTGAATTTCATTATGACACAACATTCATAATTTGTAGGCACAATACCGGTTTGTGTACAAACGGATTAATTGGGAGGATTGGTGGGATTGACTCGTTTACAGATCCAATAATTATCTAGACTATCAGATGTGAGACCTGCAATTATCCAAATTATACTCTGCACCCAATTTTATCGGAAATTTAATTATTCATGATAGTAGGTAAATAAATCTATTCTGATTAGATGCTGTGGGACTTTGATAAAGCAACTGAAATGTGTGAAAAGCGTACAATATATCTCTTTAAGTACTCATCCACATCTCACCCGTCCATATACTTAAGTAAACAAACGAGAAAGAAACACATTATTAAACTATATTTCTCATTATTTCCCAAATTAAATCCAAGTGACCTTTTTGTTTTTTTTAGCGGGTAAGAGTCTTGATAACAGATCCTAGCTGAGTGTTAGAAGGTTGAACTTTCCTTTGTCCAAAATGGGATTTAGTGTGTCTTAATGACCAATTTCATTGCAAATATTGCTACCTTGTCTTATGAAAAAAGGCTACACTGACCTATTTTTCCTATTCCATGTTGGTATCTTAAAGTTGCATCTACATAAAAGCTTTAGAATGACTTAGGTCTAATATTGTTAAAGATCTCGACAGACTGGTACCCAAATGAATCAACTAAAGAATAATGGAACAAACGCGAATGTACAAACATATGAACGTACGCTCAGACCAACGTTCATACATTCAAGACACTTTAACTACCCTACATTCTAGTGTGTTGAAATGTAACAAAAATCTTAATTAGGTTTTATGATTTAATTATATGTACTGGTGCTGACTTTGGAACATTTGATAGCATTTTCGTTCTATTCATGCAATGTTAAACAGTTTCCACCCTAATGAGCATATACAAATTAACATGACATTCATATATCCATGTAAAAGTGAAATTCTCGTTTCATGCACTGTAACTTATATGAACATAACAAATTTTTGGTGGGAAGCTGTCAAATCGCAATAATTTTGTTGTGTATAAAAGTCGTAACTACATGTAACTACATGAGATTCCTGTCGAGGTACAATATTTGTACACCCGTCCACTCGTGAAGGGACACGACAACACTAAAAAAATAATAAACAATGTTTTACGCGCAAGCGCACACAAAAAATAAACAAATACTGGTATAGGGATACGACAACACTGAAAAAAGAAATTAATATTCACTAGCGCAGTAAGACTCAATGGTCTTAATTTCCAAATCACGATATTAACTGGCTCAGCTGATGAACCTTGAGTCAAAGTGCAAGGACAGCGAACCGGTCAAAGCGGCGAAGCGAACAGAAACTAAGAATTTGAATGAAATCTTTTTACACATATACATAGAGCGCCCTGGTGATGGATGTTACCAGACTTCATAGGTTTTATCTACCTGGTTTTTAATAAGCAAAAACACCAAATGGTGCATCTATAAAAATAGTACTTTAGGAATGCTTTCTTTATTTTGTTACGCATCTTAACCGACGAAAATAAACGTTGAACAACAGCTTAAAATATATTTAAAAAAATAAATGCAGGATATCTTTCAGCTACTGTTGTAGTGACTGTTAGAAAATGCAAAGATAACAACCTCCTAACAGACATACGTAAAGATTCGGAAGCCAATACTTTTAAACAGTCCAGAATCTTACATACGTATAAGTATTACATAAATTATTAGAAGGTGTAACTTAGGTGATACAGAAGATATTGCTATTGCTCGAATCACAATAGAATTGGGAATGTAAACGTAGATTGTGTTTTGGAAAAGCTAAATGGATTTCTGCAAAAGTTAGCCAAGGGAAGCTATGTACATCCTGGATTGTGACATAGCGCAACATTTTGCGGCATTTTCTAAAAAAGCAGAAGGTAGGGTATCTAGTTAAAAAACATAATTTTGCCACTGATAAAAGCAACGTCAACACCTCAAACGGCTTCATAATTGTGAACGACAACACGGAGGTATAGCCTGCGTGAGTTGCTTTTTATAATTGTTGCCGCTTTCAAATTTACAATAAATGCATCTGCCATTTAGCATCCCCGAGCATATGCACAAATATCGGTAGATACATATTGGATTTTTGTGTGTGTGCAGATACAAGACAGTCAAGTACGTCTACTAGTATTCTAGCAAAGGAAGACGTTTTAGCAAGATTTGAAGGGACGGTAAGCAACCGCTCTAGTGCACAAAACTTTTAAGTTCTAACAGGGCAAATGCACCGCTTGTAAAACTGGAGAAGGTCAGTTAAACCAATATTTAACTCTTGTTTTGTTTACAACAGAGCCACAAAACTATTACAACTCAGTTATTGGGAAAACCTATGCACAAAGAAGATAATAGGGATCGAATACAATTTATCTGAAGATTGCGAAAAAGTTAAAATTGTTAACTTCTGTTTATCTGCTTTAAGCTTTAACCCCTTGCCAATAAATTACATAGATATAACAGAGCAGGAAAAAAATTACTCATAACACAAATAGCTTTCCATAAGATTTGTAACACACTTGTAACGTGAAATTGAAGTACCTATTCTGTTTGCAAGGCTGCTATTCCTAACGAAAAAGGCTTGAAAAATATAGACTTTGTAAAAAGGCAACTTTGAGTACTAAAAAAGATAAGAACCCTTTACAATTATTAAGTTAAGAGGAGATAAATCATCTTAACATAGCATTTACACAACCTTACAAAAAGCGACAAAAGTAGTTACAAGTTATTGGGTTGTAAAACACAGAAAAAGATTTTACAGAAAAATATCTGAAAAGAATTAACAGGAATAAGAAGATAGCTCTATAATACATACAACACATGGAAAAGTTAGATACGAGTCCATACATACAACACATGGAAAAGTTAGATACGAGTCCATGCATACAACACATGGAAAAGTTAGATACGAGTCCATACATACAACACATGGAAAAGTTAGACACGAGTCCATACATACAACACATGGAAAAGTTAGATACGAGTCCATACATACAACACATGGAAAAGTTAGATACGAGTCCATACATACAACACATGGAAAAGTTAGATACGAGTCCATACATACAACACATGGAAAAGTTAGATACGAGTCCATACATTCAAAGTAAGTTTATACAACTATTTAAGCAGCGATAAAATAATTTAGTGGAACATAACTTGCTTTTCTTATTGGTTCTTCTAAAGTTGGGGAATTCGTATTGTTTGCGAAGAAGAGTAAAAGTAATTATTTTGCAAACGATAGGATACTTTGCAAGGATCTAAAACAACATAGATACAGAAATTGTAAAGTTTACGATATTTACTGTCTGCCCGACTAATGTTAGCATAAGGAAATAAATTGCAAATTAAAGTTGTATGAGTTGCATTAGCAGGAATTATTGTAATTTAAGTCTAACGGTTATGGAATATACAAAGGCACCAGTTACAATAAGATCCAACATTCATATTGAAACAGGTATCACAAACCTATAGAATACGAAGACGAGTCTGAGGAAATGCACAGGGAGTATGCATCTATTCAGACCAGAGAGAGAGAGACATGGAACGAAATAAAAGAGGAACTTGCAGAGAAATATAGGAGCTAACAAAAAATGGATTGACACCGTAGAAGCAATACTATAGATTATGCACAGAAGTTAACAACGACACCTTTTAGAGTTGTCTGAGAAGGCAAATATTTTTATGTCAAAATATTTTATTTTGAGAAGAAACGGACAATAAACATATTAATGCCGAAGTTAGGTTTAAAGTTTAAGGTGGACAGGGTTAAGAAAACTCCAACAAAAGCAATGCTAAGAAATGTTTTTGCTTTTTTATATCTGAAACTACTACATGATTAAAGAGTAACCGTTGTTCGATGTTAGTGCATGCTGATTGTTTACAATTGGTAGGTGAATGTGATAAACCTTGCAGGTTTTATATAGGTACAAGTCGTTGCTGTTAAACATTAATGTGCTTTTCGCAACCAATTTAGACCTCGATAAATGTACTGTTTACCTTAATGAATAATTTTAAATTGATTATATATTTTAATTTAACACCGGTGAGAGCACTTAATAAATAACACAACATATACAACATAACAGATCACAGTATTTGTAATTATAGCAGATACTTTGTGATTTCATTTTCAGTTGCAAATATTTCACTCCTTTTCTTATTATTATTTTTCAGATAACTGCTGTTCTCGCACCTATTCACAAAAAGTAAGCCTGAACATTATGGAGGGATTAACCTTTCACCAGTTCTCAGCAAAATATTTACTTTAATTTTAAAAGATAGATTGGTTAACTGGGTCAGTGAAATTGATATTCTGGGTGAAGAACAAGCTGGTTGCAGAAGTGGATACTCCACTGTGGATGATATATTTTCTCTAAGCACCTTAATATGTAAATGTTTGAGGACACAAAGAGGTAAATGTTATGTTGTTGTTGTTGTTTGTTGTTTTTTTTTTTTTTTTTTTTTTTTTTTTTAAAAGACTTTGACCGTATAGCTTGCTTTACCATGAATTAGTAAATAAAACTATAAGCAGTAGAATGTTTATGATATTGAAAGCCATGTTGCAAAAGTCAAAGCTTGTGCGAAAACGCCAAATCGCTTGACAGAAACATTTAACTGTCTGGTCGGCGTAAGGCAAGGTTGTGATTTATCAGCCATCTTATTTTCATTGTGTTTAAGCGACTTTAAGACACACATTGCGGACCAGCATATCGGTATAACATTAGAATATGCTCAATTATTTGCAATGATGTATGCAGATGACTTAGTTGTCTTTGCCGAAATTACTGAACTTCAAAGAATTCTAAATAAATTAAAGAATACTGCAACATCTGGAACCTAAAGACAAACCTAGAGAAGACTAAAATCATATTTTTTTCGGAAAGGGGGTTCTTTGAGAGGATATAAAAGATGGCGTCTTGGTGATAGCCTGATAGAGACATCACCTTATTATAAGTATGTTGGTTGTGTATTTTCTTCTAAAAACGCCTAGTGTATGTGTCAAAAAACTTTAGCAGCACAAGCAGCAAAGGCATTTTATGGTATGAAGACTAGATTAAATCGTTTGGTAAATTGTCTATAAAACTTTATTCCAAATATTTGACACTAAAATAGCTCCAATTTTGAATTATGGATGAGAAGTTTGGGTTGGGGTATTTACCAGCAAATGACGTAGAGGTTGTACATACGCCATTTTGTAAATATGTTATTGGTATTTCAAAAAAGCACACACCAAATGGGTTTTTTTTGTTGTTTTTTGTTGGGTTTTTTTAAATCTATAATGAATTAGGTAGAATGCCAGTCCAAGTAGTAAGATATAGTCGAATACTTAAGTGATTGTTCAAATTAATTAGAATGACTGATGATACATTTCCAAAACAAAAGTCATGATATACAGTTGATTTGGGCGAAACAATGTGAATGCTGTGCAAATCAAGCTTAAAATCTATTATTTTCACACGGAATGGGGCAAGTTTGGGTAAATCAAGGATTGGATGATAACTTTTTAAATTATATATAAACAACGATATAAACATATTTTTCTACGATAACTAAATGAAGACTTAAATGTAATAGGTAGATTACGATTTTATAGCCAGATCAGAAACGACTTCAGTTGTCAGTACTATATAGGATGTTTAAACTCTATACAGTATTTGTTTGCTATGTATGTTCAGAAATGGAAACTTCCCTATAATGGTAATTATTACATACTTATTTTTTTCTCCATTAACTTTGCATTATCAGAATCATGCAGTATTTCTCCATACTGCACGACACGTGTGTCTAAAAATAGTATCGAGGTTTAGGAACTACTTTTTATTGTAAACAAATAATGTACGCTCATGTAGCAGACACCGGAGCTTTTTCTTTATTAGATTTGTCTTTGGATGAACTAAGTAAACTGTTTGAGGCATTTTAAAGTTGAGATGATAAAGCTGACGATGTGGATGAGTTCATTGAGTCACAAAAGAAACTTTCAACCAAGCAAACGACTGAACGTGATATTCGCAATGTCCAGTGGTGGCTTTATCGTTTTTTATGACAACAAACGTGAGACATGCAGTATTGAAAATATCATTCTGATCATTTAAAAACTTATTTAGCTTTTATGGTTCAGGCTATGAACCGTGCTCTCTATAGTCTATAAAGAGTCTATACAAATAGCATAGAAAGGTATCTTAAGGTCAAAGGATATTCCGTCTCTCTCAGAGACCGCCCATTGTACAAGTCAGTCCAAGCATTAAATTCGACAAAAATACAACTTAAGAAGGCGGGTTTTGGTATAAAAGCAAGTGCCTCGGAGCCAATAAGCCAAGATAACGGAGAAACCTCATTTTCCGCTGGCGAAATGGGCTGTCACACCAAAGCCGCTTTGCAATTTTCCCGGTTTTAATTTTTTGAGAAAATTTTTGGATTTATAGTATAGCAAGTCATATAGGTCATGTAGGTGGGGTCCCTCCAACAAATATTATGCAAGTATAGGTAGATTTTAAAATATTCACTATGTTGATAGACTTTTACCCTTTATGTCCAGATACAGAAGATTAGTTTTACTCTGTTGTAAAGTGTCCCATGTATAATAATTTACGAAATCCTTATTTACCTTCAAAAATTTATTGTAACGCAAATTGCAATAAGTTATATAACTTATGCAGATAATTAGTAGTAATGTTAATTTCTTGATTAATTTTGCTCTTTATCTGGCAAAATCGTTAAAAGGTAAAGAGTCAGTGTGTCAATCGTATAATTATGTTTCGTGGCTGTACAATATTTTCATATAAGGATGTAATCTGGGCCGGAGGCCTGTGTTGCAAGAATAAAGTTTATGATCATTCTTCAGTCCTTTCCTCATTTTCATTGATCAATAATTGTAAACGTGACAACTACAGTCGGATCAATCATATATTAAAAGTTAACTCATATATTAAACAAGTATATTTAGTCATTCATGCATTAGAGAACACAGCTTCTGTGACTATATGTGGTCGGGCATATGCATGTGGTATCGTAAAAACTCTCTCTGATTAAGGAAAGGGGGGTGGGGTATAACTCGGCCATCCTCTAAATATGTGCCTGAACAAACATCTAGTAACTTCATTTTGTATGAGCATACATTCAGAGCTTGAATTTAACGCTCGCATACTCGCAAAATGTGAGGTAAGTGTGACAAATGCGAGTTGAGATTTCGAGCTCATGCATCTTTTTGTAAAAGCTAAATTTTCCTGTGATATAGAGCAAATCATTAGTCAAACTCCTTAAAATACGTATTTTCAGCAAAATGCACAAGCATGATTCATGTACATAAAAAGACGCTTGTTTTGGCATTGATTCCTTTGCCGTACTATAAGGTCTTTATCGTGTATCCTAATGCAGTGTCCATACATGTACCACACTGATAATAAACAGTGGACTGGTGCACAACCATTATATTTTCAAGTGGAAGAAGGTGTCCCTTTCGCGCCCAATCAGTTTATACGCCAAGAAGGAAATAATCCGGTTAGGTAAACTGTCACGGAATTGTATGGTTTATATCAATGTGTATATGTGATCAAAAATGTATTCGGGTTTCGTTTCCGACTAGAGCGTTACTCGGGGGTTGTTTATTTTTTCGGCTCTAGTTATTTTGAAATACTGAGCGCGATTCACCCCATGCTGCACGTGCAAATTGCCTGCAGTGAAAACTCACGTACCTAGCTGCTGCGCATATCTGTCACAGCTAGAGTACATATAGAGCGGATTCTCTATAAACAAATTACACTACGATGAGTCTTGTCAGAAAGCTTACCTCTTTACGGGAGCAAAACTTCAGCTGTAGAGGTATGTGAAATTTAAGATTGTATTCTTTATCACTATTCGTTTTATATGACATAATTGTTTCATATATTAGATGTTTTAGAATTTATTCTAAATTCTACAGAGAGTCAATACCTAGGTCATACAACGCCATGATATTAGAAATCCTATAGGCTGGTTCA
Organism: Margaritifera margaritifera; assembly: GCA_029931535.1. Classification (NCBI taxonomy): domain Eukaryota; kingdom Metazoa; phylum Mollusca; class Bivalvia; order Unionida; family Margaritiferidae; genus Margaritifera; species Margaritifera margaritifera. The sequence continues at coordinate 1,317,225 of JAQPZY010001374.1, forward strand.
AGTTAGCTATTTGTTGTAACTGAACAGACGGGTATTATTTAATTATACGCGGCATGCATTGAATGATTAATGTAATGTGTAACGAGGCGTAATTCATGTGCGCGCATGCGCAACATATATCAATACAAAAGTACTAACCGTGTCATATGTACTACACGGTTTAGTTGTTATACTTTTAGCTGTTCCATATGTATGGTTTGGTGGTGTGTGAAGTCACAGAACTCTGTGTGGTTTCGTGTGACGTGTACGCTGTGTCTGGTGACGTTGTTTCGGAAGAGTGTACTGGTTTTCTCGATGCGAGGGACCAAGGCTTCTCGATCAACGGGTCTGTGTTAATGTGAAGGCTCTCGAGGGACCCTTCAACAGACTGGGAGGGGTGGACCATGCGTGGTGGCTCCTTGACCATGGACTAGAGCGGGTGGAACCGTAGATACATCTTGGTAGTCAAACGGACGCCACGATAGTTATATTTATTGCGTGTTCCATTTGATTGTTATCTCAATATTGCTATCTGTGCAAAATTACATTCATTCCCATTTCAATATCGCTATATGTGTGATAGATTCATAATTTCATACATCCCCATTTCAATATCGTTATATGAACGACATATTCATAATTTCATACATCCCCATTTCAATATCGTTATATGAACGACGGATTCATGAATTCATATTCCAACATCGCTTGTTAAATTGATAAATTGACGAGTTAACAGATTGATGGATAAATGAGTATTCTATTGATAAGTGCATAAATCACATGCTTTGGTCACCCTTGGTACTTAATAAGACCTTGTTTATATTGGGGTGTAAATCATATACTCTTATTTGTCGATTGGTGATAGGATGCTATTCACGTTTGTTTAAAATTCCATTTGTTAAATCCATCTTTGATTTTTCTCGTTGAGTTACTTGTTGTTGATAGTTCCATGTTAGGAACTTTATAATTTTCCTTATCTTTTTGTTATAATGGTGTCAGATTTGTTCATCTTTAAATTGCGTTTATAAATAAACATCTTATTAACGCAGTTGCTTTCGGTGTCTTCACTAATCCAGTCCCAACCCGGCTTCATTCTGTGACATAAACTATGTTTCCTCTGATGATTTGCTCTGTTAGTATTTATTTAATGTTTTTTGTGTTTTTTAGGACGGCCGATCGCAGATATTTGTGTATCATATTATCGTGTTTTTTTTTAATAACGAAATGACCCTCCTTAATACGTTCTTGTACAAAACTACAAAACTTTGACGTGCGTGTAAATCAGTCTTTAGTTATAAACAAGACAAATTTTTCTGTACATGTATTTCTTTTTTTCAAATTAATAAAAATTACACCTGAAACTGACAGAAAAGTATTGTTGTATCTTCTTATTCTCTAACTGCTGGATTAGAGTATAGGTAATACTAGTAAATGGTAAAAAGTATAGGTAATACTAGTAAATGGTAAAAAGTATAGGTAATACTAGTAAATGGTAAAAAGAACACTGCCAGTAGATATACGATTTTGCAAGTTGGTTATATTACCCACTTGCAATAAAATAATGCAAGTAGTGAAAAAAGTTAAATTCTAGCCCTGACATTGATAAACATAATCCTTCTACATTAATGGAGTATTATATCTGATGAACTTTAAGAAAGAAGAAACAAATATCCATCCTTTCTAGATTTCCTTTCAAAGTCTTGCCTTGCTGACCTCTTTGGCTGAAAAATTTAACTCTAGCCTTAGCCTCAGTATTGATTTGTAAATACTAGTTTAGGAAATTAATAGGAGAAAAAAATACGTTCTGCTCCGTCGACCGCAAGACCTGTCTTACAGTCACCATTCCCGTGGCTCAGATACACCATTCTTAGCACTATTAGGATATATTCAACTGAGTTGTTTTCCTTTGAAACTTGGACATATATAAACCTCTTTAGAATATTCGGATTATCAAATATTAAGTAAATTAAAAAGAATTTAATATCACCACAAATAATTTAGCGGGCGTTTTGTGATTTAAGCTAATACATAATTATGTAACAGTGGTAAAATGTCATGTGTAAAATGATGCATAAATCTAGCTTTTGAATATTGCATTTTACACACTGCCGAGGATAATTCCACCAGAAAATGACTATCGAATTCAATAGCGACCATTACAAAATTCTTAACATTTAGTGAAATTGCAGCATCTTCGGAATTTATTGAAACTACGTACCGAGGGATGAAGGGAAAGTTCGAAAGATTTTAAGATCTAAGATCTTCATAAATTATATAAATATGCCCCATATTGTCTCTATTCATATCTAGGTTGCGCATGAAAAATTATACGCAATTGACCTCCTATATAACAGAGACTAGAAACTCGTACTCAATTGTCCTCCTATATAGTAGAGACTAGAAACTCATACTCAATTGAACTCCTATATAGTAGAGACTAGAAACTCATACTCAATTGAACTCCTATATAGTAGAGACTAGAAACTCATACTCAATTGAACTCCTATATAGTAGAGACTAGAAACTCATACTCAATTGAACTCCTATATAGTAGAGACTAGAAACTCATACTCAATTGAACTCCTATATAGTAGAGACTAGAAACTCATACTCAATTGAACTCCTATATAGTAGAGACTAGAAACTCATACTCAATTGAACTCCTATATAGTACAGAGTAGAAACTCATACTCAATTGTCCTCCTATATAGTAGAGACTAGAAACTCATACTCAATTGAACTCCTATATAGTACAGAGTAGAAACTCATACTCAATTGTCCTCCTATATAGTAGAGACTAGAAACTCATACTCAATTGAACTCCTATATAGTAGAGACTAGAAACTCATACTCAATTGAACTCCTATATAGTAGAGACTAGAAACTCATACTCAATTGAACTCCTATATAGTAGAGACTAGAAACTCATACGCAATTATCCTCCTATATAGTAGAGACTAGAAACTCATACTCAATTGACCTCCTATATAACAGAGACTAGAAACTCATACTCAATTGTCCTCCTATATAATAGAGACTAGAAACTCGTACTCAATTGAACTCCTATATAGTAGAGACTAGAAACTCATACGTAATTGATCTCCTATATAGTACAGAGTAGAAACTCATACTCAATTGTCCTCCTATATAGTTGATTAGAAACTCACACGCAATTGTCCTCCTATATAGTAGAGACTAGAAACTCTTACGCAATTATCCTCCTATATAGTAGAGAATAGAAACTCATACGCAATTGTCCTCTTATATAATAGAGGCTAGAAACTCATACGCAATTGACCTCCTATATAACAGAGACTAGAAACTCATACGCAATTATCCTCCTATATAGTAGAGACTAGAAACTCATACTCAATTGGCCTCTTATATAATAGAGACTAGAAACTCATACTCAATTGGCCTCTTATATACTAGAGACTAGAAACTCATACTCAATTATCCTCCTATATAGTAGAGACTAGAAACTCATACTCAATTGGCCTCTTATATAATAGAGACTAGAAACTCATACTCAATTGACCTCTTATATAATAGAGACTAGAAACTCATACTCAATTGGCCTCTTATATAATAGAGACTAGAAACTCATACTCAATTGGCCTCTTATATAATAGAGACTAGAAACTCATACGCAATTATCCTCCTATATACTAGAGACTAGAAACTCATACGCAATTGTCCTCCTATATACTAGAGACTAGAAACTCATACTCAATTATCCTCCTATATACTAGAGACTAGAAACTCATACGCAATTGTTCTCCTATATAACAGAGACTAGAAACTCATACGCAATTATCCTCCTATATAGTAGAGACTAGAAGCTCATACGCAGTTGACCTCCTATATAATAGACTAGAAACTCATACACAATTATCCTCCTATATAATAGAGACTAGAAACTCATACTCAATTGTCCTCCTATATAGTAGACTAGAAACTCATACACAGTTGACCTCCTATATAGTAGAGACTAGAAACTCATACTCAATTGTCTTCCTATATAATAGAGACTAGAAACTCATACACAGTTGTCCTCCTATATAATAGAGACTAGAAACTCATACGCAATTGTCCTCCTATATAGTAGAGACTAGAAACTCGTACTCAATTGTCCTCCTATATAGTGGACTAGAAACTCATACGCAATTGTCCTCCTATATAGTAGAGACCAGAAACTCATACTCAATTGTCCTCCTATATAGTAGACTAGAAACTCACGCAATTGACCTCCTATATAGTAGAGACTAGAAACTCATACACAGTTGACCTCCTATATAATAGAGACTAGAAACTCATACACAGTTGACCTCCTATATAACAGAGACTAGAAACTCATACTCAATTGTCCTCCTATATAGTAGACTAGAAACTCATACGCAATTGACCTCCTATATTGTAGAGACTAGAAACTCATACGCAATTGACCTCCTATATAATAGAGACTAGAAACTCATACACAGTTGACCTCCTATATAATAGAGACTAGAAACTCATACTCAATTGTCCTCCTATATAGTAGACTAGAAACTCATACACAGTTGACCTCCTATATAGTAGAGACTAGAAACTCATACTCAATTGTCCTCCTATATAGTAGACTAGAAACTCATACACAGTTGACCTCCTATATAGTAGAGACTAGAAACTCATACACAGTTGACCTCCTATATAATAGAGACTAGAAACTCATACTCAATTGTCCTCCTATATAGTAGACTAGAAACTCATACGCAGTTGACCTCCTGTATAATAAAGACTAGAAACTATGTGTGCACTTTTTGACTAATAGGAGACAAAGCTTTTGGATAGACACAGTACTTGAGTTATGGGAGTGTAATTGTTTCAGAAAAAAACTCACTTCAGATATCTGCTCTCCTTTTTAGCATTACCTAATTTTATACTTATTTTGTAAATCATCTAATTGTCCAAAAATTGGAATGAGGTTTGGTTTGGTTTGGTACTTTATATATATATTGATTAATTAAAAGATCAGGGTTATATGACTTCTAAATCATTTTATAGCAAAAGTACGAACAACAATTAAATGTTGAACACAAATGTTTAAAATAAAAACTCTGCAGCTGGGGAGATCTTGTTTAAAAATAACTAATTGACCACATGCTACCATTTTTTTGACCGAAAATGCTGAAGCTCAACAGACTATCTGCACCTTTATCCACCTTTGACTAATTTTGGCCGTTCTTATCAATGAGCTAAATAATAAATTTAAATCATGTGTCCTCTCAAAGGTGTTTGGAAAAATCAATACATCACACGAGTAATTATCAAGTCTATGATTGTATCAGGAACTACTGACACAATCAATAGCACGAAGTTAATGAAGAACGATGCATTACAACGAAAAATGCAAGATGGGGCGAGATGCAACCATGAGAGTGTCTCATGGGGAAAGTTCTCAGCAAGTGAATGCCTAATTTCACTGGACATATAAATAAGCAATCCTATAATTTATCGCGGTTGCATCATTTGCATATTTTGAATTAAAATAGCGTTTTCTTACTTAATTCTCCTTCTTACACGCAAGTAGAAAAAAGTGACCATATCACACTAATTCTGTGAAAACTCTTTTGTTTGATGCCTTCTGCAATAAAATTTGCTCCTGGTTTTGCAGCGACATGCAAGTGGTTTTGGAGAACCTTGCTACCGAGCGAATAAAATAATTACAATATATACACGCAATCTTACACCACGAATCTAGCTGCATTATCCGTGCGACCTTTATGATTGAACTTGTTTAACAGCATTAGGCCGTCCTTAACCCAACCATTCGACAGCCACGTGGACACAGCGGTTGCCCACCCTAACATGAATTTTGTTATGTTGCGAAATACAATAACTACTGTTTTGCCTACTAATGATTACTATTCAAAAGCATATGAACAGCTGCGGGGGTTTCGTCATCTCTCCACAGCTTAGAAAGTAATATAGAAAGTTCATAAAGTTTTTGCTTAATGAAGACTGGGGAGGGCGAGAGAGGCAGGATGGATGGAGGGGTGGGATAGTTAAAAACAGTCTCTTGTGACTTTCTTCTTTTATCAATCAAAAACACTTAGCTATAAATTTATAAATACTGACTGAGTAGGAACTCATTAGAAAATCAAGATTATGCTTGTAATTCACCCATACAAGATTATTAAGTTCACTCATTTCTTTTCTAGCTCACAATACAGTTTAATTGACCAGTGACTGTGACTGCTAAATGCGTAACTCACGTATTGGACGATCCGATCTCCCTCTATGCAAAATATACTCCACTCCACCTCAAAATTATATCCTACCGGTAACAGTACAACAGCATTACCTCATAAAGGACTATATCTGATCACCTTTTTAAACGGAGACTAAAATCAAAGCAATATTTTTCTTTTCTACAATAAAAGACATCTATCTGACCATATTTCACTATTTTAGAACTCCAATTACGAGTACGCGTTTTCTCTCCAGTTGTCAGATCAGATAGCCTGACTTAAGCTTTCAAAAAACAATCGCACAAGACCATCACAAAGCTATCCAAGATCGCAAAGCTGCCACCATAAAATCTTTCCTGTAACACGAGACGGATCTTAGAGAACCTTACTACCGAGCGAATCAAACAACACTTGCATAATGCTTGATCGAGGTATATGTTTCCCTCTTGTCCGATGACCTGAAGACAACAGTCGTTGTCAGCTGAAGGGTTCTTAATAACAAATAGTTTTCTTCTAATGTAATTTAACACTTTCATGGTTTTCTTTGCTTCTCATTTCTATGATTTTATATGCCACAGATCGGTATGTCATGCCACATACTGAAAAGCATTATCCCAACACCTAATACACAGATTTATTCTTATCTCAAAGTACTAAACACTTATACGCGAAAATATTCCTTCATTTCCTTAAGTTAAAGAAATTAGGGAGTGTCTTTTTTGCAAAACTAATCCATGCTACCATAAAGTCTTGTGAATACTGTACACTTTGTGAATACTGTACACTTTGTGAATACTGTACACTTTGTGAATACTGTACACTTTGATCTCTGCTCCTAGGAAATGGCTAATTACTCGGTTTGAGAAATATTTTCCGAACACCGACTCCCCATAATCAAACAAATAATCAATTACTAAAATGTAACAAAGCTATAAATACAGAGAGAGAGAGAGAGAGAGAGAGAGAGAGAGAGAGAGAGAGAGAGAGAGAGAGAGAAAAGTAAATATGTAAAAACTATTACTTATAAAAATCAAGGGACATACAATTCTGGTGTGGTCGCATATAAAAATGTCACATGATGTATACCATTTATTGGGTCATTTTAACTTTTAACTTTCTTTCACGCCTGGTGTTCACAAATAATTTTGTCCTATTAGATATAGTCTGGGACTAAAACAATCTGATGAATTATTTCATTCCTTGACCGTTCCAAGACACTACCATTCCTTTTTTTTTTTTTCTTATTTAAACTTTCCTTTTTAGGTGTTTCCTTCTTGCCTATGTGTGTTTGAGACACGCCTAACCTTGCCGTTTGATGTTGGCTTTACACGTATAGTTTGTAGATAATGTCACACATTTTTCGTTTTTTTTTTTTTTTTAAATTTTGAAAACTACTTTTCTCGTTATCATAGGGGACAGAAATGCATTTGTATAATAGCAGTTTACAGCTAAATTGCCTTCTTACGACTGTCATCGTATGATCCAATATAAGCCTTTATGTAATGATCCAAAATAACCCTTTATGTAAATCAAACACTTTTTGACTCCTTCTTTATGGATGAAATCGTTCCTTCGTATTCACCCCCTTCTTTTACATCACATGTTTTCGCCTATGATTACAAGAAAAACAACAACAACAAAAGAACACATATGCCTAGACTGTGTCAATGCACACAATTATTCAGGCAATTAGGCAGCTTCGTCAAACATAAAAATATACACTGTATATGACTACCAGTCATGAGCCTCTATTTGGAGCATAAAGTTTCATGAATGGAGAAGTGGTCATCCTAAGTCGAAAAGGATTAGACACGATTCATAAAATTGCCTTTCTAGATATTTGCAAAATTTCAAAACTTTTTCTAATACTTCTTTTACGCAGAGCAGAACTTTTCTCAGAAAGTGTGTTCAAGTGCAAAACTACTATTTGGTTTGCAATACGTACGTGTTGATCAGGTTATATTATGGAAATCATATATGGGATGTAATTTCAAAAGTAATCAGTTTACATGAAATATAGTGGTCATATACGGCATTGCCTTATTTGCTTGTCTCCTTTAAGCATAGACCTCTTCCAATATCCATCTTCTAAGCAGATGCTATATTGCTTTGTTAACATGGACGTTTCAGATAAGAGATAGCGTTCAACTTCTTTTTGATGTTTAGAGAAACAGTTGTTTTATTTTGAGGTTTATTTTTTTCATGTCGTTTTATACGTCGATCGTAAGGAGCAGCGTTGGATGTTATGGCCATGTCCGTCCGGCTGCGTTACAGCGTTGGATGTTATGGCCATGTCCGTCCGGCTGCATTACAGCGTTGGATGTTATGGCCATGTCCGTCCGGCTGCGTTACAGCGTTGGCTGTTATGGCCATGTCCGTCCGGCTGCGTTACAGCGTTCGATGTTATGGTCATGTCGGTCCGGCTGCGTTATTGATTTTTTTTCCGTGCGCAAACGTAAGGTCTGCTTCATATAACTTCAGCAAATCTTGCAGATGGGTTGCTCTAGTGCTGACGAAAAAAATATTCTTAGTGTGAGGTTCAAGAGTTCAAAGGGCAAGGTCACAGTGACTAAATATAGCAAAATGCTTTCCGTATGCGCACAACTATATAGGATAGATATGTATATACACTGATAGATATGTATATACGTTGATAGATATTTATATACACTGATAGGAAACAAATCTTTCAAGGATGATACTGTTCCTTTTAATTTTCATATATTTAATTTTACTTCTCTTGAGTACTCTCATCCAACATTGCGAGTATTCAAACATAACGTGGAGAATCAACATTATATATATATATATATATATATATATATATATATATATATATATGTGTGTGTGTGTGTGTGTGTGTGTGTGTCTGTGTGTGTGTGTGTGAATGCTACAAATGTCCAAGATGTGTATATTCTGTTGATCATGCAATATTTGACACTGTTTTAAAACAATCAATAGAACTAAAAAAATATACGTTGTTATTTCCAAAAGCAATTTGTCTGTGATTTTGTATTTGTTTTTGCCTATAAACGCCATGTCTTGATAGGTTTGCCTCAATTCATATTCATAATGCATATTTCATTAGTATAAAGATTGTTATTTTCAGTCCCTCGTTCTTATTTTCTCATTTTCCAAATATATTCCCTGAAGAAATTAAACAAGGTCTCTCGATGCTAAAATATAAACATTCAATTTATATTAAAATTGATAGTACTAATATTCGAAGCATAGATACTACCATTACTTGCTATGGTTGTTCTGATATTACACACCATGCATTATTCTTTACAGTTCATAAGTGGAAACTCGGTTAAATAACGGAGAAAAAGCGTAGAAATCAATGTTTGTTTGCTGTTGACGGGGAAAATATAGTCAACAATACGAAATTGTCAAGATAATTCAGTCTAGATGCAAACTGCGATTAAGTTTCATCAGTTTGCTATTTGCGAAGATTAAATAACGAGACAAAACTACGAGCTGCCGAAGAGGACCATGGTTTGTCAAAATTCCTGTCACATAACGAGATTGCACGTGTTTCATGAGCTCTTCAAGTAAATTGCGCATAGTGTGTAAACAGGTAAATTTAGTAGAGTCGGATTTATCAAATTGTTTTCTTTCAAAGTATAGTGTTTGTTAAATTCTTTGTGCATACGTTGCAACATGCAAAACCGCCAAGATTAAATGTGTATATTTACAATGGCGCAAATGAATAAGCTCAATTAAATATGTAAGAAATTGATATCAATTATTACCGTATGCTTTCCATCATTCTGCTTCGTATGTATGTAATTTGTTTGCCTCAAGATCGCATAAATTGGTCAAAATAAATTTCTCTGCGTGGGAGTCCTTTTGATTCTAATGAATAAAAATATCTGACTAAAAAACTGTATGCTTGTTGATTATCTATACGGAATATATTTTTCTTCTTTTTTTCTGAGAGTCAAATTTTGCAAAACAAGTGAGAAGTCATGTGAATATTCCACCCATCAACCCCCTCACAGATACCATGATTACTGGTTCAGTTAGACATGAGGGAATTACTTCACAAATTAAAAAAATACTGAATGACGCAGAGTAAAATTAGAGGGTATTATTTTCACAAATAAAAAATACTGGACCACATATAGCAAGATTCTGGATATTATTGTCACATTTAAAATAATTACTAGACCGGCCAGACTTCAGGGTAAGAATAGCTAAAATGCATGCAAACAACTTACCTTCTTGGACATGCCGCACGCATCATTATGCAAAATCAATACTAATTTGGACAAATTGGTAATTTATGAAAATAATAACCCCTACTCTTGCTATGAGTAGTCCAATATTTTTTAACTTGAGAAATATTACCCTCAATTACCCTAGAATTCATTTGCTTCAATAAATTAAAGTTAGACTATGAAAAAGTTGCTCTCTGTGTCTGCCTACTTTATATGTGCTCGTTGGTTAAATCGGATATACAAATTCTCTCCATTTTCTGTTTTCATTCTTTCTGTGGTTATTTCTGTTGTTATATGCATTTTGTTGTTTTTTTTTTTGTTTTAACAGGTTCGTGAAAATATATAAATTAAATTATTCGTCCACATATGCACTTAACTGTGTAATACTCAAATTCTTCAAAATCGTATGCATTCGCTGTGATCTCCCTTAATCAAATGAACAATCTTTGTCACGTTTGTACCTTGTATTTCGTTTCTCCGTTTCGTGTAGCACTTTACCAGTTCCATTTTATTGTAGTAGCAAGATTTCAAAAAACACGATGGTAGGGGATGCACTAAAGTAGGTCAATATAAAGAGTTCAGAAATTAGAATTTCTCGATGTATTCATTTATTCATTTATTTATTACACGTGGTACAGCACTCTTTTTGTTATTTACTTATAGATTTTAAATCCCATATTCTTTTTTTTGATTATGCAGATATAAAATACAGATACGCAATGACGCGAAAATTCCTAAGCTCGCAAATATAAAATACAGTACGCAATGACGCGAAAATCTCTAAGCAAAGAAGCTGACGGTGCGCACAGAACTATGTTTCTCAACGACAAACCTTAGGTGAGTTTTCGACTTCCCTTTTCTTAAAAGAGTTGAGATAGGTATAATACAACCAGTTTATTTTTTAGGGCATCCTGTTTTAAAAATGAAAAAGTAAGCACTATAAGCCTAAATGGTTTAGGCAAGATCCTTTTAAACAAAATGGCACTTTTATTTATGCAGACCAAATCTCCCTCTTTTTACTACACTTCTTATAATGCAATTCTTTCAGAAAGCATGCTTATTGTACAACCTATCTGGATCCTAAGACTTGTCTGAAATAATCGCTCTTCAATAAACTGCTTGAAGCGTTAAGATATTGATTTCCTTTGGTGGAAGGTGTTTCTGTTTTCTTTCTTTGTTATTTTAATTTTCGCAAACAATTACGCCCATTTTATGGTGTATTAAAGAAGGATTTAGTCATTTGTTTTCTCACTAATTAAATCTGCATTTTAAAATATTCTAAATAATACTAAACATAGTTTCATCTAAATTAAATATATCAATCAACACAGCCTCAAACATAAACAGCATTGTTACCTATCGAAATAGTTATTTTTCGTTGATATGATATGATATGATATGATATGATATGATATATATATATATATATATATATATATATATATATATATATATATATATATATATATATATTAGTACTGAATAATAGTTTAAGTTGCATAGAATTCGATAGTCGTGCTTGGTGAATTGGTATACCTGGTTCCTGTTTTCTATACTACTGCTAAGCCAGACTGACAACAGAAAAACATACAAAGACGTTGTCACTGACATTTATCATTTGTTTCACGTTCATCGTACTTTATTTGTAATTACAACCTCACTGTCTAAAAACTTATTTAAATGATAAGAACAATATCCCATAAACTTTGCACAAATAATACTTTTGATTGACCATGATATTGATTATCTAGAACTAATGTTTTGCTTAGTGCTTTTAGCCAAGGAAAGTATGTGTTATGTATTGGAGTAAAGTGCTAGATGTCAGTCTGTGTTGAATATTTGACTATTAAATGTGACGTTTGTAGCTTTTATTAGCGACTTGGTATTATTGTTCATATGCCTTGGGATTAGGGTGTTAAACAGCTAATTCATGCTTTGTCTATACCGTGAATGTATGCATATGAATCAATATTCAATCATTTTTAAAGGTCAAGAAAAATGTTCATGGTATACGTACATAGTGACGGTTGTAAATCCGCTGTTGTTTCTGTACACTCTTTTAATGATGGAGCTACAGCTACTACGTCAAACAAAGGTCAAAGAAATCTTGTGTAGGAGTGTAATTTGAAATGAAATACCGCAATATTATTCCTAAATGTCTGCCTGTTTTAGTCCTTGGTATGAGTATTTTTTACTAAATCCAAATAACACAATAAAACTGAAAAGGAGGAGCATCTGATTCACACATTCCTTTTTCATTCCACGGATTCAGATTAAAGGCTGAGAGCCTCAATACAAAAGAGAAAGAAAAATAAACAGCCAATGCACGTATCAGAATCAAACTTGCGCTACCCCTTGTAACACATTTTAAGCAGATATAACCGACACATCCTATGTTTCTTTTTAGTACATAAATGTTAGTCTGTTCACCGAAATCCACTCAAATCACCCAATTCGACGTGGGGTTTATGGGGGGGGGGGGGGAGGAAGCACCCCAGTGTTGTGACTACAAATAGTATGTAAATAGAATCAATGACGCGAAGATTTGAAAAAAGAGGTAGTATTTAGAGGTGTTGTAAACTGCATGCACCAAACTCAAATTGGAAGAGTTGTGAAAAGATTTGTCCTCCCAGTGAAAAGATTTATCCCGTACAGATACGCCACTGACAATATAATGCAGTACCTTCCACCATTTCATTTAAAAATAAATAAAAATCCCCACGAAAAGTTTAAAGGATAGATGCATTCTAGCTGTAAGGTATTATACTCTTGATCACGCACCAGAGGTGAACAACTCGAGAAAGTGTGACGAGTATAATCGAAACAAACACGATAACTAGTATAATTGAAACAAACACGATAAACTAGATATCATATATATCTGACACGATGCAATGATTTGATGGGGGGGGGGGTAATATATGTGAGAACAATCTATAACGTGTCACTGCATTGCTTGCATCGCAGTACTGCAATACAGTGGCTTTCCACCTTTAGCTCTGTATTCGATATGGGAATCAACTCTAAAACGAACTTTTGAAAAGGGTCTATTCTCCTCCTTTTTTCCTAGACTTTGCTGTTTATTTTTTAACAACTGTTTTCAATATATTTCTTAAATTATATAGCCTATAAATTATAAATCACCATAATCACATTACTGTTGTTTTCTTTTAAAAAACAAAGCCTTTTTGAAAAATCATTGATACAAGGTTTAAACTATTTCAGCCCCTAACAATTTCGTACTGTCCATCATTTTATTTGTTTCTACTTTGCTTGCATTAAACAAAATGTCAAATGTCGGAAATGTCTAAAGGTTTTATAAATTCCGAAACGGGTAAGGGAATTTTCAATTCAAAGACGTATAAATAAGGCAAGGATATTGCGTATAAATAAAAACAACAACAATTGCAAATAAAAATGAAGAATATAAGCATGTTCGTCTACATAATTTAAGAGACTATACCTTTTTGAGCAATTAATTCAACAATAAATACAATGATTACTATGTGTGCATTATAATATAGTCGTCGTGGATCAAACATTAACTTTCACAAAAGAAGAGATATCACCTGGTTCACATAGGGACAATGTATCCAACAAATGAAGATTAGAGAGCGTTATATAACTGGGAAATGTAACCTGACTAAAGAATAGTGAGATGTCTAATACATGCACACTGTACGTACAGAAACAAATTTGAAGAAAGAAAAAATGACTTTGCTAGCACTAACTTCATTTAGGCGTATTATAAATCAGTACTGTTGTTGGTGGGAATATCATGAAAATCTATTTGCATGACGAGAATTCATAAGGCCGCATTCTACAAGATCTCTAGCTCAGAGCTATCGATTTATCGACAGCTGAATTGGCTGTTGATGAATGCAAATAGATCCAATCCTAGGAAAAGTTGATTTGTAGATTTAGCTTTCTCAAAATTACTTACTTTATAGATTGATGGAGAAGTTAGTGTGATAATTCTTTGTGAATACAGTCATATCTAGGACCCTTTAAAGTTGCGAATCATGTTCACTTTTCTCTGGAAAATTGTATTTACTTTCATATCTGGATTGTAATTACACTTTTAGCTAAACTAATTTAGAGTCGAGTTTGTACTTTAGAATCCCATTCAATTTGTTTAGCCCTCCATGATAAAGTTAAATCTTTGAAGAAATATTTGATTTTACAATATTCATGTTGAAACAGTTAGACCGAAGATGATATAGCAGCTTAGAGATATATTGTCAAGATCAGGTCCATTCACCACTACATTCTGTAAGTATTTTCCATACCTATGATTTTGACTGACATTATCATCCTCCCTTTAAATGTACAAGTTATCTGCCCTTCGCATAAATGGTATCAGATCTTGGTATAATATAGAAGGAAATCTTAAAACAAGAAAGTATTTTAAAAGGTCAACAAGTATTTTTTGTAACCGTTGTTAACGGGGTTCTCTAGGGTAATTTAAAACATCTGAATCCGAAGATGTTTGTTTTCAAGCTGTATTTTGAGTATCAAGGCTCCTAACGTGATTTATATGGATGTATATTTCTGTAACCTAAATTGTAGACTCCGGTACTGGAATCACATGCAACTGAATGTTTATTTTTTCTTCTTCTTTTTTTTTTTTTTTTTTTCTTTTTTTTCTTTTCTTGTTAAAGAGCTGATATATTGAAATGCATGTGCATAAAGTTTTATAATGATGTTAGAAGATGTGAGACACGTGTCCTATCAATATTGATGCAGGCGGTAGCGTCCATATTCCGGTGATGGTTGCAAGGAGCCTTGCTTCAGTTTCTGGTTAAGGGATTTCTTGTTTACAATAAGTCAGCAATATTTATTAAGGTTCTTTTTTTATTTGAACTCTTGCATTGGTAAGAAACTTTATTTTGATATAATCATCCTTTCCCAAGCATCTGCCAGGATTGTTTCATATTTCATTTTGCTTCATATGCATTTTTGCCTATGTAATTATTAGCAACACACGCAATCAAATTCTCCCAAGAAGAATGTGTTATGATCTAAAGCCTAATTTGTTCCATAAAAATGATCATTTGAATACAAAATCATTTTTTCATTACAATCAAAGTTCTTTTCACTTACTTATTCAGTTTGTCCGTCTATGCTTCCCAGTAGCACACTGACTAGTGATACTTGTTCCATGATTCTAGTGTAATTTGCATTATTAGTTGTCGTCCACCACATGCTACTAATTTGCCGTTCTTTGTACTATGAATGTTGTAACGTCTCTGTTCCGTTTATCTTCATTTGTACACAGCGATAGTTTGGTCTTTTTGGATCCATCATATTCTTCTGATATTGGTGGCGAAAATATTAACTTGGATAGTAGCCGTCGGCTCAGTCAGTTTCAAAACTGTTGTGTTTGGATGAAAGTACAGACTTTGAGCGGTGTGTCTGACTCAACATAGTGCGCTGATAATGCACTCTCTTCGCGTGACAATGAAGAGTAACACTTATTGGTGGAAGTGCCTCTACTGATCAACAATGCATGATCAAGATGACACATGCCCTGTCTGTGTCTTTGACATTTGGCAAGCCATCTGTGCTTGTGACATCTAGAAAGCCATACAACTGACAACTGAACCATTTAGCAGCCCTGAACTTTTCTGGCTCCAAGTAATCATTTTTATGTTTGTTAGTAGCTCCATCGTTCTTCTGAAGCACATTCCATGCTGCTTTTTTGTGCCCGTCTAAATGAGAGGTTGTTTTACCACAAATCCTTGCACGGAAAGGTATCAAGCGTTACAGAACAAGTGCCCATATCCATTTCACACAATTCGCAAAATTCATGGACAGTTAGTTAATTCGGAGCCTTTGATCTAATGAATCTCATGAATAGTTAGGTGATTGGGAAATCTTGATATACCATTATGCATCTAAAGTTAACTGTCTTCGTATAATTCTTCTTGCTGTGACCAGTGTGAGAATAAGTACATCAGTATAACCAGTTGCTAACCCTATAGTGTCAACTTTGCTGTGAATACAATTTAAAATGATCCCTGTATCTGTCCATTATGCTTTCCCATGACTATCACCATCGTGCCTGAGGAACCAATTCAACATGTATTGATACAAAATGCCATTGTAAAAGTTCTTTGTTATGTACCAAAACCTATATATCAAACAAAAGAGAACTTATCCTGTCCAGCATAGTCTAGCATTCCTTCATTTATGTTCTAAGGCAGCCAACTGTCTGAGCAATTGTAAAAGGAACACGCATAAATTCATGGTTTCATATATAAGATCCACTACATTTTTAGCTTTACTTCTTAAGAACGTACTTACAAATGCTTCTATCTACTTTCGGGAGTTTTTTCTTTCCCACGGCAGATTTTATTTTTCATTTTATAAAATTTCAAAGATGTGGCTGACTTTTTTAAGCACTGGAGTATATATTAATACGCCTGTTTTCCTTCTCAATTACCATTAGCCGTTTTTTTTTTTTTTGTTTTTTTTATACAAAACAATTCAACTGCATTTTGCCCAAGAATCCGGAATTCATCAACAACCTTTGTTGGTAAATTTTGTATTTCGATGTTTTAGGGAGATATTGCTGGTTCATCACCTTCAGGTTTAATATCTTCATGCATCCATTCTAGCTTCAGAACCTTTTATTGATGAGCAGGGTATCCAAGCCAAAGTGGAACATGACCCTCCTATTGGCAATATGGACACTATAATTCTGCCTCTACTCAGGACAGATGGAGTTTATCAAATTTCACCTTTTCTGCGTATTCCTTCCACATTGTCTTGTCTCTGAATCGGATTTACTTGCTTAAACGTTCAGCATGACTTCTCCACATCCGAATTCTCTTGCTGTAATCATTTCAGTATCCAAATGATCCAGCTCTAAAACGTTGACGGATACCATCTAACGTGGTTAGTGTGATCATTTGTCACATACACTACGTTGACATCAAGGTGTATATGAGATGCAAATCCCAATATCCTTCTGTCTCGGCATGGGTGAACATAAGCAGCAGAGTGGTTTTTCCAATATACTGCTAAATCAGAAGAGAAGGTTAGCATTCTCGCCTCTTTTTCTGGGCACACATCTGGACATATGATGTTGAAATTTTGATATCAGTTACATAATGGTGCTTTTGTATATACCTGCCTCTGCATCAACCTTAAATTTGTAACCATGGTACTACTAAATTAAGTCAAGGATTAAATGGGGGAAGCATACACCTTTGGATTGATGTGTGAGTTTCTGTGCCCGCATTGTTCAAGTATATAACTTGTCAGTAAATGTCTGAACTGTTGAATCTGTTGCCTCAAAACCACTTTCCATTTATGCAACTGCTAACCCCGATGCCACGCTATACTAACCTTTTGACAGTTATTTTCAGTATGGAATCCTTAATAAGCATGAAATAAACCATTTTTGTCTAGTTTACATTAGTGGGAAGCGAAACAGAGCAGTCACTTTTCGGGCGGCAGCGTCAACAGTTTGTCAAAGTTTTGATTAAAGTCTTACATTTGCATAGAGTTCCTAAACCCTTCGATTGATTTTCGTTATACTTGAATAATATCGAATCTAAGACAATTTATTCTGAAGAAGCTTGCCCCTTTGACCTTACTTACAACTGTTTATTTGGTTACATTTCTTATACCCCTTGATTGATTTACTGCATTCTTTCGATAAATCATGATGAAGCTAACACAATTAATTCTCTGATACGCGGCACCATCAGTCAATCTCACAGTCATAAAAGTTAAGGTTTTGGTTAAGGATTTGCTTATATATCCTAAATCCCTCGATTGATTTATTTTCTTGATACTTTGAATGAATCATCATGAAGGTATATCAATTCAAACTGATAATCACGCTTACCCCTTTAACAGTCAAGATCACAGTCATTGAAAAGTGTCATTACGGTTTTTGGTTAAAGACGTTTTAAATTGCTTATTTATCCTACAGCTCTTGATTGATTTTCTTCATACCTTGGATTAATCATTATAGAGCTAAGACAATTCATTAGGTGACTTACATAATCTGTCCTTCTTGTTAGCTCACCTAAAGTATATAAGGTTAGAAGTTGCTGAAGTCCTCAAGCAACACCTGCATGACCTAAATATAGGATCTTTCAAGAATGAAGTAATTATTGCTAGAGTCCTCTCATACAACGCAATACCTACATTACCTACAAATCGGATCTTTCAAAAACGAAGTAATTATTGCTAGAGCCCTCTCAATTTATATGTTTGTCTGACCGTCTGTCCATCTATCATCTACGTAGTCTCTTCTACAATATCTGCCTGTCTCTTTCTCACTATATCTCTCCCATTGTCCAAATGCATAAAGTGTCAACGTGGACGTTTATATTATCGACAATTCTAATTCGTATCATGTGAAACTTTTTTTCACTGCTCAGTAGCACAGAGTGGCTGTTCAACCTCTATTCAAATTCACGGTGTCTGCTAGATATGATCTCATTCCCATATTTGTGACATCATGCCTTACTATGATACTGGGATCGACATCAGATACCGGACTGACGGCAAGCTCGTCAACCTCAGGAGACTACAGGCGAAGACGAAATTATAAGAAGATCTCCGATTTGCTCACGACCGTCCCTGAATGCCAGATCTGAGTCTGACATGCAACAGAGTATGGACCAGGTGGTGCACCAACCCGCACCAGGGAAGCTGTACGTATAGCCTACCATCACAGTAAATGGCCAACTCTCCTGGCAGTGGACAAGTTCACCTATCTTGGCAGCACACTGCCACGTGCAGTCCTCATCGATTATGAAACCAGCGCCAGAATTGCTAAAGCAAGTGTGGTCATTGACAGACTACGCGCAAATGTGTGGGAGAGCAGAGGCATCAGTCTACAAACAAAACTGAAGGTCCACAAAGCCAATGTGTGTCCGACCCTGCTGTATGCATGCAAAACCTGAACGATGTACAGACGCCATGCCAAGAAGCTAAACCGTTTTCACATGGGCTGCCTGAGAAAACTGATGAGGATAAGATAGCAGAACAGGGCTCCATACACTGACGTTCTCACACTGGCAGGCATTTCAAGTATCTCACTTATGAAATCACAGATGAGATGGGCAGACCACGTCACCAGGATATCAGAAGTACGACTACCAAAGAAGATCTGCGGCGAGCTGACGGAAGGAAAGCAATCTCAGTATGGTAAGAAGAAAAGCTTCAAAGATTCCCTAAAGTCATCCTTGAAACACTTCAACACTGACCCTGAGTCTTGGGAAGATCTCTCACTGGATCGCTCCACCTGGCGGAGTCTCATTCATACTGGAGCTACAGACTTTGAACTGAGGAGAATTGCGAAGACAGTGCATAAGCGTGAGCAGCGTAAATCTCGGAACTGCAGTACATCCTCTATTGATGCAATAAACCCAAGTGGCATCTCCTGTCAAGTGTGCCACAAACAGTTTAAAGTACAAACTGGCCTAATCAGCCACTCACGTATTCATATAAACCGACCAGTTAGTAATGAAATCGTCATCTTCAAATTCGAAGCACGAACAACAAAACAAAAACACACATCCCTGCCTGTATACATACATACATACATACATGCATACATACATACATACATACATACATACATACATACATACATACATACATACATACATACATACATACATACATACATACATACATACATACATACATACATACATACATACACACACACACATACATACATACATACATACATACATACATACATACATACGTACGTACGTACGTACGTACATACATACAAACAAACATACATACATACATACATACATACATACATACATACATACATACATACATACATACATACATACATACATACATACATACATGCATGCATGCATGCATGCATGCATGCATGCATGCATGCATACATACATACATACATACATACATACATACATACATACATACATACATACATACATACATACATACATATCATTGCACAATGCAGCCTCGAATTTTCCAGTTCGCACCAAGAATTTTGAAGCATGCCATTGGCTCGGTGGTAAATATGATTTGATTCCTTGGGTTTCTTGTAACAGATTGTATGCTGTGCATCTAGCAATGGTTTGTTCTTGAAAATACTCCTTAAGTCTTGTTTAATCCAAGTGTTCAGGTCGAGCTGTTTTCTCATTAGTTTATGCCCCATGGGAAGATACTCAACAAACCAATTTTACAGTTTGAAATATGAGTGATCTTCACGTTCTCCTGTTCTCTTGACTCAAAAGCTGGCACATTATCACTAAAATCGATTAATACCAAGTATGCAAACAGACAACGAAAGGAAATGATCCTGCGATTCGAATTCTACGTCAGTTTTCTATTCATTTATTGCTAGCATAAATTTGAAACTTGCTATTTGATGTTGGGACAATCGACATCAACAGTAGAGTGAATAGTTTATTAATATCTGATAATTGATGTTGCCACAATTCGTGTCATATATATATATATATATATATATATATATATATATATATATATATATATATATATATATATATATATATATATATATATATATATAAAGTCTCATGAAAAGATACAAATTGAAATCATGATACAATTATTTTAACTATATTGTTGGCATAGTTATAAATATTATGGTCATGAACACCAAACGGTACATAATGATATAAATGATGTTGCTCATAAGCACCAAATGGTACATAATGATACAAATATTGTTGTTTATGAACACCAGACGGTACATAATGATATAAATGATGTTGCTCATAAGCACCAAATGGTACATAATGATACAAATATTGTTGTTTATGAACACCAGACGGTACATAATGATATAAATGATGTTGCTCATAAGCACCAAATGGTACATAATGATACAAATATTGTTGTTTATGAACACCAGACGGTACATAATGACTTCCATAAAAATTAAATAGGACATAAAACATTTCAACAGAGTCTCAAAGGTTCCAGATGTTTCCTGAAGAGCCTTTCAAAGAATCTAATATACCCTATGGGAGGAGATAATGTTTTTAGTAAGAATGTTATTATTAACGTTCTAATTAATTGTTCTTTGCAGATTTTTGGGGTCGAAAGGAAAGGGGTACATAATAAAGTCTCCGATGCCTTTGCAAGGTTCGTTATCAATGCTGCTTCAATCAGTAATTTGCATGTATGAGATTACAATTAAATTTGAATTTAATGCCTTTTGTCATGATGATGGCAGTTCAGCAACGAATTTTCTGAAGGACGGTATTGTGATATCAAGCGCCATAACACCTAACTTTGATTTAAAAATTTAGTTTCTGTGTCTGTACGGTTGCTTTGACTATTGCTTTTTTTCAAAATTTTGTCACAAAATGGAGGAGAATAAAATATCGACAAATAAGTAGAAGTGGTAAAGTCAAACAAGAAAAAGAGGCATATTCAGCCATGTTGTTTGGGAGATTACGTGACTCCGCATTTCTGTTTTATTATTAAAGCATGTTTCAGACTATTGCAGCCCAGTGGATCTATTTGCCGTCAATCACAATGCCCACATTTAAAGAATAGGTCACACATGGCATTAAGAGATCAACTTGATTTTCAAAAGATAATAGAATTTGTAACCCCTAGTGCTACAGTGTATTTTGGTTTAATGGATTTCTTGTAAATTCTAAACATAATGACAAATCGAAAATTCTCATTTTAACTTGGCTGAAACAACAGACTTCTTTACAGTAGAGTTTGTTGACCATTAAGACATACAGAAACACACACACATACAGATAATAATAATAATAATAATAATAATAATAATAATAATAATAATAATAATAATAATAATAAATTATAATTATAACACATCCAAATACTTCAAATTGGCAACCAAGAACATTTTTACTTCCAGTTACAATAAAAATCAAAATCAGAGATGAACACACTCTAACTTTAAGAAACTGTTAAGTGTTCGGAATGTAACAAATATTTGCTGTCAATCGGACACGGTTCAAACCTAGAAGTGGAGGATGCAACATAACGGTCAATTTGAACTTCTTAAATGTATAATCTTCCTAAATCAGACAATACGTTTACTTTTTGAAATATTTGCACCAACTTATTATCTGGCAACGGACATTACACCTTTTCCAGCGAGCACTATTTTCACGCGACGAGGTCATGTTACGTTACATTACACTATGTGAAATACAAAATTTATTATTGCCTTCTCCCTTGGCAACGTTTCCCTTCGGTATTTTCTGGCGGAGTATAGCGGGATATAGCGGTTCGGCTCGCGTATTATGCCTACCAGACAACACTAGGAGAACAGTTCCCTCTAATGAAGGCAATAATAGAATAATGATCCTCAGCTTTGCAAAAGCATAATCGACACATGTAAGAGATCAAAACACTTTTTTGAACCTTCTCAACAGACAAACGCGTTTAAGAGACCAGATTCCAACATTTACGAAATCAAGGAAACGAATAACGGACAAGTGGTTTGATCTGAAATTGTTGAGCTTCTGTTTGCTACTAAGTGAAGAGCAAGTAACCTTTTCTAGAATAATCAGGCATCTGGTTTGCTCATGCATGTATTTATGTGATTAGAATTGATTGATTTTGCTGACACTGATTGTAACTCTGTCAATACATATACTTTGAATTTACGAGCCTGGTAACCATTTGTTAGGTTATCGATTAACTTCTAGATCAGTTGAATGGTGTCGATTAACTTGTAGCTCAGTTAAATGGTCTCGATTAACTTATAGCTCAATTGAATTTTGTCGATTAACTTCTAAATCAATTGAATGGTGTCGATTAACTAATAGGTCAATTGAATGGCGTCGATTAACTTCTAGCTCAATTGAATGGTGTCGATTAACTTCTAGCTCAATTGAATTGTGTCGATTAACTTATAGCTCAATTGAATTGTGTCGATTAACTTCTAGATCAATTGAATGGTGTCGATTAACTTCTAGGTCAATTGAACGGTGTCGATCAACTTCTAGATCAATTGAATGGTGTCGAATACTATCAATCTGAAGATTTATAAATGTCACACATATTAACATTGTCACACACAAAACTTTCGTCCCGTCAACTCTGAAAACTATTTCTTAGAAATTCTGCTGTAGACAAAATAATGTGCATAGCTAATTTATATAAAACCTGATGATGATCATCATTATCATGATCATCATAATCATCATATTGATGATACAACTTCTACTACTAAGTCGAAGAGATCGAATTTATTAATGTGTGTGTATATGTGTGTGTGAACAGATAGAGAATTAAAAAGTATTGTTTTTCACCCAAAATTATTATCATGTGTACATCAGTGTCCGAACAATGTGATGTAAAGCTGATATTTTCTAGTTAATAGAAAGAGCTCCATAAAAATTAATTTAACAGTATTTACTATTCGTATAATTGGTGTAGCCCAACTATATATCAGTTTTGATTCTGAAGGCGAAATTAATTCAAGAAGTTCTCTAAAAACCCGAGTGACATCACACTTTTTGAGGTTTAGTCCTTTCACGACATCAATGTACAGTGTGTACGTTTATAATTTTTGTCTTTGATCAGGTCATCTATTATTTGTTTATAAACCCTGTGGGTAGAGCAAATTTGGGGGTAGCTATAAAATGAAGGAAATAATTCAACTGGAATACTCGAACGCTAAGACCATTCAGAGCAAGTTCGACCCTACATCCTTTTTGTGAACAGTCGAGTCGCCGTTTACGTTTATTGCTTGTACACAGATATCGTGAACACTAGTACAAAATAAAAAAAATTGATGAAGTAAATATTTAAATGAGCAATTGTATTTTCTTTAGTAGCGCCCCTACTTTGCCACAGAGAAAACTTTTTATGTCAGTTGCCAACCTTCACCCCCCCCCCATCTATGCCCGGTTACAGATGCAAAATGAGCTCCGGACGCGCCCCTCGCCTGGCGCCCTGAGGCAATTGCCCCCCCCCCCCATCCTGTCCCACTCACTCCCTCGCGCCGCCACTGCAACAGAGCGAAGATTTCAGTTGTATGTAGTTTGAAGAGAAAACTAAGTATCGTGTAGTTTTGGCTTTGATATATTCGGTATCATTCAAATCAAGCACATTTCTCACTGATGTAGATCAATGTCTTCTGCTCTTATATTCTAGAGGGAAATTTTTAAACACTCGCATAGTGAAAGATTTGTGCTTAAACTTTATAACAGGTCTCTGAAAGTAATTTAGACCTGTTATAAACTCAATCTACCAATCCATATTACCAAACTGTATTTGCGTGTTAGGGTCATAATGTAACTTGAGAAGGACGTATATATAGGTATATTTTTACATATACCTTTCACATTCAGGTGATGAATCACATGTACTCGGTGGATCCATTAATTGATTTGATAGTTTGAAATGCTTGTGCATGATATTTTGATGACGTGGTTTAGACTGCTTAGCAGCTGTGAGAATAGAACAATCATTCTGACGGAAGTGTCGGCGTCTATATTCTGGTGATTATGCAGCACGTTTTCGTTGAGTTTCTGGTTTAAGGTTTTTCTTTATTACAATATGTCTATAAAGTTTAGGTGGGTTGCTATTATATTTGGACTTTATCACTAGCATGCAGAATAATTCTCAAATTTTTAAACCCTTCTTACCCGCGTGACACTGGGTCAAGGTCAAGGTCATTCTAGAATTTTACGATACATTTTGGCAGAATATTTATGTATTATTGTCTCTTCTAAATCCCTTCCCGTGATTTTTGCATATTTAATTTTTTGTCTCTCATGCACTTTGACCCAATGCAATTTTTGGCAACATATGGCAGGCAACGTATCCTAAAAAAGAAGCTTGTGATACTTCCGAGACAAGGTATATGATATAAAGCTTATATCATTCCCTACAAATGTTCTCTTTCATACGGAATATTGTTTTTTTAAAGTTGAAATCAAAGTTTCTTTCTTACTTTCAAATTACATCTGTCCGTTTAGGTTAAAGCAATTACTATCCGACATTTGTAATATTAAGATTTTGGGAATGTATCTTAATGTCCAGGATATTATTTACAACTATATCAGTAATATGGTCACATTGTGATGGTGAAAAACTTCAGTTATTCTAGGTTCCAAGAGGGTCATATACCCTTTTAAAACCATCAAAAACTACTGTTAAAATACAGAATTATTTATCGTTGTGTGAAACTCCTTAGTTTTACTTGTTACATAAACGTGTATACAACTAGGAAGAACAACATACAATTGTTAAAATATACGTATAAAAATAACCGAGAGCTGAATTGATGAAGAAATATATGGATAGTTTGTTGCCAGTGAAAACATTTGATATGTACCTTGTTCACATGTTGTATAGCAATTCAACATAAAAATTATGTGACATACTTTTTGTTTGGTTTGGTTAGGTGCTTTATGGCATAGCAACACAAGCAGGTTATCTTCTGCCAAGGCAATTGGAGTATAGTGCCTTGCCGAGGACACACCAGACAAATTTGGGATCGGTCCCCAAAATCTGATCTCATGCTAATTTGGGATTCATTAAAAAGAAATCCTCACCATTAAAAATTAGGATCGATCCAAAATCTTTTATCGGGTAAAAATCTGGGGTGAGTCCCAAATATATCTCACTACACAAACTTGGGTCGATCCCAAAAGTCTCTCACCAAACAAACTTGGTATCGTTCTCAAAATCTCTCACCAAACAAACTTGGTATCGTTCTCAAAATCTCTCACCATACAAGCTTGGTATCGTTCTCAAAATCTCTTACCATACAAACTAGGGATCGTTTTCATAAGTCTCTCACCAGAAAATATTGAGATGGATCCCTAAAACTTATTTCATATAGACTTTTGGCCGATCTAAAATATTTCATAGTTTTACAAAAATCAATTTGTACTCACAATGAACAGTCAGATATAAATCATCACTGCATTTGGGTTCAGTATAAAAAATTGCTAGTGTATATATATATATATATATATATATATATATATATATATATATATATATATATATATATATATATATATATATGTGTGTGTGTGTGTGTGTGTGTGTGTGTGTGTGTGTGTGTGTGTGTTAAGAACCCTCCAAATCTCTGGTTCAGTTTGATAAAGTACCCATGATTACCATGTGTGTGTTCTTTCTTGTCCATTCTATTTTTTAAAAACTCTGACAGGATAGAATTACAAGAAAAATACATCTGATTTTAAAATGCACAAATCACACAGCCTGTGACTTGATTTGATTTGTATTTTTTACAACTCAACACCAACGAGATTAATTATAAATGATCTGATAACTTATGGCTTGATTCAAACACAAAAAACATATGAAAATTATTCAGTCAAAGTACATAACTAATTAGATCTAAATTGCGTGAATCCGCATGACTGTTTCATCCCTGACGGAAGTTTTGGGATATTTCGGCTCAGAACATCGTTTGATTCATCTTTATTTATAATTGTGCTGAATGTTTTCAAAGATGTCACTAGGGAGTTAAATATCAACTCAGTGTCAAAAGAAAATAGAATGTGTGGCCTGTGTTGTCACTATATCTTCTGATAAATTGAGTTACCAACTTGTCCTTAATGACAAATCAACGTCTCTCCAATTCTCAGAAGAGTGAAACCTGGAATAACCTGCCTGTGTTTCCACAGAAAAGTGCATATGCAATGAAAATATTCTTAGCGTAACTGATAGATTTTTCTCGTCATCAATTCTATTTTCAGGAGATGACTTTGTAATTTAAAGAAAGCCAAGAACGGGTTTATATTTAGTCCTACAAAGTCCAGATTCGACTCGATGATTACGTTATTTGTGGGAAAATCAATAAAAATAAACTCATTGGCGTAATAAGTTCTCAGAGCTTAGTTAAATATGTCCACTTTAGACTAATAATCAAACGATCCCTTTGAGTGCATAATGTGAGATCAACATAAATTGAAGAATATCAAAACAAGCATTTTTTCAAAATAAAAAAGTTCAATAACTACTTAAAATAGACAAGTGTTTCAACAATCAGAAATAGAATACATACATCATAATAAAGGCTTCATTTTCATCTGTCTATGTCACCCCACCCCACCCCAGACCCCGAGACCAAAAGACATGCAACTAAGGTAAACTAATCAGTGAACTTATCGTTGTAAGTTATATGCAAATCGAAATTAATTTTCTTGACACGTAAGGAAATTAAGCCAATACATATCCGATATTGTTCAGAAATATTACTTAAATTTATTTGCATGCCAAGAATTAATCATTTTCATTATTAGAATTCTTGAGGGTAAGAGGATGAATTAAATGACAGTTGATTTCCGATCAGACAAGCACTTATAGATTTAAACGTAACCGTATGGAAATGTTTAATTAATTTATTGAAATGTTTATCATAAAAGTGAGTGAGTGTTTATTTCGATAAAGAGTTAATCTGTGAATTACTTGTGTCCATACCTACAAAGTCATCTTACGTCTCGAGGCCTGTCAACGTTACCCCAAGTAATTATTCTACACTGATGATAACATGAAAGGGAGTAATACGTATCATGTTTTAGTAGATCTAATGTATTATATACAAATCCTAATCTTGTAATTATAGCATGTGACTTGCCATATATATATAATATATATATATATATATATATATATATATATATATATATATATATATATATGTGTGTGTGTGTTCGTGTGTGTATGTGTGTGATAGAATGTCTGAATATAATCCATTTGTATAGGTTTATTAGGTTATATCGGATGGCAAAATCTATATTAGATGGTGAAAACCTGTATAGTACCAAATATTGTGAACAAATTTAAATGATGTCTCTTGATTCATATTTCCCATGTTAAAATGGTTTATTCCAACAATCTTACACCGGTTACGTTATTTTCATTTTCTTTTTATGTACACAATTTGATCTTGTATACTTAGAAAAACAAAAATTAGATACATGTAAAAATACACACAAGTTATTTCGTAAGCACATTTCTTGTTTAGTCTGTCTGGATGACACATTTAATTTATATACTGTAATAAACACCATCTCAAAATGTTACAAGTGTTTATAATAAAATTCCTAAAATGCATAGCAACTGTAATAAATGATTAGACTTTTTTTTATCCTTTTCGAAGCAGATATAAATACGGATCAATAATCGCATAATTTGACATTTTAGGGTAAAGTAAATGTGTTTTATTATTAAAGTAATCATATACCTTGTCTTCTCATGGAAAGTTATTTCAATCAAAGACATGTAGCATGTACCCTTAGATTAATAGTTCGACAGCCATAATAAAAAGAAATAACAAAGAGAACGTTTAAATTTGCTTGAAATGAAACAGAGTTGTTATTGTTTTCCATCCATCAAATCAATCCAAATAAAAGAGTTTTTTGTTCTCTCACGCTTATTATTGATACAAACTGGAAGGGAACATTCTGCAGAATGCTATAGATCGACTGCTTCATCGGCCCGGAATTTAAAAAAACTTAGCATAGTCACTTTAGCAAAACAAGTGGGTCATTACAACCACAATTTACTTTTTATAGAGACTTAAAGGACCTCTTACTAGGCAAGCCTGTTAGTGTGACATAAAAATCAATCTTTAATCTCGTAATTATGATTTATCTATCTCGTAATTACAACTAATTATCTCGTAATTACGACCTAACTACTGTAAAAGCAGCAACTCACGTCATTGACAGTACGAAGCAAATCATACTGCTGTAGTGATATACGTTAAAATCCTAAACTAAATGGTTTTATTATTATTCTGACTTTTGCAACTTTTTGTCATTTGGGATGGATCGTGCGAGGGTATGCAGCTTTTATTTTTACTTGGGATTGAGCTGCTCAGAAAGTCTTTGCTTTCTGGCCCAGATACATGGATTATGCATCAGTATGAGAACTCTGAAACAAATACTGCACTCTCTGTGACTTTTTAGGAGATAATTTCATTCTGATGTATTGGAAGCAGCCCATTTTTTTAAGAGCAGATAATTAATGAACAAGGCTGTGATTGGATGGAATTACGATGTTGTCAACAAGGAATGATAGTAACAAGGGACGCAGTGCAGATACTGATGCAATTACTCTGTCCTGTTGGTATGCATTTGCGACTATGAAGGTGTCTTCGGAGACGAAGGTACTTAGGACAAGAACATGATTACATTTGGTATGTCGATTCTTAGGATAAACTGAAACATGGTTGAACTCTGTGCATTCGTGTGTGTTTATGCGTATGTAGATGAAAAGAAAATACAATACATGTATATAATAATGATAATAATTTTGATAACTTCTTGGAGAAGATAAAATACAACCATTATATGCTAGGAGAGTAGGTGTGTGCTTGAAGGTCACATGCCGGAAATATCATCTCACCTTCCTCCGCCTCCCCCCCCCCATCACACACACACACAAGAAAAAAAATTGCAGGGACGGGAAACAACAGACACAAAAACCTTTAGTATTCGGAAAATGAGGGTGCATATATATATAGCTCTAACCAGTTCCATATACTGTGATGGGGCTGCGAGGTGTCCAGAAAGAAAGTAAACTTGTGCGATGGTCTCTCACTACAACCTCTTCAGTGTCTCTCACTACAACCTCTTCAGTATTCTCTGCCCTATTTATAACACATGCAATGTCTTTGGCCACATTCATTTTGTTTTATCAATATTATCAAATTTAAAAAACTTATTTTTAGCTTTTGGTAAGTAGATAAATTATACAATTCTCATTCTATACGAATTACAAAATGTCTAAGGTCAAACTGCTCGACTAGACTGGCATTACTGAACTGCCAACCTGATACCGCAGTCTTTGTTGCAAAATGCTAAGTCATATATACGTATTATGTGGAGAGGCAATAAATAGTTAACAAATATTAGACATTTGATTCGATGATCAGTGTTCTTATAAATTTATTTTGCAAAAATTAGAATCAAGTTCTATCTATGAAAATGTCAAAACGTTTGATGCACTGGTAAAATAAAACCACATTAATTCTTGGCATTGTCCTATTTTCCTAACTACAATACACCAATTATCGCAATAACGTGTGACGTAGTCAGTACTTTCGGAGGTACAATTAGCAGTCATTATCTACAACAGAACATTAACTACTATACTCCGTAATAGTAAAGTAAAAATCTAATCAAAATATTAATTTGACACAACATTTTTTTAACTAAATGGAGGTTACTTTCTTTTCCCAAGTCAGTATAAAATATATATTATCGTGTGATAAAATTAACGTAAAATAAACATAACATGGCCACTTGGCAGGTGATTGTTTGGTCTTCCTATCGTTTTTTGTGCAATCGACAATGCGGACTGTGTACCTGACGATGGAGACTGCCCACATGTTAAAAGATGCAATCGTCTTCATTCAATTTAATCCTTGTACTCTTCTTGTTCTTCTTGTACCTATTATTATTATTATTATTATTATTATTATTATTATTATTATTATTATTATTATTATTATTATTATTATTATTATTATTATATTAGTAGTAGTAGTATTAATATTATTATTATTATATTATTATTATTAGTAGTAGTAATAGTAGTAGTAGTAGAAATAGTAGTAGAAGTAGTATTATTAGTAGTAGGAGTAGTAGTAGTAGTAGTATTAGCAGTAGTAGTAGTAATAGTATTATTATTATTATTATTATTAGTAGTAGTAGTAGTAGTATCATCTTTAAAATGCTGATTATTTTACATCATTCTTTAAGAAAGTGAAACCCTAAAAAGTATTTTGAATGTCCGTGAATCCATTTAGACTTTAGTTTGTTTTGGTCCATACGCATGCTGCAGACGCTGTGAGTACAATATGTGTTCAAAATCTCATCATCTTTGATTTATCTGTAAAATATAACTCACTTTATATTATTGTATGAAGATAATGTCCACAGACATTTTCAAGAGTTGCACATACTGGTGACAATACTAATTACATAAACTGTAGACCTGTATGTTTATTCATTTTTGATTCTGCATATAACAGAATTAATAAGATGTATCTGTTATTGGACTTTATCCGATTGAGCCATATAGCTCTCAATACAATTGTTTAATAATACACATTTGAAACTGGCAGATTTATATGTTTAATATCCTGAACTAAAGCGTTGTTTGTAAATTACTGAAAACATAAACGTCGAAGTCAGAAGTATGTCCAAGAAGTAAATAAAAAATCCCATTACAATTGCACAAAAATTTTGTCTGTTTATCAAAATATGATTACCAGGCTGAAAGCACATCATTGCATGTACTAATTTAGTTTTTGAGTAATTGTGTTGGCAAAGAATACATCAAAAGAGGGGTTGCAGTCTTCAAAGTACCGAACACTAACATTATTAGATGATGTCGATATTTAATCAGTTTTTCTGCTGAGGATATATTGAGGCACTAAAATGTAGTTGGAACGAACGTACGAACGGACAAAAACAATATTACTCCATCTAATATGTGACTAGTGGGAAGAACGACTGAAGTTGATAAGTAAACGTGATATATTGGAAAAGAATGATCCTATTCAAAGGAACGAAAATATTCTATATTAAAGCATACCTGATATTTTGTCCACTCTATTGCTTTGAGGCAAGAGAATGAATTAAGATGCTTCATCGGCCAAAATATATGGCAACTTTAACTTTATAATAAATCGACGCTGCCTGTTCGTTAGTTAATATTTGGTGTACTTTGAACTAATCAACCTGGATTTAAAATCACTAACGGTCACAATGTTTACAGATAGGGTTATTGTTTCTAAAATAGGATCCAGATATAATCCCCTGAATGTTACACGTGATATGTTCTTTCCTAGGAAGTATAAATATACGGTCATATGGTTATAAGTTAGGAATGTCAAACTTTCCAAATTATGACCCAGTAGCTACGTCCCTGGGGGTAAATATAGACTGCGTGGGCCATTGTTGACGGACATATCTGAATTTATATTTCATGTCCGAAATCCGTGTGAATAGTTAAGATATCGTATGAATGCTGATTTTGAATTAAGTTTATGAAACTCGTCGAATAATTTCTATCTTTGCGAGCCTTGTTAGAATGTGTCACATTTATCACTCGAGGAAAAATACAAAGTTAGTTGACAAAACAGCTGAAAAATGTAGTGAAAGACAATATAGTGATATCAGTTTATTACAGCAGTTAAGAAATTAGTGGTACATTGCAACGCTTGTATGGTCTAGTTCCGTGACGATTGCGTAGGGATTGAAAGTGAAAACCAAATTACATCCTGGCGATGCTTTGACTGTAGAAATTTATCAGCCTCTGTAAAGTCAATAAAAAAAGAAATTGTGCAACTCTCCTGCGTCATAAATGGTATTCTAAAGTCCATCACTGCCTTGGAAAACGTCTGAATGACAACATGCACAGTATCAATGATAAGCTTTCAGCACTGATGAGCAAGCGTATTTCACTAAAAAATTAAAATTTCTCAATGGATCTTGATAACATTCATTTTTCAGTTACAGAAATCAAACTAAATCTTGAGATAGAAACTACAAATATTTGAAATAAAACACGTCTCATTGCTTGAAATACTGCCCACCACAATTGCGTCAGCTCATAAACTACCAACATCAAAACATATAAACTCTTGTTATTGGTAGTTCCATTCTTAAACCTGTCAAGCATTCTGGTTCACAACCTGATGTATGTGTACACACTTTCCTGGAAGTCTATATATTGTCGTTAAAACAAGATCTTGAAAAATGGCTCTTGCTAACTTTGGCAAAATAATCATACATGTCGGAGAGAATGATGCCAATCAATGATGGATCTAAGTACATTCTCCTCTCAATACAACTCACTTCTTAGGTCGATTTCAGCAAGTCACAATGTGACGGTCTCTGGTCTTATTCCAAGAGGGAGAGTTTATATTGTTCCCTATGATAGGGTACGACGAGATCTCTGTTGAGAATTATATATAAAATACATTCTACATTCATAATTACAGTTCATTCATATTTGGAACAGGAGAAAAGCTATCGATTATTTTTCACAGAGACAGAGTGCACTTGAGAAACGAGGATGTTTCAATTCTACTCCGAAACATTGACATCATGTATAATATCCTTCGCACTTGGAAACTAATGAGCAACTTCCATTGCAGCCAGTACTCGCCACGCACGGAACGATTACAACAAATTACTCGTTAGAGGCAAAATAGCCGTAGGCGTATCACACACAACGGACGCTCAAAACATAATCATTACAGACAATAGCAATACATGGCTAGATTTTGTGCACATTGTCATTCCTACAGCCATGTCTGTTGGTATTGGAACTTTGTCTCACACAGTGAACGCTCAAGACAAAGTCATTACAGTCAAGACCAAAACACGACTAGATATTTTTGCACATTGCGATTCCAACAGCAATGACTTATTTGTCTGTTAGTATCTGAACTTTGTCAGCGCCACACGTGAATAACGAAGCCGTCAAGTACCTTACTCAGATTCTTATTACCGAAAATCTAATGATTACATATCCATGTCCCGTTAGGAATTATCGGGGGGGGGGGGGGGAATAACCTGATATTTAATCTCCGGAATCAGTTTTATACTTAACCAATATTTGTGATAAATGCAACCTTTTGGACTGTAAATATCAGAAAGGGAACGCTTTCTTCAAAGATGCATACTTTACTACTGACGACCAAATAACTTGCTTTTCTCAATCAAGGGACATTGCCGGTATTATCAAACATGTTGATGGACACTGTCTATCCCAAGTCAGTCTTGATCATGAAACCCCGCAATCTGATTATAGTTCTAAAATACTTCTTAAAGAAAAGGGTTTACTTATAGTAAACTTCAATATTCGGCACGTAAACCCCAAACTAGATTAACTCAAGCATACTGTATTAAATAACCCTCATATTGAGATTCTAGGACTCTGCGAAACATTTCTTAATGGTAATAATATTGATCACATCGACGGTTTCCATTTGGAACGGAAAGACAGATCACAAGAAAGAGACGGTCCACACACACACACATACACACACATACACACACACACATACATACACACACACACATACACACACATAAGATGAATGGACATAGAGTTATCTGAGTAGGAAACCATTTGGACTGAATTGAAATGACCGTCGTCTAAGTCCATTTATAGTCGAGACATTTGTCCCAACATATTTTGTTAGTGACTACTATAAAATCTGTGCCACAAGAAATATTTTCTAGAAACCATTCGAAAAGGTCCATAGCACTAAAAAGTACCGATTCTATAACCGTTTACATGTATTACTTTTTTGACCGACTTATATGCTCTAAGTAATTGTCAACCTACTTTTACAAATCCAGACCTTGATGTCCAACGTTGGACTGCACTTTTCTTGCAGTTCTAAATCGACATACTTCAATTAAATGCAAAAGAGTCAAGAGAATTATGCAACATGACTGGTTTAACTCTGAAATAAGGGAAGCCCTGAAACTGTGTGATTTCTGTCACAAACAGCGTGACAAACGAAGCTACAAAAACACATAAATTTAGTTTAAATAATTTATTGTTTAAGCTACAAAGTATCATTTTTCAAGATTAATTGAGAATTAAAGTGACTTCAGAAAAATACGGAAATATTTTAGTAACTTTAATTCAAGTTCAGAAGTTCATGATTTCCCTTTAGAATTAAAAACTGGTAGTCATACTAGAACAGAGCCATTAGATACTGAAAAAGAACCCGAATACCTTTTTTACATCATTAACTTCGAAGATTTAGAGAACATTCTTGATATCACAAGATTTTTTCACTTCTTATAGATTTTGAAGAGTCGAAAGTCCCGTCTCGTTTTTCATTCCATATCCGTTACATATGTGTTCAAGATGTTATTGATGGTTTAGAGAAACTTGATCGCACCAAAACAACAGAACTCGACGAAATCTAAAAAATACGCAAACTGTCAGCTCACGAAGCTACCCCTACAAATGCTAGCTTGATAAATACAAGTATTGTTACGGGAATCTTCCCATCTAAGCTGAAATAAGCGAACGTGTTCCGAGTCTTTAAACAAGGCGATTGATCGTCAGCAAACAATTATCGATCTATATCAATTGTATCAACATTATCTAAAAGTTTGTGAAACACACATCGCCTTTCATTTTCGCCGATTTTTAAAGAAATATAATCTTCTACATAATAAAATCAGGTTTCAGAGAAAAGCATTCCTGCCAAACTGCCCTCACAAAGTTGGCTGATACATGGCTAGCAGCTATTTAATAATCGGAGCAATTTATTTAGATTTTTTAAAAAGCGTTTCATTTAGTAGATTATGAAATAAAACGCAAGGCATACACAATCAGTGATAATTCGCTTGCTTGGTTTGATTCTTACCAAACAGGACGGAAACAGTGCGTTTGTGTGGCCAATGACACATCTTCTTTTCGACAGTGGAGTCACTCAAGGCTCTATGCTTGGCCCTTTGCTCTTTCTCATTTTTAATTACTGATTCACCACTTCATATAAAAGCCACTGAAACTGGTATATTTGCGGATGACACAAAGTTACATGCCACGAATAATATAATCCCTTCCCTTGAACACAATTTACAACAGGACGTTGATGTTTTTATACTGTGGCGCGAAACCAACAAAATGCAATTATTAAACTCCAAAAATGAGCCGCTAGAATTATTGAAAGAAAAGACATTTATTCGTCAATTTACAGTGGTTACTTTTTAATTATAGAGTAAGGTATTTTAAAGCTACTTTGACATATAATTCGTCTCATAACATGGCTCTACATTATCGATTAGCTCTTAATTCCATCTTCCAATATCCATTCATACAATCTACGGTCTATTTCGTACTCCAATCTTCATTTGCCTAAACTAAAAACAACCCTGTACAAAATATCTTTTACGTATTCCGCAGCTGTGTTGTGGAATATCTTTCCCAATGATATTAAACAAACACCAACACTCTCTTCTTTTAAAAACGCTCTTCACAAATTTCTTTCTTTCTGATTATGCCATAGCTCAAACAAATTGAGATACCTGGCTTGGATACCCCCATTAATTTATCCCAAGCCTACATATATGTCTTCTGTATGTTTTAATCTAATGTGTGTATGTATGTCTATGTATATTTTATGATTACATGTGAATGTGCTAGATGCTGTAGAAAGTAAGAATTTTATTTGTAATTATACGTTTGCATTTATAGTTTTAATATTCTATTATTTGATTTAGTTGATTCAGAACTAAATATATTTTCCTCAGAAAATAAAGTTATTATTATTATTATTATTATTATTAGTAGTAGTAGTAGTAGTAGTAGTAGTAATACTATTTTATGAGTGCTAACATAGGTGACAATGGTGAATGCACACATGAAGTTTCATGAACATACCTGCAACAGCATCTACGAAACTGTGCAGCATGTAAATGCAAAAATCCCAGAAATTGATTCAGCGGAATACGAAAAGTACATGTATTTCACTTCCAACACACCAATCAATTTTCATGACTCTATATACCAAAGTGTCGTGATAACTATGACCTACGCTTGCTGTTAGATCGTAGTATCCTCCAAAGACAACATACTATTCAGCGAGAACTCGATAGGAATGGTCAGCGGTCATTTGGAATTTTTGCACATGCAATACAATGCAATCCGATGTATCTGCGCACCTGAGAGTTTCTGGCACTTTGCGAAAATAAGTAGGATCACTGGAAAATCTAGCTTCAATATATTTGAAAACTCTTTTTCTCGCTCCTAGCCACAAATTGTAGCTGCTGACATTCAAAATATAAGTGCCCACAAATATAAGATGCGTAAGGATAGACTGTAGCTCAATGCATATTGTAAAAGAGATGTCTGACTTTGCTACTTATCTGACTTTATCTATTGCCTGACACATTTTAAAATAAAAAACTAAATGTGCTATTTGATGCCAATGTTTTAAAACGTTATCAACCTTCGCAAGCATAATGATCGTTTCAGTCTCGTGACGTCATTAACACTGAGTTCATGACGTCACGATGGCCTTAAATACAACCCCATGATGTTAATTCTAGAGAGATGTTATTACAAATGAGAAGAAAAAGAGAAAACAATTAAAACAAGGGGTGAAATTAAAGAAAATGACCTTATAAATCATAACATTCAGCAACTACTTTATAAAGCATATCGTAATCATATGAATATACAAAAAAAATTAAAATATTTTTTCATCCATATGAACATTTATGCTCGAGACGACTTTTGTATTTTATGACCTATGCAACATTTTAATTACTTTTCCTACTAATTGTTGCTTGTCTTATTCTTTTGATAACACTGGTCTACAATTTTTTAAATGTCGTCTGCTTCAGAGATAAAAAATGTACTATTTAATAGGGATTTTGATGCGCTGAATTCAAATATGACAATTAAAACAACTGATTGGATAATGTTTCCAAGATATTTAAGTTTTTACATTTTACGTTTATGTATATTGTGTACATAGTAGACTTTTAATCACAAATTGTAAACCTAGGCCTTTTCATGTGTTTATGGTTGTTTTATATGATAATATTTCACCTGTCCTGTTTATGTAACACTTTAAAAAATAGCTCAGTGGTTATATAAATAAAAAATATATTGAAACCAAAGTAAAAAAAACTATTATATATATAAGTACATAGTTTAGTCCTTATTCAGTGTCTACTCGGCGCTGCAAGCATTGATGGGCTTCATTTGCCTTGATAGCGTTTCTCCATTGTTGCAATGTCCTGGAGAAATCGCTCGCCGTGTTAGTCGCCCACTGCTCCGCAGTTCTGTGGAAAAAAATCTAGATGAGAGTGCAAAAAATGTATCTTTAGTGACATGTTGCAACCAAGGCTTTGTATGCCTTGAGGAGGTTTTCCACCAACTCCCTGTAGTTTTCTGCCTTGTTGTTTCCGAGAAAATATTTTGCCACTAACTGGAAGGCTTTCCATGCTGTCTTTTCCTTGCCACGCAGTGCACGGTGAAATGCATCATCTCGAAGAAGTTCACGAATCTGAGGACCAACAAAGACACCTTCCTTTATCTTAGCTTCACTTAACCTTGGAAATTTTCCACGGAGGTACTTGAAAGCTACTTGTGTTTTGTCCATGGCCTTGACAAAGTTCTTCATCTGACCCAGCTTGATGTGCAAGGGTAGTAACAAAATCTTCCTTGATTCAACAAGTGGTGAATACTGAACACTTTTCATCCCAGGCTCCAATGACTGTCGGAGTGGCCAATCTCTCTTGATGTATTGGGAATATCTCGCACGACTATCCCATTCGCAGAGAAAACAGCAGTACTTTGTGTATCCAGTCTGCAGACCAAGCAAGAGAGCAAGAACCTTGAAATCGCCACAAAGCTGCCACTGATGTTGGTCATAGTTTATGCACCTCAAAAGTTGTTTCATGTTTTCATAGGTTTCCTTCATATGGACTGCATGACCAACTGGAATTGATGGCAAAACACTGCCATTATGCAGCAAAACAGTTTTAAGACTCGTCTTCGATGAATCAATGAATAGTCTCCACTCATCTGGATCACGAACGATGTTGAAGGCTGCCATCACACCATCGATGTTGTTGCAGGCTACAAGAACACCTTCCATGAAGAGAATGGAACAATATCCTTTTGACGGTCACGGAACATGGAAACCCTAACATCACCTGCCAGGAGATTCCACTGCTGTAGTCTGGAGCCCAACATATCTGCCTTACTCTTGGGTAGTTCCAAATCCCTGACAAGGTCATTCAGTTCACCTTATGTTATGAGGTGTGGTTCAGAGGAGGAGGATGGGAGAAAATATGGGTCATGTGACATTGATGGTTCAGGAGTAGAAGTTTCATCCTCTTATTTCCTCGTCAGACTCAAGTGAGAATGATTATGGTGCATCAGGAACCGGCAGTCCTTCTCCGTGGGGTACTGGGCGTATAGCTGATGGAATGTCGGAATAATGCACTGTCCACTTTGTCTTCTTTGACACACCTTTCCCAACTGGAGGCACCATGCAGAAGTAACAATTGCTGATATGATCTGTTGGCTCTCTAAAACAAATTGGCACTGCAAAAAGGCATAGATTTCCTTATCCTGTCCAACCACTGGCGAAGATTTGTTGCACAAGTGTTGCAGCATGTGTGTGGGACCAACATCTTGTCCTGATCTCCAATTTTGAAGCCAAAATAAAGGTGATAGACTTTCTTAACCATAGTTTTTATACTGCGCTTTTGTGATGTAAAAGTCACTTCACCACAAACATAGCAGAAGTTATCTGCATTGTTCACACAAGTACGAGGCATCCCTGCTCACTTTGGCTAAACAGAAATGTGTCCCTTTGCAAAATCAAACACTGACAAATAGGAGAGCACGACACTGTATGATTTGTAGAGCTGATATAGGGCAATTTCTTCAGCAGAGTGATGTAAGCTTAGTTATGATTGCATCATCCATGGCTTATAGGAATAACTTGATGCAATTCATATCATGTATGACGCAATACCAGCTTCAGATAGCATCATTCATTGTTTTGCCTTCAAAGCAAGTTCTGTCCAAACCCAGTCATAGATTTGTTCATAAATCCAGTCAAAGATGTATTTTAGTCATTTCTGGTTTAAATTGAGATCCCTTCCCTTTATAACTCACTTATCGTCCGCCATTCCCAAGTCAAGGGTCATATATACTGACCCAGTATCATATCTTTAAAACTAGAGCCAATCAACAATTTTAAGCATCATTTTCGTTCTCAGTGACCCAGAATTAGTAAAGTTTGACAACATTTATTGCGGAAGCATTTTGGCTGTAGACCAGTGTAATCCATAATCATTTCCCGTTGTTAATATATAATACTATTTCTGTGGTGTTATTCAATGCAAAATACAAATATTTGATTCGGATATAAACTGACCTATCGATTGATGTCAATCAATTATTGCTTATCAGTGATCCGTAATCATC
This sequence comes from Margaritifera margaritifera, assembly GCA_029931535.1. Taxonomy (NCBI): domain Eukaryota; kingdom Metazoa; phylum Mollusca; class Bivalvia; order Unionida; family Margaritiferidae; genus Margaritifera; species Margaritifera margaritifera. The sequence goes on from JAQPZY010001374.1 coordinate 1,357,630, forward strand.
ATTTTAAAGATTGTTTGTCAGAACCTTTTCATAAGGACTCCAACACCTATATAGTTTTCACTATATCATAACATCGAATTTATATTTTTCTGACTTGGCCATTTTTACCCATTTTAGCGAAATATTAAAATTTTTTAAAAGGTTATTATCGAAATCGGTCTACGAATTTGTGTTTTAAAAAATTAATAACGCTTATATGTCATGGAGAAGGAACAGATTATTAAGTAGGTTAACTGAAATTATATTAATCTAAGCGGATGTATATGTATCAATTAAAATTAGATTAATCTAAACGGATGTATATGTATCAATTAAAATGTATATGCATCAATTAAAATTAGATTAATCTAAACGGATGTATATGTATCAATTAAAATGCCATCAGTCTGGCCTGTATCAATTTCGGGTTTAAAATAGAAAATTTACTTTAAAAAATGTGCACACACGATTTTAGTATTGATGGTAATTGGATACAGTTGATTATATTTGTTCCAACAATTCTCAATTTTTGAAGAGCTATTTTCTGTTTTAACTCTACACACGTACTTTGTAGATAATTTTAAGGCATGTGAATTGATTTAAGTTTATCTCTGGAAAAATGCGTTTTAGTATGCGAGGTGTAATCCTATAAGGTCATGCTGGTTTTAACGTTCAGTGTAATGGTCCCAAATTCATAGTGAAAGAATTTGAATTTGACCTGAGATGGCATGAATATTTATATTACAAGGTATTGACTTTAGTTGAAATGACCACAATTTAGTGAAAGTTCAGTGGTAAATCTTTTTTTTTTATAACGGCAATAATGAGTTTCAAATTCTTTAAATGATGTGCTATAATGACTGGTATAATAACGTTTTATTTATCCTTACAGATTATTAATTTTAAAATTACTCTCTTTCTATCCCTATCTCCTTATATATATATATATATATATATATATATATATATATATATATATATATATATATTTGTATATACATACACACATTTTGATGATGGCGTTGATTTTTCGCCGCGCATGGTGTTAGTCCTTTGTCCTAGCCTGGAATTAGGTCACAATTTGGTCCTCTGCGTAATTTGTTTTTACACAACTTTGTTGGGCTGATGTCAGCATAATAAATATAAGTATTTAACCCTTTTTAGACCGATTTTTAACTCTATCTTCTTTCAAGAATTTCTCTTGGCTTTTGTGTTTAGTGTTAGTTTTGTGGATGTAAATTGTTTCTTCCTCTGACGAAGAGCTTGTTTAGCTCGAAATGTTTGGAAACTGTTTTGTATATATATATATATATATATATATATATATATATATATATATATATATATATATATATATATATATATGAATACGCGTACTCACAATCCACGTAATCATGTATCATAGAAGGAATTACTTTTTTTACGTTTTTTTAGAAGCAAAACGAGTCTAACTACTACACAGAAAAAAATATCTCAAACATTAGTAAAGGGCTAAAAGTAAAATACCAAAGCAGAAAACAAGTGTGTGCAATAAATCCATGTACCTTTTATTGCAAAAGCTGCTTGGCTCTGCATTTCTGTTTAATCAGTAAATCAAGTTTCAGAGAATCGGATCTTTAGATCATGTTCTTTTTTTTATTCCTTATGCTTGAATGCATGTTTAAAAAAAATAATGTTATACAAAACATTTAGAGATGAACTTGGTTTTCAAAATTAATGAACATCGTAACTGGCCTTGCTAATATATCTGTTTGTTTTATTAGCTTTCTCATTCCCAGTCATGTGGACAAATCGATAAAACTTTGGGTCAGAAAATTTAAAGCCACAAACAACTTACGTCTTTGATGCATAGTTTGTTTCTCTAGAGGATCACAGCTGCAAAAAGAAATATCCAATGCTTTGGCAACAGTTCAAATCATTTTTGTATTGCAATGATATCAAAATCACACACATCGACGCACTTGAACTTGGAGAACCTTGTCAGTGTTCTAAAAGGCAGAAAACATTTTCAATCTGACAAGGTCTAAACTTGAAGTGCATGGTATATAATTGTCGGGATAATCTGTAAAATCAAATATACACGCACTAGACTTACAATAGGTTTTATAGCCAACAATATTGATATTATTTACTGACAAAGAGATAAAACAACCTCGGCACGTTCGTAATTGCTACCCTGAAATTTTAGACAAATACTTCATTAACCTGTATATAGTATGGTTATTATGTTTGCAACAAACCATGATTATTACATGAAGGGAATGAACAGTAGATTGCGACAAAGGACAATAACTTACTAAAGACCAGCTTCTGAGAATATGAAGTTTAAATACTTGAAACCGATTGACAGTAAAATTTGAAAAGGGCAATAGCTTCCTAGATACCGATTTCAGAGAATATGAAATTTAAATACTTGAAACCGATTGACAGGAAAATTTGAAAAGGGCAATAGCTTCCTAGATACCGATTTCAGAGAATACGAAATTTAAATACTTGAAACCGATTGACAGTAACATTTGAAAAGGGCAATAGCTTCCTAGATACCGATTTCAGAGAATATGAAATTTAAATACTTGAAACCGATCGACAGGAAAATTTGAAAAGGGTAATAGCTTCCTAGATACCGATTTCAGAGAATATGAAATTTAAATACTTGAAGAGGATCAACAATAAAATGTGAAAAGGGCAATAGCTTCCTAGATACCGATTTCAGAGAATATGAAGTTTAAATACTTGAAACCGATTGACAGGAAAATGTGAAAAGAGCAATAGCGTCCTTGATACCAATTTCAGAGAATATGAAATTTAAATACTTGAAGAGGATCAACAATAAAATGTGAAAAGGGCAATAGCTTCCTAGATACCGATTTCAGAGAATATGAAATGTAAATACTTGAAACCGATCGACAGTAAATGTGGAAAAGGCAATAGCTTCCTAGAGACCGATTTCAGAGAATATGAAATTTAAATAGGATAAGGAAGTGGCTTGATATAAAATTGTTGGGTCCGAATTCCAATTAGCAAAGTTGCATTTTATCCCTCTTATAACTAGTTTATGCATACCGTTATTTAATTGGAAACCATTTCCTACAGTTGATTTTCTAACACTGTGATTCAGTCCATGTATACGCACAGTTTAAAAGGATATTTTCTTCTTCAAAATATACGTGGATGTCAGAACTGTATTAGTTGAATCTTTAGTATGACCAATCGATTTATTTGTAGCTGAATTCAAGTATGACCAATCGATTTATTTGTAGCTGAATTCAAGTATGACCAATCGATTTATTTGTAGCTGAATTCAAGTATGACCAATCGATTTATTTGTAGCTGAATTCAAGTATGACCAGTCGATTTATTTGTAGCTGAATTCAAGTATGACCAATCAATTTATTTGTAGCTGAATTCAAGTATGACCAATCGATTTATTTGTAGCTGAATTCAAGTATGACCAATCGATTTATTTGTAGCTGAATTCAATGTGATAATTATTTACAGAGCTATGATTTTATAAATATAGCAGGTTGTAAGTGACTGATTGAAAAATTGAACGTCTGTATTCAAAGACCTATAACATTGGAAAAATGGCAACTTATAAAAGACCGAGACAATCTCGCTGACAATGTATAACTGAGGACTTTGTATCTGTAGCATGAAATGCACAGTCCTTTAAACTGCCAATCTCGATGACAATGTATAACTGAGGACTTTGTATTTGTAGCATGAAATTCACAGTCCTTTAAACTGCCAATCTCGATGACAATGAATTACTGAGGACTTTGTATTTGTAGCATGAAATTCGCGGTCCTATAAACTGCCAAATCCAGTCAAAAGTGTCCTAAGCCAATAAAACTGGACAGTGATAATATGCCTGCGATCATAAAAAACAAATAATGTTTAAAACATAATTATTATTGATAACCAAACGTTTGCACAGACTTCCGTGCTACAGATGGGTAATGTTACGATGTCCAGAATATTTCCGTTATAAAATGTGAGGAGGAAGATTAAAGTGTTCAGAGCGATGAATCGATTTACCCACAAGTAAAAACATTTTGTTACATTTTTCAACATTATTAGATGCTACTGCTTTTTTGTGTAGGTTGCATCGAAATTTCAAATAATCTGCCTTAAGATGATTTCCATGGTACATTAACTTCAGTAATAATATGATTAACAATCCCTTTGAATTCCTTAAATTACAGGACAAATTTCTGCACAAATGACCAAATTTGGATCCTAATTTTCCAGTTCTGCATGTCAATAATATTTAGTTCTAAAACTAATTTACATTAAGCAGTACTTTTTGCATTCTCTCTATCTATGACCTTGTAGTATACACTTGGTTCTAAACAAACCTAATTATTTTCTGGTTCCTCTCCGTCAAAGAATGTTTTAAGGAAGGCTTCAAAGTGTTCAATACAGTGCATGTGTACATACAATTTTCAATTTAGAAGATAAATCCACGTTTTAATTCTAACAGGCTGTATTTATTTTTCAAATAATGCTATTTAATTATTTTAAAAAACAGAATGTAGTTGACACATGCACTTTGATTAATTGGACTGATTACATGCAGAATGCAGCTGACACATGTACTTTGATTAGATGGACTGGTTACATGCAGAATGCAGTTGACACATGTAACTTTGTTTCAGTAGATGGACTGGTTACATACAACGCAGTTTACATATGTAACTTTGTTTGATTAGATGGACTGGTTACATGCAGAATGCAGTTGACACATGTACTTTGATTAGATGGACTTGTTACATTCAACCTTACAGAGTTCTTACAACATCATGTGTCTCTTGATGTTGAAAAAGATATAACAGTAACAGCGTCTGAATATATTTATATCGTATAGTCTTGATAATAGGGATGCCCATGAAAAATATTATGAAAAGAAGGTAAGCAAAAAGAATTTTTTGTTAGGTATTACCGTCTATACTCGCGTATCAGCCGAGTCCAAATGCAAAAAACATAGACCCTGATCTTCCGTCGCATGATGCGCCGGCAGATCAGGGTCTATGTTGTTTGTTCTACTGATTAGTCCGTACAAACTGCATAGACCCAGATTTGCCGGCGCATTATGTGACGGCAGATCTGGGATTATGCAGTTTGCAGTTGGTATCGATTTTACGCGAGTATATACGGTTTAAGGGAAACATTTGCAGTGTTGTACATTTACTGTGCATGACTTTAATAAGATGCGAACATTGTATCTATGATCCATCAATATCAGTCTCCGAACTTGTTCATCTTGTTATTGAGACTGTTTGTAAATACCGCTTCTGAGAAACATGTCAAGTCTACCGGCATGGTCAATCAAATGAACAAAGAAAGATAATGAGCCTGATGATGACATTCTACTACTACAACTACTGCCGCTAAAATAACAACAGTTACTATTGTAGTTACCACAACAACTACTATTACTAATACAAATACTGCTGCTGAAATAACAACAGCTGACTATTGTTGTTAGCACTATTACTACAAGAACTACTGCTGCTGCGGGGGGGGGGGGGGGGGGGGGGGGGGGGGGGGGGGGTAAACAAGTTGGCAAGGGGTCTGTGTGATGGAACCCACAGTAAGTGTCATTATATTTAAATGGTTACAATTATGCCCTGGAAACGCTTAATTTTAACCTACTGACTATAAAGAAAACTTACTCTAGGAAATGTTCCGTATATTTTACGCTAGTTTGTTGTTTATGGAGAACGCGCCGGCTCCCTACATCTCATCAGTTTAATTAAGAGTCGAGTATGGATCTACTGAACAAAGAACAACTTGCTCTAAAAGAGAGGTATATAAAAATGTCTTCAAAATAGTTAATGACAAAAATAAGTACTATGTTAAATCACATATTACGATATGAGTCAGGAGAATGTTATTGCTCCGCGATAAGGAGTGGAGCATATTAATTTCGGAAGATCTTTCAGCCAAAAATCAGGCATATATACCTGAAAAATAAGAAAAGACTCCTAATTGTCCGAAATCACACTGACATACCGGTGCAGCACTAACTAATTGTCTCATGTCAGTGAAGGCAGGGGCGGGGATGAGGATTTTTTCTTACAGCGGTTTTAGTTGGCTAAGTTGTTAGTCGCAGACCAGTGCAGAATCAAATTGTTACATGGGTATTTTGTTTACACTAACAAGGCTTTTTTATGCTGGCTTGCGTATTAATATCAATCTCCGAAAGTTGTTAATAGAGAATTAAATAAGTTGTATGTATCACTATTCTCAACGAGGTTAGATTATCAGAATCTGGAAAAGTTGACAATTACTGTAATTATAGTGCAATAAATATGCAATCTACAATAGACATGTAAGGGAGGAAACATGTGATAGCCCAAACCGATACGAACATCGCTCGGTCATTTCCGTCAAGTCGGATAAATAACCTCGAGAGTAGCTGTAGCAATACACATCAATTAGATGGGTTTGGTGAGGAATCAAGGCCGAATCAGTTCCAATTGTGACTTGGTCTCCTTCCACCGCTATAATGTGCTATGTGAACAAAAGTAGTTCCGAATACAGTTCTCAATGGCGGTGAATTACATCCGCGGTTTCTTTCTCAACTTGACGGAAGAGACAGAGGATATTCCGATTTACACTAATCTATCCAATTGTAAGTCTCAAGGCACAATTTGAATTCACTCTATGTAATCGTATACAATAGTTCAAAATAAAAATCCTGAAAATCTTAGAAAAGTTCTTTCTATCTCTCACTTTTCAGATTTCTGCTAGACGTATAAAATGGCAATGAGAAAAATATGTTGTGCAGTATTTAAATAAAATTATAACCTTTTGGAATGGTTCGCCGTCAAAACTTCATGTAAACATGGTACTAGAGGTGCCTTTTACACTTCACATGAAAAAAAAAACAAACTCAGCATGCATCAATTTAAGAGCCTGTCAGGTACCAGTGCCACAATCAAGTGATAAATTAGGATAAATATTTGTCAATGTTTGAGAAAATGTTAAAGCGTCGTTCTAGTTTTAGTGGCACGCAATAAAACAGAAACAAAACTAGGTACTATTTTCTGTCAGCCATATTTGTTTTTTTTTTGGGGGGGGGGGGGGGGGGAAGGGGGTCAACAGGATACCGCACTGCAGTAATTGCGTCAAACTAAAAGCGCATGTGTTTGACTATAATTAGGCTACGTGTACTTGAGGGGGAAAAATGGAGAGGAAACAGAGTCAGTGCATTGAGTATTAACAATATAGGGATTTCCTTAATATTAGAAATCCACTTACGCTCAATCATGACATGACACAGAAAAAATCCACTTTAATGTTACCCCACACCTGCTAAACATAAAAAGAATATTGATGCTTCAAATAGATTACATGACCTTCTTCTCCCGCCATATACCACTATTTTGTTTTTTAAATTTCCTTCTTTTCAAACCAAGCAGTAAATGGAATATAGAGAATCCTTCAAGCATTTTAGAAAGCTCATATTTGTTGTTTCTTATTTCCTGAATACCCTTACGTGATATAAATAAATAAAGAAAACTACCGTTAGATAAAGACAAAGATGATATGATGTAACTTAATGACAAAGATGATATTATGTAACTTAATGACAAAGATGACATCATGTAATTTAATAACAAGATGATATGATGTAACTTAATGACAAAGATGATATTATGTAATTTAATGACAAAGATGATATTATGTAACTTAATGACAAAGATGATATTATGTAATTTAATGACAAAGATGATATTATGTAATTTAATGACAAAGATGATATTATGTAATTTAATGACAAAGATGATATTATGTAATTTAATGACAAAGATGACATCATGTAATTTAATAACAAGATGATATGATGTAACTTAATGACAAAGATGACATCATGTAATTTAATGACAAAGATGATATGATGTAACTTAATGACAAAGATGATATGATGTAACTTAATGACAAAGATGACATTGTGTAATTTAATGACAACGATGATATCATGTAATTTAATGACAAAGATGATATCATGTAATTTAATGACAAAGATGATATCATGTAATTTAATGACAAAGACGATATAATGTAACCCAATGAAAAAGATGATATGATGTAACTTAATAACAAAGATGATATCATGTAATTTAATGACAAAGACGATATAATGTAACTTACATAATATCATGTAACTTATTTTCCACGGAAGCAACGATAGGAACAAATCTGAATACACACAAACACACACATATAAAGTAATATATATATATATATATATATATATATATATATATATATATATATATATATAATATATATATCGCCAAATTACAGTCCATAATTAGTGTGAACATTGACAATTATTTTATTTATTACGTATTAAACCTAATGCACCCGTTCATAATAATTTCGACTGAAAGGATAAAATCCATAATATCACCTTATCAGGAAGAAACGAATGATTAAATTGTGGTTGTGATGCATGGAATCATTAGTAACTACCGGTATGCTAGATTTTTCAGGAGGCATAATTCATGTGAGCAGTATTTTTTAGGAACCCAAATCAAATCACACAGCATATTATTTAGGTCAATATTACTTTTGTATGCCCTCAAATCACATAGCAGATTATATAGGTCAATATTACTTTTGTATGCCCTCAAATCACATAGCATATTATATAGGTCAATATTACTTTTGTATGCCCTCAAATCACATAGCATTTTATATAGGTTAATATTACGTTTGTATGCCCTCAAATCACATAGCATATTATATAGGTCAATATTACTTTTGTATGCCCTCAAATCACATAGCATATTATATAGGTCAACATTACTTTTGTATACTCTTAACATTTAATCTTACTATGTTCAGTACCACGATGTTTCAGAGCAATTAACGACGAATGGCTGGGCATCGATGTCAAGATAGCAGCTCTAGGTAGAAACAAGGAAATACTTTCATAATTTATTCTAGAACTTAATTAACGCCACTTATTATTAGGAGAAATCTTAAGTAAAAGGTTTCTATCTAAGTTTTGACATTTTTGTGCATTACTGCATATCTAACTTAAATCTGTATTTGCAAATCCCTTTTGGGCCTATTGGCACCCGAATCGGCTTTAAATGTAAATAGCGGGTTCACTCCACTCGATCAATCGACTAGCGTTAATGACATCAAAGAAGGGAGATGTAAAAACATGCGAAACATGAATATTATCACAATAGTTTGATCATCTAGAAATCTACATATATGTCAATTTTATTTGAGATCGTTGCAACTGATGTGTAGAGTACAGCGTGTACAAATGTATCATTGATATGGTAACTATATATTGTACACCATTTTTAGTGTCGTAATTCTTACTCTGTATCATTCAAACATTATAATCATCTCAGTTTTAAATCATATAACATGATTAACACGCGAATTTCTAGTTTTGCTTAGAATTTTCCGTATTGATTTATATTTTTAAAAAAATAAAGAAAATACAATAAAAAAATTAAAAGAAAAATAATAATAAAATTATTATTATTATTATTATTATTATTATTATTATTATTATTATTATTATATCATGATGGTTCTTACCATTATCATCATCAACATCATCATCATGACAATTGTAAATATCATTGTCGTCGTCAACGATCATCATCATCGTCATACATGTACCGTTGCGACAATAGATATAACGAGGAAATAACCCCATCTATCTACTTTCAACTTTCTTTATTAATACTTGAAAACTTGAAAGGTGCAACAATTGTGGCCGTGGTTTTGGTCGATCGCTTGCTAAAAATGAATCTAAATGCGTCTCAATGCAGTCAAGGCTTCGTACTTGCGTAAAAACCAAAGATTGATGGATATCTTTTTGCTAGCATGTGAACAAAGAGAGGAATATCGCGGATAATACCAGGTATTGTCACATATATAATCATTCAAGAAGTAAAGAGCTGCTTTTTATAATTTTTAGCGTTAGCTTAGCTTTCAGCCACTATCTCTGATCAGTAAAGGCTGTTTTCATCGAGCTAAATTGGGTAAATTAAATGAAATTAAGAAATGACTCTAATAAAAACATATAAACACCCTAATTGTACTTCATATTGTTTGTACTTGACCTGCAGGAATTATCAATAGAATTTTTTAAAAAACGTGAAAAATAAAAAATAAAAATTTCCATGGGTATTTTCGTTTCTTCATCATTGGCAGCAAATGCGTCTGAAACTGCCATCAAAATTCGTGTAATCTGAGTTGTAGCTGCCTCTGTCATTGGATATATTAGGATGACCTCAAATCAATTCTTGAAGTTTCGTTCCGTCTATTACCAATTTGTTCTCATCTCTAATTTCTTTGCTTAGAATTCACCCTCTCTCCAACTACGGTTAAAAAAAATGTGTCTTCACCTCTTTCCTTCAGAACAATTATCATCGGTCCATAGAAAATCATGCATAGATTGTCTCCGATTTTTCCTGGAGATTTGCAAATCAGTAAAGAATGTTAATTGCATTCAACAGAAAGCAACATTAACGTCTAAACAGAAAATAAAATGTATATTGAGTTCAGTCTCTTGGCTTTTGCGTATAATGGCAAAGCAAACATGTGTGATTCGACCGGTTTCGTAAAGGTCACTTGCACTAAAAGGTTCAGTTATTGCTTTCAAATGCAACTATTTTCAGAAAATGCAACATAACCTATGCTGAATTTTGGATATGGTATGTCCAAGTCAGTGCCTGATATAAGAAAGATAGTCTTGGTGCATCTGAACTTATATCTAATGCACTGGATGTTATAAAAAAATGTGTGAAAACGAAGAAAATATAATTAATAAATATAATAAATTAATAATTAATAAAATATAATTAACTTAATTAATAGTGTAGTGACATCTTTAATAGCATAAAAGGGAAAATTATTTTCCAAAACGTGCGAGCACCAAACTAAGACTAGATTTCTTTATTACCAATGTACTAGAATAAAAATATCAATATATCATATGGTTGTACAGTTTTTAATTTATTTAAAATTTCATTTGGATCCAAACGAAATTGTATATTGCATACTAATGTGTTTTTCTTCGTCCTTGGGGTGCTGCTACACTGTGGAAAGGACACATGAAGGTGGTTCAATTATTCCAGTTAGATGGGACCATGGTAAAAAAATATTCATGTACTGGCACCATACAATTAGGAACTCAGACATTTCTTGACCATTTCTTATAGAAACATGTTTGATCTGTCCATTGAAGATGACACAGCGAGCTGTAATACATCAAATCCTAAAATTCACCGTCCTCAGTAGTGTCATTATATTCTAACAACTGAAAATCAACTAACAAATGATTTTATATCACTCTTTTTATCCCAGTGTGTGCAAGACAATTTTAAGGCATCTAATACATGTGTACTGTCTATACTCGCTTACAAGTCGAGTTCAACTGCAAGGCGCACAGACCCAGATCTGCCGTCTGCATACGGTAAAAGCAAATTTATTAAATAGGTACAACGTTTGTTATATGTTATTTGCATCTCTACACTAATTGAGTCAATCAGGTGCTATTACATCCTATTGTAGACCCAAAGAAAATCATTGTTATTTGTTCTGGAGATTTGCTAACAAGTGAAGAATGTTACTTGCTTTAAATAGAAAGCTGCATTAAATCCTTTGACATACAATAAAATGTATATTGAGTTCAGCAAAGAAAACAGGTGTTATATTCGACCCATTTCAGAAAGGTCAATTGCATTAAAAATTCCAGTTATTCCTTTAAAATGCAACCATTTCCAGAAAATGCAACATAGACTATACTGAGTTTTGGATGTGTTATGTTCACGTTAGGGCCATATATAAGTAAGATAGTCATCGTGCATCTGAAATTATAACTAATGCATCAAAATATGGGACAATGAAGGAAATATACAAGGAACTTAATTAGGACATCTATCAACTTAGTCAAACTATTGTGTAAACAAAAGTACATGTTCACATGCAAACAAGTAAACACTTACGTTTCGTCACAGTACTGTTATGTTCGGCACCAATCTTCTGATTTACAGCATGCCTGTTATAAACATATGCTGATCGATCCAAAACCAATGAATTCTTTAGCTTCCTAATTCTTTGTCTTGTTCCCGATGTACTATTTTTCCTCTCGAATGGTACATATTATCAGGTCTACCCATTGCTCAGTAGCCATCTGTTTTACTGTGCGGACGCGGAATGGTATATCCAGAAAAGGGGCGGAGCAAACGAATACTCAGAAAGTTTTGAGAGAATTTTCACCCTTACTGTCTTCTTAAATACCAACTTTTTTTCTAATAACATTTAACGTTCATAACTGTTAATAATGCTTTGTTTTATTAAAATGTAAACTTATTCAACCAGAAGTTAAGTCATAAAAGGTTTAAATCAAATGAGTAAAATAAGCACTATTTAAGAAACAATTTTACTTGCCTTCTTTTACACTTCTCTGCTTGTCCCGTATACAAATTTATGTTGTTCTAGTGATATCTACTATCTCTAGAACAACATAAATTTGTAAACCAGACAATGCAGAGAGATGTATGAGATACACGAGATGCATATACTTGAACAAAAACAACAATCATCCAAAACTATCCACAAAAAAAGAAGAGCTCTTTTGTGACTAGTATTCCATTGGTAGCCTATAGTTGTTGTATATTTATTTGCCTTCCTTTTCCCAGGAATGTAAAAGGTACTGGCAATATACTTGACAAAAATCAGTAAACTTTATATCAATGAGCTGTGCAACAAGTAAAGTTGATGATGGCAGAACAAATATGTATCGATACGATTCAGTGAAATGATGAGTTGAGCATTAAGCACAGAAGTGTCGTCATGAAAACAGAAACTCAGCTAAATAATGCGACTTGAACGTTTGTATATATACGGCATTTATTTGATTTGGCTAGAAAAGTCGGATTCGAAGAAGGATTTAGCAAGTTAATTAAATATGCCCAACATTGTCAAATGGAAGCAACAGAATATAAATGTTAGACTACTAACTACCTTAGGTTTTGTTGCTGTTATTGTTGTTGTTGTTGTTTTTTTTTTTTGTTTTTTTTTGTTTTTTTTTTATAAATATCTCACTATACAAAATAAACATCGATTTTACTAAAATTCATCTAAAATGACGTCATATATTATGAAGGCAGTCATATTACATAAAGCACGAATTATTTAGTGGATGTAGTCGGAAATGTTTGAACATGGCATGTTTAGAAAAGCATAAATGAAGTTTTATAGAGTTTGATGAATCATTATATAATCAGACATCGGACCACGTAATATTGTCTTGATTAATTGTACCTATTAGTAGACCTAAACTGTAAAAGTCGATTTAAGCCTATTGCTTATATATATTTCACGCTGCACTTTGTTTAAAATATTTATTGTACTTTGGAGCGATTTTAATGTTGTCTGTATTTTCTTTGAAAGCAATTAAAAACATAATCTAATAATAAATGCTACTGCTATTGTAGCCGCCAATAGATATTTTTGGTTCCGTCTTTCGAAGTTCCGGACTGTATATCTGTATTTGTGTTTGTATACTTACATTTTTAAAAACCATAAGGAACTAAAGATGCTTTTTTTTCAAGCTCCACGCCCCATTACAAAAAAACAAAATATTAGACTGTATTGTTCCAATAATATTATTCAACAAGAGACTCGATATTGTATTTACAAAGATCACCCTTTTAGACGCAAGATCAACGTATTAAATATAATAATGAAAATTATAAATGATTGCAAACGTCATCGAGTTTAGTATGTTGCACAAATATGTAAATGCAGGGTGCTGGAAAGCATTTTGAGTATGATATCACGAATAATAAAATGGATTTCGTCTGGGTTTGTTTTTTGTATTTTTTGGTTTGACAAAATGACACATATAGCTTCTGATCTTTTCCCCAACATAAAGGCAAGGAATATGTATTGTTTTGGAAACTTTGTAAAAATTCGATCCAAAAAAAAAAAAAAAAAAAAAAAAAAAAAATCAGTTAAATCGACTTCCAGTAGAATTATTTCCGTTGTCAAAACAGATCGTAAGCAACTTGACTAAAACAATGAAGATGTCTTTAATTTGATACTTTGGTTTTTCATTATGAAGATGTATACCTATTTTTCCCAAGGTGTTTTGAGAGTGGAATATGGGAGTATACAATGTAAAAAAAAAGAATTGTGCGAAAATCCTTTTAAAGGCATATAAAAAAATTAAAGGTTAAAAGTATATTTAATGGTCCAAATTTGTTATATAAACCGCATTCCTTTCAGAAGTCCTAGATTTTCTCTGGTGGTACATCATCTGCTTAACTGAGTTTCTGTCTCAAAGGCGGAAGTAGCTACTCGACAAGAGTGTTCTACATGCGTCAAGTAATGTGCGTCATACACGCACGCGGCACAATACCACCTCATCTGTGCGTTTGGTTGTATATGAGAGGTGCCACTCTCCTATGGTGGGTTTCATGTTCAGAAGCTTCTTTGTGGAGTTTTCATCTCACATATGTTGCCAAATTCATACAATATGCCGATTTATAAAATCTTTGAAACAATGTAAACGGATGATTGGAGGGCAGCTTTGACTGCTTTATCGGCCCCACGTTACTTTTCTTGCCAATGTGACTTGGCAGCAAAATGTACAAAATACTTTTTCCAAATTTTATGAGCAAATCATGCTTTTGTAAGACCTGTGATATATATAGGTCTTATGAGGCTTTCGGTGTGGTAAGGAAATCCCAAAAGGTGATTATACTTGTTTTTGAGAAGTTTCGATATAATTCAAGATTTGAATATGGCTGTAATTTCTGCGGTAGAAAACGGGGCTTTATCCGTTAACCGGCTCGAGATGGTGCCGTAGGATGTTGCAACGGAAGCTGCAGCCTTGTCTCCATTTTTTAAACTGTACGTATAGAGGGACGTAAGGTAGCGATAGGAGGTTCTAATTTCATTGAATTTACTCTGAAAAATGAGAGGATTGGGGAGTTTAATAACGAAAATGGTAATCTGGGGATGGAGAATACACTGTCATCACTACTTATATTGCTAAATAGTGGAGCCGCGAGGACTGTGGTTAGCGTGCCGGTTTCGCGACTGAAAGAATGCCGGTTTGTATCAGCATAGGTCGGCTAGATTGGTAAGTCTTTGGGCAAGACACTTTACTCCAATTGTCTCGACACTATATAACCTACATGTGCTGTTATGATGTTATTATTATTATTATTATTATTATTATTATTATTATTATTATCGCTCAGAGAAAACGGCTTTTACAGATTAACCAGCCTCTCTTCGTCATTTAATAAAGATGACTTGCAAAGAAATAGTTGTTTCATAGATAAATGGCTGCTTGGTATTGCAAATTATCTAAGAATATACAAGACAGAGAGGATTGTGTAAAAATTGCAACACAAACCGCCCGTAATTCATTGAACAGCTACTTCTTTAAACAAACAATGTTTTGTCAATGAGACTTTTCACAAGGTGTAGAAATTACATAGATTGTTCCATCAACACGAGACTCACATACCACATACAGGATAATCGAAATTCCTATATAGACATGTTACAAATATTTGGGTTGTTTTAACGCTAACATTGATTTTTGTCACCAATTTTAACTTCGTCAATATAACTGGTTTTGCTGTGAGGGCTATTGTGTAAATGCATATTTATATTTCAACCACTTCTTAGTTGAATTGTAAACAATTCAAAGTATCTATAACGATTTATCGACGCCTGAACTCAATGTGTACCAGTACTAAAGTGTCAACGTTATGCAATATTTTATCTCCTGAGTGAAATCATCGAACAAACTTGATAGTCAAGTCAGATATATTCGATCTGAAATCTTGCATCCTTAGTCACAGTTCGAATCATTACAATAAATACGCCTTCTCTCTTTTGACCACTTGACATGTATATGGAACCGCCATCTCACGTCATGTACTTTTGCAGACCCATACTCGGAGACATCTTTGTTTCAAATGCAGTATTATGTTATCACCACTATGTAATGATATACTGAATACAGCTGTATAATGCCACAAACGATAATTTGATGTACACCATATTATTATTATTATTATTATTATTATATATATATATTGTTCAGTAATACCTATTTACACAAATTTATTTACGACACTTTGAAAGGCTGATGTTGCAGCTCTCCCTTCAGTTTTCAAGTACTTATTATTTGACCTAATGCCTGACTGGTCTTTTCCTAATAATAGTGAAATGCGCAGATACAGTCTTATCATTTAATTCATTTACATATCATGTTTTGTCACAAAAGATGCCATTCTTAGCAATAGTGATAACTTGTAGTGTAAAGTTTCTAATATGGTTCTTATTGGTATTAAGGCTAAAAAAAAAACAACATATAAAGCAGCCAAGTTGCCTTGCAGTGCCCATGTTTGAATTGAATATCCCACTTGGTACTTCATGTATTATACTAAGCGACAGGTGAAATCTACTTGCCAAACTATGTGGAATGAAAACTCCACAGAGATGTTTCGAAACATCAAACCCTTAATTGGAGAGTGGCATCCTTTATATAGAACAAACCGCAGAGATGAGACTGTGTCCCTCGCGTATAGAAAACACATAATTGACCCATTGCTTACCTCCTGAAGGGTAAACCTTGACATCGATCATCATCGTCAAGAGTGGGTTTAATATGCGACGAAAACTGTAAATATTACAGTTATCTCTTCAGACGAATGTCTTATTTGTTCACAAGTTCAGCATTTGAAAATTGTTGTTATCGAGTACTTTCAGGTTCTGTCTCAATGGACAACATTTTGATCGACAACACAAAGAGGTTATTCAAATTCCAAATAAATTTCTATACTCGTAATCAGAGGATAGTGCTGAGAACATCGTATAATCCTGTGATAGTGTCATTTCATTCATCTCGTTTGCAAACGAAAGCAACTTAAGCTCTTCAAGATTTCCATTTCTTTCCAGAAACACTTCAGAGAGAACATTATGAGCCATTATTTGCAGACAGAGAAGGTGATAATACGTTTTTCTACAAGTAAGCAATACTTAAACCAACAATAAATGTCTCTGAAGACTATAGAAATCTCAGTTTAGCGAAATAAACTCTGGATAAAGAAGCAAATGATCCAAATGGGAAATCAAATGATAGTATTGTGAGACCGTCCAGTCCCATTAGTATGTAAAACTTTCTCCGTAGTGTAAACATTAAGGTTTACGATAAAAAGTTATCCAACGCCCGGTAGACATGTGTTTAGAACTAGCTTTATGTTTTAGGACCAGCCAATCTCCAAATAAGGGGATGGCAGGTGTCTGGTGTAATGGAACTGACCAAGACTGATCTTATTTTGGACATTTTTGATAAGGTCTCTAAACCACTGAAAAAAGGTTATGGGTTGTACATAGCTTGATGGATGCAGGCATTTGTCGCACGAGATTTTTGCACAGGAATGTTTGGTTAGCTAATAACAATCGTATCTGTTTTACTTGTTACAAGTGAAGCAGTCTTATGGGCCGGTCTATAGATTTGCTGGTACGCGGCCTGCATTGGTAAGCCAATATCATAGGACGGTAACTAGTAAAATCTGTGTCTTCGATTAGTTTAGTCGTGTAGCGGAGTGCATATCAGGCTGCATACGAGGCAGAGAACCAGACTAATGGGCGCGGTGCATTGTGGGAAAAAAGAAAAGGCGATTCCGTACTTTCGCTAAGATGGAGGATGCTAATTATCTGCCGTCTCACGTCCACCAGAAAAGTGCGACGCAGTTGTCAGCGAAATCTATAGATCGTTAGAAAGATATGCAAGCTAATTGGTTCTAAGAAGCATAGTTTGCTTATCATGTCGTCCCTGAGGCTCGCACCTCTGCTATCCTAAGTTCAATAGAAATTCTCTCGTGCGAAGGAACTTGCTCATACATGATTCTCTGCTGTCCTTCTTCACGAAGAGTATTTGAATTATCCCCATTTGTGCATCGGAGAGTATCATGTGTAGTATTATAGTTTTAAAAAGACTAGGAAAAGCTTATTATGTGAAGAAAAATTAGCAATCAACCGAATGTGACAAGTGTTAATTCAAATAAATTCACGTGCATGTACGTCACTGGATGAAATAGCGAAATTGAAGGAAACAGAGACGTAGATGTACTGCTAACATATCTAAATTTTATGCAAGGGACTTAAAATTAAAGTTTAAAATTCTTTACAAAACAATGCAAGCGAAAAACAGACAACATGGTAGCCATCTGCAAAGAAGAAAAACTGTCTTGGATGGGTTTTTTAAAAATATATTTTTTAAATACAAAACAGCACATTAAAAATAATAAAAATTAATAATAATAAAAAAGTAAACTAGTCTAATATAAACCCATACAAGACTTATTGAGGTAGAAAATTGTCATAATAACTAGAGTCAAAAGTCAAATAGGTTTTAATATCCCCGACCACTTAAAAAGTAAGATAAAGTAAGATACATTACGGATACTAATTGGTCTTCGAAAAGACCATTCATGTTGTCCTTACAAGTCATCGATTGCTTCCTCTAGCTGAAAACAACCTAATATGCATTATAACCGATCTCATAACGCATCATGGTTCTATCAGAGCATAATAGTTCATGTGAACAAAATGTGGAATCGTCCACAAAAGAAGTGTTAAGATTTTGTTCTGCAGGCTCCACCTATTTTACGTGCACAGATGTATAACTTCTTGTAAATATAGCAACGCTCGTTTTGTAGTAAATGTGAAATTCAGTTTTAAAATGTAACAAGGGGTTAAACCTTGTCTTCATACTGTTTTCTGCCTACGTCTTCTGTTGATAATAATAGGGAAATGCCTATGTTGTATGAACGGTGAATCATCACAGATACGCAGACTTGCATATTATATCAGCAAAAGAGGGAACCGTGACATAACTTTCTTTTTCAATTCTAGTTTAACTTTGCAACTATTTCCTTGATATCAGGAATACTAAGAGAATATAAAATGAATTGCAACGTGCTTGCATATGTAAGTTTGTGAAAATTGATATTTTTAAATATTTTAACATAACTTGTTTATTTACAAGTTTTTACACTTTTCTTGTTATAACATACGAAATAGATACGAGAACAAAATGAAGTATATGAAGATTTGTTTGGATACAATGGATGAATAAAGGACATTTACTTTTGCTTTTCAGATAACGAAGAAAATAAGTCACAGCAGATCACTTATTATTAACTGAGATTCGTGTTATGGTAATCAGTTGTGCACTGCTACACGAAATAAAAGAGAAAAAGTCTTAGGTTCGATAGTACAGTCTATATTTGGCTACACTGATTTACAGTTTATATTTGGCTACACTGATTTACAGTTTATATTTGGCTACACTGATTTACAGTTTATATTTGGCTACACTGATTTACAGTTTATATTTGGCTACACTGATTTACAGTTTATATTTGGCTACATTGATTTACAGTTTATATTGGCTACATTGATTTACAGTTTATATTGGCTACATTGATTTACAGTACCTAAATGTAAGTTTGTTAAGGGACGTAAGGCTGTGTATAGATTCAAGTGGACAGGAGTTTGCTTGGGATGGGCGAGATGGAGGGCGAGGAATTGAGGATTTTAAATGCCAGAATTGTAAAGTTTAAGCAGGAACTGTACATTTCAAACCAGGTACCATATATATATATATATATATATATATATATATATATATATATATATATATATATATATATATATATATATATATAAGTATGAAACGTTTTACGGCACCTCAGCACAAAAGTGGCTACATGGTGCCAACTAAATGAAAAGCTCGAAAAATGTAAAACACAAATGTAAAAATGAAGAATTACACAAAAACTTTCGGAAGATAAAGCCTTCCAAATAAATGTAAACATGAAGTACAAGATAAAATGTAACAGTAAAACGTTAAAATTCCGTAAAAGATCATAAAAACAAAAGATATAGGTAACACATGTAAAATCCTTAAAACATGGACTGCGATGGTGGTGTGAAAGCTTTCTTCTTTTTCTTTTTTTTTTTCTTGGGGGGGGGGGGGGTTAGCAGGTTAGCAGAGGATATGGGCGTAACTTTTAGATCTGACAAAAACTTCCGTTTATTGGTGACTTTCATTCGTGTGTCCCGGAAATAAGTGAACATAAATTTGTGGGTTTGAGCTTCCATCCTATGTAGAATCTAGGTTCTGTCATATACAGTATGTGTCACTTTATCCTTTGATTCAATCATTAATTCAATAATTGCCAATTAAATATAAATTATTCTTAGATTATTACGCTGGTAAAAAAGATCTTACGTGCCAGGTGCAGCCCCCCCCCCAAATAAAAAAGAGCGCGTAAAACAAGCTGTGCGTTTCCTAGAGTAAGTTGTCTTTAAAGTTAGATGGCTAAAATTATGCACTGGAAACGCTTACAATTTAAAATGCAGGAGCTTCCGGTGGTTTCGGCCCCTGGGCCCCCTCCAGAGGTACCATTCCACAGACCCCTTGCTTACTTATTTTTCCCCTACGGCCCCTCTCCCCCAAACCACCAACGATATACCTGGATCCGCCCTTGCGTGCTGATTGTTTAGGGTGAGATATAGTCCAGATGATTGTTTAGGGTGAGATATAGTCCAGATGATTGTTTAGGCTGCGATATAGTCCAGATGATTGTTTAGGGTGAGATATAGTCCAGATGATTGTTTTCTTCAAAAGCTGGTTATAATAAATAGGCTGTACCTTTTATCTTAGAGAACGGGTCACAATTCTTTAGTGTGGAATAATCTCTTTGTAATACGTGAATGTTACCCAGTCAATTTGCATGAGCAAATGAAATTATACATTGCATACAGCAGTGTATCGCAAACCGACCGATACTTCATACATGTCGAAACATAAAGCATGGAATAAATGCATCTGAATGATCACCGGTTTAAACGTCAACAATAAGCACAAATGGACTTACCTGGATAATGAACATAAATGACCTTTAATCTAAAGCAACCGGTGTTAAAAAGGACAAGAAATTGTCGAATCACAATGCAAGTAAGCATCTTGTTTGGAGGCTCAGTCAGCAAAATATTATGCTGTTTAAGCTAATGCATTATGTGGCCATGGTAATAGCCAATCAGAAAACAACTCCAGTCGCATAAATAACAAATAAAACCTGTAAGTATTCAGGGAATTGTCTGATCTGTTCATGGTTCTGTTCATCGCATTGAAAACCTTTGCAAAAGCAATTGATGGCATCCAAACTTTTAATGTGCAAAAGTACTTCAGTAAACAAAATAAAAAAAGCAAATAAGTAAAAAGGTAAATGTTGACTGTAAGAATGATAAACTTTTAAGGATGTTTGCACGAAATGTTTGAGCCTGTATAATTTATTGCAGTCCCAAAGTCCAAAGGATGCAAAAAGTTACAATGTTTGGCAAATATGCTTCTAGTAGGCACATATTTATTGGAGTGGACAGTGACTCTTATTAAGCTTTAAATACATACCCAAAACGTTTGCCTACAGGTGCCAAGAAAAAGCCATTACTTTGGGAATAGAAGGGACGCTACCTGGCAGTTATTTCTCCTTGGATGAATATATACTCACATTTATCTTATAAATCCTGATGAATAGGACACCATGTGCATGTTGTAATGAATTGGACACCATGTGCATGTTGTAATCAATAATGATTTATTATACAATATTGGCACATTACAAATGATGTCTCATTTGATAAGGAAATAACTGAAAATGCTAAATGTTATGACCTACAAAACATGCTTATGCCATCTTTGAAGTAGAGTAAAGACACACATGTATCCATTGGCATATGTATTACAGTCAAACAATGTTTTATTCATATGAGGAGTACAATTTCACATTTATTTCCGTTAAACATGATATTATTATAATATATTATAGTTTTAATGCTTCTTCATCTGTAGAAATAATCCCCTTTTGAAATGTTTCATAAGAAATGTAAACTTATTTGAGATCAATTGTTCTTTTATTTAATGTAGTACCCAAAACAGTTCATAGTTAAATACTAGCTAATTGAATAACCATGCTATAAAATTATAAAATAATACAATCTTTACTCTTTCCTTTAAATGTCATTTGCTCAAATGTTAACACCTTGATTCTACCTTTCATAGTCAAAACAAAAAAGGGATAAGTTTTAACGATACGATGTGGATATTTTAAATGTTCCTGATCATGAAAATGCATAAAATATTGTTAGAATGATGTCTTGTAGCTAAAGATTCCTTAAATGGACTTGATGGCGGAATATATATGAATATATATATATATATATATATATATATATATATATATATATATATATATATATATATATATATATATATATATATAATTATTATAATCCATATTCTTACAACAAATATATCTAGATAAATAACAGTAGGTATTACCTTATCAGATTTCATGAATCTCCTGTGATTTGCTAGAACATAGCTCGTGTCCGTTCATCAAACTGCTTTCTATGAACATCGTCGACTGTCCTTGTGTAATTTAGTGAGATTTACAGATTGCATCTCCTTTTCCCATCAAAAATTTCCTAACGTCGAGAATTTATTCAACTATTTCCATAAATCACATCTGTAATCCTTGAATCTTTAAAACAAATTCAACTTCTTTGACTTAATTAACTGCTATCTGGAATTTTAATGAGTGCCAAAATATCGTTATTCATTGAGAAATTCCAAAGTCATGACCTCCGCAAAATGCCGTGAATCACAAATGATGTAAGACTGACATAATTTAGAAGAGTCAAATCTATTACTTCATTTAAACTTCAAGTCCAAAAAGTCCATCTTACGGAAATACCAAGCTCTTAGTCCCTGAGTGCGAGCTTTGAACTGTAGCTCCTGCTCTCCAAATCCGTCAGAATTAATTTCCTGGCGGTAACCGTGAGATCATGCCAGCCTGGCATGTCAATCAGATCATTCTGATCACCTATTACTGCTCGTCATAAGACGGAAATTGGACATTAGAGGAAAGAGCGCCTATCTTGTATCACTCGCTATGAATATTGATATTAAATATCTGCTATTGTAGACGCAGACTTTCATCTCCGTTTGGGTTTTGTACACGGATGGCAATATGATATATTGATTTTTGACAATGTTCTTGTCGTTCTCTTCTTTTAGTTTGCCCTATCAAAGAGGAAATTCTTGTGCTCTTCATGTTTCCAATCGGTAATGGTTCTTTTTGACCGGAGTGTTTGCTCTTGGTGGCGAAACACCAGAATGAGTAAACATCCCTACTGACTATTGTTTTTCAGAGTCCAACAATATTGTATGCAACTCAATACGGATTTCGGGTTTGATATACCGGACGTAAAAGCAAATGTATATAGACAAGCAATTTATTTGCTCATGTTCATGTGGCAAATTAAGAGCGTCCCTGATATCCTTGCGCGGTTTATATATATATATATATATATATATATATATATATATATATATATATATATATATATATATATATATATATATATATATATACACCGTGAAAGTTCTACTATGGAGATTTTATTTGCTTTATTTGTGCTTTCCGACCGATTTCTTTACCTTATGCTGAACAGGTTAAGTATTAGTACAAAAATCTATATGTGATTCTTAGGAGGAAAAACGTATGACAATTAAAACTGTTGCTTTTGTTTGTATAAAAAAAAATTAAATGAGCGTTACATCCATCCTAAGTTTTGCTTTCACATACTCACACATACATTAATTGTTAAATATGTCAGACAATATATCGTGACAAATTGGTTGGGCTTCTCTGACAAGAAATGAGAGTTATTGTGTACTAAGCTATCAAAAGAATTTCATTCCAGTTTATTGAATAATAAAGAGATGATGTTTATCTGGAAAATTAAGCATTGCACAGCTCGGCCTTCATTCATCAGCTGTCTTTCTAGTCATCCAAGGTTGATAGGACATATATGGCACTGTAAAGCAGCCAATGACTTTAATAAAACAAACACTCGAAAAGAGAGCGAAAAGTTACTCAGTGCTGCATATGAATTAAATTGCATTAGCAAATTATGCACATGATGTCAACAACCCGCTATAATGACCATTTGGATGTCCTTCTGCAGGTACCTCATTAATTTGAGTACGGCGCACTGCAAGGGGAACCAATGTATCAAATCATGAAACAAATACATTTGTAGAAAATGACAACAAAATCTTAAGTTCTGCCGAACATTGTTCTACTAATTAACGTTTGTCCATAATAAAAGAACACAGTCTTAGTCGCGGGTGAAGTTAGTTCTATTTTGAAGGGAAAAGTATTCACGCGAGAAAATACATCTTAGGTTCATTTATACCATATTCATCGGAAGAAAAGTCACTATACCTGTGGTTTAATAAAATCAGCAAGATAATACAATTATACTTCTAGATCTAAGCTATTTTCAGACTTGGCAACAATCCAAAACGGAACAACATGATTATTTACAATCCAGCAAACAAGACCGTATGAGAATGGGTAATACGCATCAAGAGTATTTCACGCTAAAGCGATTTGTAGAAAGCCACAAAAGGTGTGAGAAAATTACATTACAAGGTAGTAATAAAACGTGCAATCAATACCCAAATGCTTTTCAGCATAGACCCATTACTATGTAACAAGGGTTTCAATTTCCGAAGGCCTAGTGTTAGAATTTCCAAAGATCTTAAATATAAAATGCCAACATCTAAGATCTTGTAATTACCATAACAGATTGAACTATTTCATTACTGCTATCGCATTCGCCATAAAATAAATGTTCGGGTTTGCCCCTGTTGTTTTTCCTGCATTCTGACTAGCTGTCAGAGATATGTTTAAAACATAAATGTTTTAAATGTTAAAGTTATTTATATTCTTGATGAGGAAAGGTTGCTTGTTTATGGAAGCAAGTGGTTCAAATAATGAATCAAAAAGATCAATAAAGGGAAATAACGTGATTAATTGGAGTAAAGTCATGGGACAAATATTTTGTATCATACACTCAAACAATTCAGACAGATTGAACGTGGTTGAATTATATTATATTGTTGCAATTGTTAAGTCTTGAGAAATGAAATATTTCGAAGAAGTTTCATAACGTTTCGTCTTTATTTGTGGTGGTCCAGTCATTATTTGACGATTCGAGATGTCACTGATATTTTACTTTTACCCTCAGACGTCTTTCAAAACTTATAGTGATCGTCGGTAACTATATTCGTACAAGACATTTAATTTTCTGACAATTTGAAAAAAAGCTATTGACGCAATTTATGTGCAAGAATGACAACGATACTTTTTAAATTTGACTAAACTTGTATACCTCGTGAACATTAGAACCGCGCAGTTATTACTTTGGTTTGAGGGGTCTTTTAAATCCTATGATCTTTAGGGAGCAAGTAGAGAATAGAAAAGTTCTTTTTCTCGTTACGTCTGTGTCCTTCTATTAGGTGAGGATACGGACGTAAGTCAGCTTTACGAAAACACTTGGTAAGGCTTGTCAAAACTATGCACGAAAATAGATCGAATATTTAGATGCATGTATTCATATATTTATAAATTCTTCGTCCTCATGACAGAAAATAATACTAAAGCAGAAAATAAAAGAATCCATTTATTGATTCCTCCAAAACATTCATTCGTTTTGTCCTCACATTATTTAAAATAGCTAAGTTAAGTTTTTGCAGCCTGTCTCTTTCAAAACAAGGGCAATAAAAGTACGAGTGTGATTTATAACGTCTATATATGAGTGTGATTTATAACGTTGATATATGAGTGTGATTTATAACGTCTATCTATGCATGTGATTAATAACGTCTATATATGAGTGTAATTTATAACGTCTATCTATGCGTGTGATTCATAACGTCTATATATGCGTGTGATTTATAACGTCTATATATGAGTGTGATTTATAACGTCTATCGATGCGTGTGATTAATAACGTCTATATATGAGTGTGATTTATAACGTCTATCTATGCGTGTGATTCATAACGTCTATATATGCAAAGACAATATATTGTTGATGGTGCCTTCTATTTGTTAGAGAAGAGCATAAAAAGTGACACAAAAACCATTTTCAGAAACTGTCTTTATAATAAACAGAAACAAATCCAAATACTAAATGGTGTGCCATAAAGCACAGGTTAAATACTTATTTCCCTCGGACCTTATACCTCTCTCACTGTATATTTAGATATGTACCAGATCAGACAGTATGTCAGAAATAATGTAGTCCGAGTCTAACGTTCGTTGCCTTGAAGTTAGTTTGATATTATATATTGGATTATAGACAAAATATAATCATGCTAACAAGTTTAAAAATCGTATGTGTAAAATGTTGAAATGCCAAAGACAGACATTTCTGAGCCTTTCCGCATACGTTGAGCAAAGATTCTATATTTTCGATATGTTTCAACTCTTTGTTGCGGCTCTGAACGTCGAACCTCGCTATTTTTTAGGTTTCTTTTCTCAATCAATTAGAAACCATAATGGAACAATTTGGCTAACAACTCCTTACAGACAGTAAGTACGACGAGGCGTTGGTTTATGTTAGGGCTTCAATAAACGTCACGCGTGGCTTACACGTGGCACTGATTATTTCCTCATATTCAGCGACTAATACGCATTATCTAATAATAGCTCAGATCTGATGTCAGCATTAAACTCAAGATCAATCTCAAAACCCTCAGATCTGATGTCAGCATTAAACTCAAGATCAATCTCAAAACCCTCAGATCTGATGTCAGCATTAAACTCAAGATCAGTCTATAAACCCCCAGATTTCATGTTAGCATGAAACTCAAGATCAGTCTCCAAGCTCTTAGATTTGATGTCAACATGAAACTCAAGATCAGTCTATAAACCCCCAGATTTCATGTTAGCATGAAACTCAAGATCAGTCTCCAAGCTCTTAGATTTGATGTCAGCATGAAACTCAAGATCAGTCTATAAACCCCCAGATTTCAAGTTAGCATGAAACTCAAGATCAATCTCAACATTCTTAGATTTGACGTCAGCATGAAATTCAAGATCAGTCTCAAAACTCTTAGATTTGATCGTCAGCATGAAACTCAAGATCAGTCTCAAAACTGTTAGATCTGATGTCAGCATGAAACTCAAGATCAGACTATAAACCCTCAGATTTCGTGTTAGCATGAAACTCAAGATCAGTCTCAAAACTCTTCGATTTGATGTCAGCATGAAACTCAAGGTCACTCTCAAAACCATCAGATTTGATGTTATACTTGTAATACTTCTTTTATCAATAACAAAAGAAGTATTCCAGGAAACAGGCTTAACGGCAATAGTGGTAGGTATGCTGCGGTGCGTATGTACTTGCATTCATACACCCTTCCTGCACACAATATATATATATATATATATATATATATATATATATATATATATATATATATATATATATATATATATATATATATATATATATATATATATGAATTGATAACCTCGTAATTCTATTTTCTTTAACATTTGCAACATAACAAATGGCCCAAAATACTTCTTCATCACTGAAAGGTGGCTACAGGAACTAAATGAAATATTGTGCGTACGAAGGGTGAATGAATGCAAATACATATGCACCGTAGCAACCCCGAATGATATGCCATCCCTGTATGTATCATTAGTGATTGCTGCTTTATAATATGTTACTACAAAACAGATAGTATTTGTACGATATTGCATAATTGATCCATGGACACAAATCTAATGAACAATATATTCATCAAATATTAATAAATCATGTAGTTATCAATTCATATATATATATATATATATATATATATATATATATATATATATATAATGTTTCTTTATTTTCTCCTTTGATTGATACAAATAATGCCACTACTGTTATTATTAACAACGAACAGGTCAACTATTACCACCGTCATTAATATGGCTTCTACTCCATAGCAACCACTATTGCCGTTAAGCCTGTTTCTGCTTTTATGGTCTACCAAACCAATCAAAACTACCTTTACAGTTGCAACAGTATCCAATTATCGTTGCGACGCTAAATTTTATTGATGTAACGTTCAATTTTATTGGCGTTGCAACGATACAATTTACTGTTGCAATGATACGTTTAACACAGTCGTCTTTGCAAGGGTTTAATTAACAGTCATAGTCTGGCGACTTTTCCCTTTTTGTTTAAAATTCTTTCAATTCATTGAGGAATATCGCCACGAAGACAAAATCATTGCCACTTCCAGCTAAGTTGTCATATATGCCCTTTAATAGATTTATTTAATACTGTAAAAATTGGACGATTTGCCATCAAAACGTAAATAAGACCTATAAACCAAAAAAAATGCGAAATAAAGTCTAATATTAAATATTACATAAAAGCCGAAAAAAAAATGCGGAAGAGAGATTCATATATAACGGATCCTGCAAGACCGTTTCCAGATTTACAAATAAATTAAAGAAGACTATATGACAGTGAGATTCTGTCTCTACACATTATAAGAAGACACAGGAACATTTGGAATTATGATATTTTATGTGTTTTTACCCCTCATTAAATGACATTATGTTATCGTTAAGATATTTTCAGAAAATTCGAAAGTGATACAGTTGAAAGAGAATAGAACATTAAACAACCAATAGTTTGCAGTTTATAATAATTACATATAATTAAACATTTTTTGGGTTTAAATACTGGAAATGCGCTTGAAACTGATTCTGTGACATTCTTACGTCGATAGATCAAGTGCAAGATGAATTGTGTCTATTTGTTTTCTTAAGGGGTGGGTTTGTTGTTTGTTGTTATTTTATTTTTTTTAAATTTTTTTTTATTTATTTAATTTTTTTGTTTATGTTTAAAGCTGAAACATCACTTGTAATCCGCCGGTAGGACTGTTAAAAATAATGCCTGAATGCCCATCCCCCCGCTCCATCTATCTATCTATCTATCTATCTATCTATCTATCTATCTATCTATCTATCTATCTATATATATATATATATATATATATATATATATATATATATATATATATATATATATGTATATGTATATATATAGAGTGAGAGAGAGAGAGAGAAAGAGAGAGAGAGATTGATTGATTGATATTCTTTTATTCCTCCATTTTCTGCAGATTTTGAGATAATTTAAAGAATGCAATACAATACATAAAGGCAAGAAAATATGCAATTAAAAACTTATGAAGCCCTGTGAATTATTTATACATCAAGAGTGAGCAAAATTCTAAATAAATTAATCCTGACGCTTGCAATTACATAAGCTTTCAAATATTACATTTGAAGTATATTTATTGTGCAAGGAATTATTTACAGTCACTTACTTTGAGTTTCGATCAACTGAGATAATGTTTTCTGTTAAATCATATAATATCAATCAGATATATTTGTATTATACTTTTGCAATACTACACATCAAAAATAGTTAATATACTACTAGCTTTGCAGTTCAATACAATTATTTCTTGCATTATATTCTGTGTAAGCTCTCTAATCAATCGAATATATAATATCCTTTATCTTGATGAAATACTTGATAGATAGTCTTATCACATTTATCCATGACTCGAGTTCCAATTGTTCTGAAATATTATTTAAACCACCAAGTAGCATAATCAGTTTACTAACATCTAATTGATCACAGAAATCACGGTAAATCTCTGGAGGCATATATGTAAATAGATTCTCCATCAAATTGTTTCTGTCGTCCAAGTTTAAGGGACAATTCATTGAAATGTGTAAAATACGGCCATCACTTGTTTTCCCACATAGGGGACACATTCCAGCTCTTGCTTTCATTCCTCCAATACGAATTAATGTCCCATACTCCATTTTTCTGCTTGAGTCAATATAGGCAAGTTCCATAAATGGTGTATTTTTAATCCTGGATGAATTTTTAAAAAATCGATTAAATCCCTCACTTGGATTTCTGAAACTCATTTCATGTTTTCTCTCCTCGAATTCCTAAATTCTTGTCCCAATTAAGTTTTTCCATGCTAATTTGTCTAGAAACCTTCCAGTTAAAATAAAGTCGTTGAAATAATCTTCTAAATCATACTTTTTGAGCACAGAATAAATATCGTATATAAAAGAATTATAACTATGTTTGGTGTCAAAAACAAATTGCCAACAATCCAGAGAAAAATCTTTTTGGCAGTTAAATTTGCCGATGTTCTACAAATACGACCTAAAAATATTAGTTTTTGCTTATCTATGTAGAAAGATATATATATATATATATATATATATATATATATATATATATATATATATATATATATATATATATATATATAGAAGGACTGGCTTCATTCTGCTTCTGTATGAGTTTTTCTTATCCCTACAATAAGAACACACCTGTTTAAAAATTAAAAAAATGTCCTGTTGATGGTGGGTATCTTATATCGATCATTTCTTATTAGGACAGATTACTTCAAAAAGAGTTATTTGAGAAGATATTTCACGGAAACTCATTGTAAATGAAAAAAGTGCTGATGTCCTAAAACATAAAATATGAACCATTTACCATTTCTTGTCTTTATATCCTTTTAAATTTAGCTGAATAAAACTAATGTATTCATGAGTAAACGACGCCTATATTGTTGATAGATGCACTAGTGTTGAAAACTTGAATTTCTAATTATATATGAAAGAAAAAGTGAGAAACAACAGAGCCAAACGGGTGTGAAACCAGCTCAAGCGCTTTCGGAATCTACCGATTCCTTTTTCAAGGGCACAAAGCAACAAAGTAGCAAAACACAAAAACGTCACTAATATACAGAGTGTACATGATGTTTGCTACAGATATTTACGTAAACGATAAAATGAAATA
Source organism: Margaritifera margaritifera (assembly GCA_029931535.1). NCBI lineage: Eukaryota > Metazoa > Mollusca > Bivalvia > Unionida > Margaritiferidae > Margaritifera > Margaritifera margaritifera. The sequence continues at coordinate 1,388,460 of JAQPZY010001374.1, forward strand.
ATAATAAAACGGCTTGCACAAAAATATAACATGTGAATGAAATAACAAATAAAACAAGCAAGGTTAAAAGGGGTTGAACGTTGCCTCTTTTTAAGATGCATCCTAAAAAGCTTGAAAAAAAGTAAAATATTGAAAACCTAGATTTACACATTTTAAAGTAAACAATAATTGTCACTGCATATTCCCCATCTAAGCAGTTAAAGACAACATTCTTTAACCTGGAAAAATCTAGAAATATTATTCTTTTATATTTTGATTGTAATCTGTCTGGAGTAGATAGTCATATTTAAATAAAAAACGCTATGCGCAAAACTATATCTCGTAAATTTAGATTACATGCTTCAATGAGTGGCATTTCAGAGGCAAGGTGAAATGAAAAAGAAGTTTTCTGTAACATTAATGTACAATATCCTTCTATCACGGGCTCTAGTGCTACCGACGTTTCGATGAGATAACAGTAAAAAATAGAAATTAGTCTCTCACATTTTCCACCAATGTATTCAAAATAACGTGGAAATCTCGAGTTATTTGTATATTATCTAAAAACGAAAATAAGATTTCCCATCATGCCATGCGACTCTTGATTGTGTGCGCCTACAGAACTTATACATGCAGCACCAAAAACGAGCATTTTGGTGAGCTGGAACAAATAAATAGAAACTGCATTTACATTTCAGACATGGAAATAAATTTTTTCTGAAGAAATTTTACTCGACGCCGTTCGCGTCTCTATGAAGTTATTTCCCCTTACTTCCTTGACAACAATGATAAACCTGCATTATCCAATCGGATTTGCTTTGCGGTCAGATATGATCCAGTAGTTTACAAAAATGTAATTTACCCCGACAGATTAGGTCATCCCAATACTTCCGCACTCTTAAGTCACTGATATTTATATGATTAGTCCTTGAAAGTGAGGTGAATTTACGAAAAGGGGGGTGGGGTGTTGTGCTGAAGAGTGAGTTTAATCTTCTAAGCTTCGATTCTGGAGCAAATTTGTTATATAATAAAAAGAAAATTTTCTTTTCCTGCGTAAATACCGGATATATTTCATGTTGTGGTACAAATAAACGATATATTTTAACTCGCTAAAATATCACTTTTTTGTACCACATGATGAAATATATCCGGTCTTAACTTAGCAAAAAAATAAAATACCCTCTATATATTAATAAATCGGAAGTCTCTTAAAAAAAACATATAATGAAAACAATTTCTGATCAGTTTGCTGCGATAATCTTGCAGCTTGCATTTTTCCCTAAATGGAAAAGGTTCTTCACCTAATATTGAGTGGATTAGATGTAAGGCAAAACCAAAAACATATTACTAACCTCAGTACAAAGTAATAAGTGTATATGTCAAAGGAGTTATAGACAGTGTAGCCCTATAGCACAGTAATTTGAATGCCAACTACACTGCCTGAAAGCTTAATTCCAGACATGCCGCCGTCAGGTAAAGAGCTGCAGTTATGATTCTCTGTGGATTGAAAATGTCTTGAATCATTGCCTCCAAACGCTACTAGAAACCTAGGGATATGTTTTGCATCCATATGTCTAATATGGAGGGCTATAACTTACTAAAATGACTCTCAGTGAGAGGAAAACAAATAAGGTACACTTGTATCTGAGAAGCTTAAAAATGTAAAGTTGTTTGGGAGATACAAAGAAACTCTAAAAATGTCTCATGCAGATTGAAAATCAAGGAGATCTACAATTTTAAATCCCATTTTTATCGCAAACACCAAGTAATATTTAAGTAGGACATTAGTGCGAGATTTTATCCTCCATATTCTTGTGATTCTTGTTAAAGCCATTCGCATTGGACGAAGACATATTTATTCTAGAAGATTAAATCATGATGCAATATTTTATATCAAGTCAACTCTAATGGTTTGGAAGTAAAACAAATACATGATAGTAATCACATAAAAACATCATTCGAATGTACCTGATAATAAGCCACAGCAACCTAGATAGCAAGCGCCATATTTACTCAAAATGTGGGTGAAGACTATAGCTTGTGGAGCTTCCTTCAGTTTAACATCCAAGTTTTATTGGTTAGCAAATTGACAAAACGGAGACTTAGTGCATATAATTCGCTAATTGGAAGAAGAAAATATACCTATGAAAAGCAAAGACATGATCTGATAACTGGTAAGGCCAGGAAATGTATACCCAATACAACGCTTCAAGTGACAACTTTGTTCGGTCTTAAATCTAGGTGTTTGGTTCAACAGTTGGATGGTGAGAGTTTATATCTTCAACACTGCCAGTCTTTAAAAAGAGAATTTCATGTCAAACATTTTTTAATCCTTGGATCAATTGAAATATCTGCCGTCCAATACTACGGCAAAGTTCTTTCTAAAATATGGATAAAATTGACGCTTTAATCACAATTTCCAATTAAATCAGTGATCCGGATTATACTGTAGATTTAACACTAGCAATAATTGTTGGGGTGTATGTTTCTCCAAATCTCAAAGGGAAAAAGCATGGGCGAGCAACTCTCTAACCGAAGAGAACTACAATTTATTTTTTAAGTACTGGTAAAAGTAGCGGGGAGTTTTTGAATTCCTACTGTGCGAATAAATTGCAAAAATAGCCAGTAATTACAATGGATTATACTGAAGCTTTTTCAAATAGTGTTAAATTGATTCCTGCGAATTATTAGAAAAAATTGCGCAGCTGATTTACATATTTTTTTTTTGGAAGCCTTCACCACAATGAATCAAAGCGCTTGTCCTCGTCGGAAAAGATTTGGCTGTAATTGCGCACCTTTTCTGAAAGGTGGTTCTCCGTCACATATCTTCATTGAAAGTTCATTTTTATAGTGACAATCTTGGTCTCTGTATAGCATGTTTCTATCTGAAAAATAATGATTTTTTTTTCAGATATAAGCCTAAGTTGAAATGGTCGTCTCTAAATATAATCACCTTAAATTCATTAGCATACATAAACCTTGTTGGGATTATACGTCAAAAACTTTATAACACCATGCAAGATTTTAGAAATTTTCAATGCTTTCACGAAAATATTGTTGATCTATAGCATTTCTATCCGCGTTGATATGAAGTTTTACTTAATAAACAACAAGCATATTGACTGTTAGGAATCAAAGCTTCAAATATGCAAGTAAGTGAACATTAGTTTGGTTCATGATTTTTAACGCAAGCGATTTTATTCAGATACTTTACCGACAAAATATTACTCTCGTCTGCTTGACCTCGAACCTTGAAACGATAAATGGGTTCTTCAACTAAATTTCATAAAGTTTTCCTTTATGGAGGAAATCACGACTGCTTCAAAATATTTCTGCATTTTATGATATTAGCTGAAAGTTTAAACTTTATTCAATGCTGGATAATTTTGTTTCTTATATAAAAAAATTGACTCTTCTTAGTGTAGTCATGTGTTCACTTTTAGCCCTGATTATAAAGCTTGTGTAGTTTTCAAGATGTTCAAAAGATACTTTATTAAAACGGAATCCTGGAGTGAGAAAATATTAACCTAGCCTGGATACAGTCATCGATATATGTTTGCTTTACCAATATATTCTTTTCTTTTTATTTCCCCGCTGATAATCCGTCTAAAATAGATTATCATTAAATAATGGCACCCTATAGAGATTGTGGCGATATCGACGCTTGGGAACATGCGAGGTATTTTCCGTGCTGATTAATCCTATTAATAGCAAATTTACACGTAAAGTTGACCTTATTCAAAACGAGGCAAGGGTGCGGTCTATTTTGAGACAACTTGATCAGAGTTATCGAACGTGAAATTAGCCCACTGAATCCGAGGGGTAAAGCAGAGGGTGCTGCGCTCAAGTTTCGCAGGTCCACAGGCCGTCATTCTCGAGAACTAAAACGGACTGTAACACAGGCTTACCTTAACTCACCGTTCTGCATTTTCCTTAGTTGTGTTTATACAGTTGGATTGAGTATTTAGGCGTTACCATCATTTATCACATGTTGACTTGAGTACAATCAGATGCAACTCATACTGATAGTTACATGAATGTTGCTCCTACGTATTCGATGCGAAGGAATTGCACAATAAACTGACAGAAAGTTACAGTTCATGCGATCTTTTTCTGACTCGCTCAAAACAATACTGAAAATCTTGAGTCATTATATAATTAGTAAAGAAAATAGTATATCCTTCAAAAAAGACAATAAGATATAGTGTTTTGCATCAATACTGCTTGAGGTGTTTAAAAACGGGACTGTGACATAAAGAAAAATATCATTAACTGCGCTGTGTCATTTTCTATCTGGCTTTGAACAAGACAATAACAGGTACTTAGTTGATTAATTACTTGCTTGATTGTTTATTAATTGTTTATATAGACACGGTTTTCTAATTATCGCCCGTTGTACTGATATCGCCTGACCTCGCGCATACACATATAGAAACACTCGGTTTCTAAATCCTGTTTTTAAGAGCTACATAATGTAATTCCTTAGGGATCCATTAACTACAAGTACCGATCCATTAACTGCAAGTACCTATCACATCACATCTTTCCTATGGAGACAGGATTCACAAGTCCAGTCTAAAAATGTTGTAGTACCTAGTAAGCTAGAGATAAACTATTGCTATGGACAATATGTGAGGAATAGCCATCGCAGAGATCACACGCAGTGATCTATAGGCTCTAAATAAAACAAGACTGCTCACAACCAGATATTCTACCGACAGGTCGAGGTTAATGCTGGTGATTCATCGTCTCACCCTCCAAAGAACAAAGGCCGTTATTCAGCAACTCTAAATGTGAGGATAGTTTATAATTTTGAATTTAGATACAATATGCGCATATCTGGCGTTTTATAGGTGTTAGTCCTTTCGAGCATAACCGAGATATTCCGCTACAAAGGGCATTTCGCTTGAGAAAACAACAATAAAGGACACCATTTTGACCTTATGCTTAAAATCATTTCTCTGATTATATATCTATATATATATATATATATATATATATATATATATATATATATATATATATATACGCGCGCAGAAAAGAATACAAGGACAAAGGAATACAAATTCACAAATGTATGGTACATTCTTAATTTAAACGACGACGGTGAACGCATATATTACCAGTAGACCAGTAAACCTAGCAAATCCAGCATGCAACGATAGTACGTATGCCAAGGCAAAGGACGGGTCAAAATATTCAGGCATTATAAACTACCATGATGTTGTGGAATCATTTAGGATTTCTTCCATATTAAAGCTACGTGTAATGAAGATTCATTTATATATATATATATATATATATATATATATATATATATATATATATATATATATTAATATATATAAATAAATATTTATATATATTTATTTTTATATATATATAAATGTATATCAGCAAGAGTATCTAAAGTTGAAGATCCGAAATATACTATAAATTATTCGCTGCCTTACTTAATAGCGTAAATTGCGCGCACTTCTTGCCATATATATTGGTTGTAATAGAAAGAGCCATACTATGAAAAGCGTGAACAGAGCACAGATATAGGCGAATCAAAAGTAAAGGTTGTGTACTGTCTTCAACGATAACTTGACCCAAATATAATGGCAGAAAAAAACGCTAAACTTACTGAATTGTCTACATTTGACAACTAAGGTGAATCTACATTATAAATAGGCAGTTACCCGAATTACCTAACTATGGTCTCATATTAACTCTTACGGTTTTACGGCTTGCACAAAAATATAACATGTTAATTTATTAATTACCTAAAAAGTTAATCAGTTTTTTTGTACCGTTACCCGCGAAGCTTATCCCACGGGACGCGAGGGTCATCTAGTAGAAACATAGTATATGGTCTATGATATAAAAGTACCGTCTATACTCGTGTATAACCCAATACCAACTGCATAGACCCAGATCTGCAGTCGCATAATGCGCCGGAAGATCTGGGTCTACGCAATTTGTCGGGACTAATCAGTAGAACAAACAACATAGACCCTGATCTGCCGGCGCATTATGCGACAGCAGATCAGGATCTATGTTGTTTGCATTTGGACTTGAAATATACGCGAGTACATACGGTACGTTTGATTCGGTAATATATTATTACAGTCACATTATGTGATTCTTCTTGTCGAAGAAAGAAAGCTATCTGATTAAAGATGATTGGAGACGAAGGTATCAGAGTGATAATAATGTCATAAGTCGTCATATACATAGTTCCTGAATTGTGCCAGATTTACATTGTGTGTGTGTGTGTTGTTTTAACGCGAGGAAATATGAAGTTGGAACCACATAAGTATTGTGTTCAGCAAAGACGTTTCTACCAAGTTTAAGTAAACTTTTCTGAACCATTTTGAGAAGTCAGGATAAGATGTTTGTATGGTTGCTATAGAAGTCAATTCAGAAGCAACTGTATGGTTTCACCAGAGCACAATCATATAATGTGTGCTCAGATCTGGAGACAAACATTGTTGCTGTGTGTTTAGTACGGTAACACAATATTTTATTTGTCGTGTAAGATGGTTATGGGTGTCAAAATTGATTTACCAACCTGATAACGTCAGGGATTAAACAAATGCACGCAGTTAGCATATTTATGACGAGTATGCAAAAAAGATACCGTAGCTTTAATAAGCGCCTTTTGCCTAATAAACACCACCGAAGGAATGGGGTTTTTTTTAATAAGCAGAATGCCTTTTTGGGACGGATTATATTGTAATAACGAAACGAAACTGAATGGAACCAAATTCCGTCGTGGCAGTAAGAATATCACAGAACGTCATTCAAGCAGAAAATGAAAACTAAAAACACATTTTTTAAAAGCGTAAAATAAGAATTGCTAGCATGGCAACGTTTGTATTAACTACTAGTGAAGTCCTAGTTCAGTTGAGAAAAACAACCTCAAACAATCCTGCCTACCAACAAAAGATTAGGTGGAGTGAAAGCGAAGATGAAGACAGATGTAGATATTAGGCAGCTGATGACAGTTTAACAGATGAAGACAGATGTAGATATTAGGCAGCTGATGACAGCTTAACATATGAAGACAGATGTAGATATTAGGCAGCTGATGACAGCTTAACATTTTAGTTAAACTCTTAGTGATGTTATGAAATGGATTCATAACCCTACAGGTTAGGATGTTATGAAATGGATTCATAACCCTACAGGATAGGTTGTTATGAAATGGATTCATAACCCTACAGGTTAGGATATTATGAAATGGACTCATAACCCTATAGGTTAGGATGTTATGAAATGGATTCATAAGCCTACAGGTTAGGATGTTATGAATGGATTCATAACCCTACAGGTTAGGTTGTTATGAAATGGATTCATAACCCCACAGGTTAGGATGTTATGAAATGGACTCATAACCCCACAGGTTAGGATGTTATGAAATGGATTCATAAGCCTACAGGTTAGGATGTTATGAAATGGACTCATAACCCTACAGGTTAGGTTGTTATGAAATGGATTCATAACCCCACAGGTTAGGATGTTATGAAATGGACTCATAACCCCACTTGTTAGGATGTTATGAAATGGATTCATAACCCCACAGGTTAGGATGTTATGAAATGGACTCACAACCCCACAGGTTAGGATGTTATGAAATGGATTCATAACCCCACAGGTTAGGATGTTATGAATAGACTCATAACCCCACTTGTTAGGATGTTATGAAATGGATTCATAACCCCACAGGTTAGGATGTTATGAAATGGACTCATAACCCTACAGGTTAGGATGTTATGAAATGGATTCATAACCCTACAGGTTAGGATGTTATGAAATGGACTCATAACCCTACAGGTTAGGATGTTATGAATTGGACTCATAACCCTACAGGTTAGGTTGTTATAAAATGGACTCATAACCCTACAGGTTAGGATGTTATGAAATGGAGTCATAACCCAACAGGTTAGGTTGTTATAAAATGGACTCATAACCCCACATGTTAGGATGTTATGAAATGGACTCATAACCCCTTTGGTTATTATGTTATGAAAAGGATTCATAACCCCACAGGTTAGGATGTTATGAAATGGATTCATAACCCTACAGGTTAGGATGTTATGAAATGGATTCATAACCCAACAGGTTAGGTTGTTATAAAATTTAATTATAACCCAATAGCTGATGGTTGTTATAAAGTACATTCATAACCAAGCATTAAAAATCATGCAAAGAAAAATGGTTTACAAAACATAAAAAAGAAAGAAAGAATCTTATCGCGGGATTATTATAGAATCCATGTTAATGCTGCTTTCTCTTCATTACTATACAATCAGACAAAAATGCACATAAAATTTGGCTGAAACGGAAAAAAAGATGAGTGCTTCTCTGTTCACAATTCAAGTAGTGAACGGCTTTTTGTAATTATTACCCTTTTCGTACACCATAAAGCTCCTTTCTTAACATAGGCAATGGCGATTATGAAATCTACTGTAATTAAAACTGAGCTCTAGCTCTGGACCTCAGTTTTAAGTACCCTAGAGCTAGTGTAACCAATGATCAATTCGGTGGGGTTATTACAACACAGAGACAAAGAGCCATGCATGTACACGGATGGGAACAGTTATTAATAGATGATCGTTCCATATACAGGTAGATTCTTATTCTTTGACGGAATTCTCTATTACTCTATTCGATTTCAATCCCATTCGATTACCCTGACCCCAGTATTCTCCCCAAATCAAAATAAATTCTTCAGCACCACTTCTGAGGCGTCTCTATGTTTAATCATCCCTTAACTAAATTAAATGTCATCTATACGATTTCGTCGAAAAGAGCAGAGTTCTAGATCAGTCAGGTTTACTCCTGTGTATGGGTTATGCACATATTTCAAGTATGTTTTGTTTTTAAAAGATTTTTTGGGGTATTGTCTTCGTCTGATTACTTCTTTTGTGTTTAACACGTCATATGATCCACGAATCGAATCTCTGTTGCTACAGCAAAAGAACCGCAGAGAACCTAATTATCTAAAAGCTGGTTTATTTCTAATATGTATTTGCCACCAAGAACTTTCCCTCATTCAAACGTGTTCACAATTACAAGGCACTATAAAATTCCTCCCTTTAAGATATTATGCGTGGAATATCCAAAGATATTACTCCTGAATCAAATTGCATGCAAACAAAACGAATTCAATCATCGTCCTTATGGCACAAATCGGAATTTTCATTTTGATCCATTGTTATGTGCGAACACGTATACAATTTATACCCTAAATCGTATCAAGTAAGAGGGCGAAGAATAATTTCTGGTGCGATAAAAATGCCAAGTAATCAAGGACTATGCAATCTACTTCAAATAAATGTATTTCCTTGAAAAAGGCTTTATCGTTCTATCAAAGGCTCCAGCAAATGTATTCATCTAAGCTTCGTCAGTTGTCATTGCCTAACGGAGGTTGGCTGACATGCCGCTATAAAAAGATTGGATGGATTGGGTTGATTGCTCATTGCTGTCTCCAGCTGATTCTAATAATTAATAAAGACAGTGTGTCAGTTATATGTAGCACAGTGCCGTCTATTCCAAACTAAGTTCTTTATTAACAAGTCAAAACTTTTTAATGAATACTTTCGTGAACAAATTTAAAACATTAAAATATGCAGGCTTTCTGACAACTAGCTACGAATATTTAACACTCCATTTGCTGAATTGAAGATTTGACTACAAATCTATTTATGTAAATTGATGGTCATTTAATTTTTGCCATAACCGATTAGATCGACACATTTACCACATATACGAGTTCAATCAGTGATCATGAATATAGCATAATTATAATACAAACAGTAACTGGTCGGTGTGTCGTCTCTCATACATTAATAGAGACTTTGCTACTTTCGTTCCAAATTAAAATAAATCAAATTTCGTTAAGTTCTTGTACACGTGGTGGGCTTTATCTTACTCCATGCTTAGCGACTAGAGGGGAAAAATGTACAGGTTTTTACGACAGATAAATCTTTATTAAAGATCAAATGCGATGTTGATTATCAATGGGGATTTGAATTTTAAAACTACACCAGCAAATGATATTTCAAAACTTACTCTAAAATATTGTTTTGGGGTGTTTTTTTATAAATATACACCACTTACTTGTACGTGCGGTGTCAACTTTTTAGTGTTTTCTCGAGTGGAACTAATTTCTGTCCCCTTGATTAAATGTATGTGAGCTTCTTGTATAAATAAATAAATTTATCAACACACACACACACAAACACACACACACACATTATATTAAAGAATTTTATATAGACTGACACCATTAAAATCAAACAGGATTGAGTTATAATTTCTTCCAAGCAGGAATCGAATTCGTGCCGCAAGTCACAACACCTACTGCCTAGCTAATGCAACAACGCTCGAGCCTATGCGGCCATGCGCTCATGCCCAAAAAAGGAGGATGGGAGAAGGTCGAAGATAAGAGCTCGAGTTGCAGGAGAACTAACTCGCTATGCAAACGGAATTTAACACTCAGCTATATGCACGAACCAACTGGATTCTATTTAGAAATGCAGGGTATATACTTGAAATTATAATTCATAATTATATTATTGTATGTAACGGCCTACATCCCTACCTTTCATGCACCAGCTAGAGTCCTTGCCTTCGTCTTTGTTTCATCCCTTTTGGGTGGCATAAGCGCATGTCCATGTGGGTTACGGCGCTGGCCCATGAAAGCTAGGCGATAGGTGCCGTTTCTATAATAATTAGATAGCGATTTCAAAGCTCTAAAGTTTTGCTGTTTTATTTTTTCTTTTTGTCTTGACTTACGTAGAGAAGCGCCTTCAAGCTTGCATGTCTTAATAAAGATTGAAACTCTATTTGACGAGGGATAACTCGCGCTTTTGGGAAAAAGCTAAGCGCTTTTTTTTCGATACAAAAGTAAAAGAAGCTAATAAGTGTTGAAGCATTTTATGGCAGTTATATATAAGGCAGAGAACGGAAACTGCCAAATATCGATACGGCTAGTGAATACCGAATCAATAACTGCTGAGTTGTGAACGGCAAGAAAGCGTTTATGTATTCTTTTATATTATATGATCATTCGGTACTTTGGGCGCATTAAATCACCGAATCATTGTTGTATTTTGCCATGATATTTCACATTTTTATTCCTAACCTTGAAAACCATTGTCTTTGTTGATTGCCTCAAAAATGTACGAATCGAACTATGATTGTTTTATTGAATTGTAGCATAAGGTTATATAATTCTCGATTCGTAGATGCACTCTCTTCTCAATATATCTCAGGAAAAATGATGCGCTAATTGTTTCTAGCACCTGTTGTTTTATAGATTTAAAGCTTTTATATCTAACACTATTTTAGATAATTATCTGATATTTATATTTTCTGCTCAAATACCATCAAAAATTTGTTTTTCATTAGAGGGATTAATATACATGTGTTTTTACTGGAATAAATCACCTAACGTTTCCACTTTATGTTTCCTTAAAGAAACAAAACATTTATTTCGTCTTAACCTCAAACAATGATAAGTTCTCAGTTTTCAAATTAATACGTTCTAGAATAATTACATCTTAATTGTCTGTGCATAAAAAACTTACTTTCATAACTCCTCCACCAAGTTTAAACATGGATTAAATTGTGTTGCATTAATTTGTTATATTGAATGAATCATAAACGAATGATTTAATTAATTAGTTAAATAAAAAATTTATTAATTGAATATTTGTGTAACTAAACAAATACGTTTTATTTATTTATTTATTTTTTATTTTATTTTTTTTGGACCTGCAAATAAGTTAGATTTAAAAAGTAAAAAAGCTTCCTTCGATAAAAAAAAAAAAAAAAAAAAAAACACAAAAAAAACGGTTAACGATAAAATAATATGTATGGAACTCAACTATAAACGTTAACAATTTTTTAGAAACTAAAATGGACCTGTTCATACAAAAGCAATGAAGTTTGCAGTACAGACCAATTGTTCACATAAACCCCCTCCCTTTCCAAATGAATTGCAAAGAGCAGTTGTTGCTATCAAAAACTTTGTAGGCTGCGAATGAGTGGCATAGTTCTATGCGAATGAGTGGCATAGTTCTATGCGAAAGAGTGGCATAGTTCTATGCGAAAGAGTGGCATAGTTCTATGCGATTGAACCAATGTATGGATGTTATGGACATTGTGCATACTATCTTTTGTCGTCTGTGATAAGGCTGCGGATGAAACTGTCGTCTGTGATAAGGCTGCGGATGAAACTGTTTTTCTTTAATATTTTAATGCTCGAGGATTTACAATTGCATTAATCTTAACGCTTTACAATTTCACACATATTTTGACTTTATGGTATGCCAGGGGAAGCCTTATATAAAATCATTTCAAACCGTTCCCGGGAGGATAGCAAAGTAGCGAAGATTGTCTTTTCATGTATTTGTTATCCACTGTTCCCACTCTGTTAACAGTACACTGCCGTCTTATTCAATTATGTGTCATTAATATGAGTGCAAGTGGTTTGTTGTTTTTGTTTTTGTTTTTGCTTTTGTCTTTTTTTATTCCCAGACAAGGTGTATACAACATTCCACCTGTCCATTAATGTAATACAATTTTAACGCTGTCAGTTTAAAAAGCCATGTATTTTAAAGAGCATAACAGTGTTAGACCTTACATATTTAAATCCCATGTAATTGCATTGGAATTTTCTTACCCGTAGTGAATACATTGTAATCAAACCTGTCCAGAACAAAGTTATTGTCGTTCCTCTAACGTGGAATTTCATTTTCTATTTAGGTATTGAAAGTGATGGATTCGATAACGGGGGCAAAGTCAAATCCTGTAGCTTTCTTCCCAAACGAGCATCATGACATGATCTGAATTGGGGTTATCCGTTTTCAACAACGTTGCACACAAAATGCTTTAAGCAAATTGACGAGATGTTTAGTTAAAATGAGACACGGAAGACGATTGGAAGTTTTAGTACTCCTGTGCCTTTCATGCTGAAGGTAATGATCAAAATAAACTGATTAAGAATGTTGTAACTATTTTATTTGTTAGTAATTATGGTTAACTTTACATGATACATCCTCAGCAAATTTTTTTTCTCCATTAGAAGCCACTGAAATGCGTCCACTCAATATTGAGCTTAAGTTTAAATTCATTATTTGAATTTTTATATATAAAAGATCTAAGAAATCTATACACTCTTTCATCCGCTTTTTTATTAATTATATATACATTATCCGCAATTTTACTCTATTACAATTTTAAATGTTAAATTTTGCTATTTTTATTACATGTTTAAGGATTATAAAGATGTAAGAACATCAAGACTTTTTGTTGTTGTTGTTTTGTTTTTTTAATTTGCTCATTAGAAAGTAGTCAAGAACTGCAAATTTAAAAGCAAAACACTTGAAATATACCCTGTTCCTCTTCACTTGGAGCATTATTAGTTTAAACATTGCATTGTCTATACAGCATATCCCTCAATTGTTGCTCCAATCTCTCGTGTATTTATCTCTTACGTAACAGTCTCATGCTCTATTTTCCTCAGAGAACACTTGTAGTAAATAAATATTAGTAAACTAAACGGCCCAGCAGTCGAAGTATTCATATAAGGAAAAAAACTTCAAATGTTTCTTACAAGGAAAACAAGAAAAAGTGTTCTTTTTTCTTTTATGTATACTAAATTTCTATTACAAAAAAACAACAAAGCTAACCTTGATATATCAGTACATTATTTTGTTATCTTCATCCATTTCTTGCATCATCAAAGATTAACAGAAAAGACCCAATGTTTTCTTAAGATTAAAGTGTGACTGAAATAGGACAAGTAAACTTAAATCAAGATATTTCGGGCAGATATTAGGTGATCCTAACAGTGGTATTTATTTTAGCGTAAAGCTTACAAAATCGAGTTTGCATTAGAAGTAGATGAAGTATTACAAAAGCGAGTTTGCATTAGAAGTGGATGAAGTATTACAAAATCGAGTTTGCATTAGAAGTGGATGAAGTATTACAAAATCGAGTTTGCATTAGAAGTGGATGAAGCATTACAAAATCGAGTTTGCATAAGAAGTGGATGAAATATTACAAAATCGAGTTTGCATTAAAAGTGAATGAAGTATTACAAAATGGAGTTTGCATTAGAAGTGGATGAAGTATTACAAAATCGAGTTTGCATAAGAAGGGAAGAAGTATTAAAAAATGGAGTTTGCATTAGAAGTAGATGAAGTATTAAAAAATGGAGTTTGCATTAGAAGTGGATGAAGTATTACAAAATCGAGTTTGCATTAGAAGTGGATGAAGTATTACAAAATCGAGTTTGCATTAGAAGTGGATGAAGTATTACAAAATCGAGTTTGCATTAGAAGTGTATGAAGTATTACAAAATCGAGTTTGCATAAGAAGGGAAGAAGTATTAAAAAATCGAGTTTGCATTAGAAGTGGATGAAGTATTACAAAATCGAGTTTGCATTAGCAGTGGATGAAGTATTACAAAATCGAGTTTGCATTAGAAGTGGATGAAGTATTACAAAATCGAGTTTGCATTAGAAGTAGAAGAAGTATTACAAAATCGAGTTTGCATTAGAAGTGGATGAAGTATTACAAAATCGAGTTTGTATTAGAAGTGGATGAAGTATTACAATATCTAGATTGCATTAGAAGTGGATGAAGTATTACAATATCTAGTTTGCATTAGAAGTGGATGAATTATTACAAAATGGAGTTTGCATTAGAAGTAGATGAAGTATTACAAAATGGAGTTTGCATTAGAAGTGGATGAATTATTACAAAATGGAGTTTGCATTAGAAGTGGATGAAGTATTACAAAATCGAGTTTGCATTAGAAGTGGATGAAGTATTACAAAATCGAGTTTGCATTAGAAGTGGATGAAGTACTACAAAATCGAGTTTGCATTAGAAGTGGATGAAGTATTAAAAAAATGGAGTTTGCATTAAAAGTGAATGAAGTATTACAAAATCGAGTTTGCATTAGAAGTGGATGAAGTATTACAAAATCGAGTTTGCATAAGAAGGGAAGAAGTATTACAAAATGGAGTTTGCATTAGAAGTGGATGAATTATTACAAAATCGAGTTTGTATTAGAAGTGGATGATGTATTACAAAATCGAGTTTGCATTAGAAGGGAAGAAGTATTACAAAATCGAATTGGCATTAGGAGTGGATGAAGTATTAAAAAATCGAGTTTGCATTAGAAGTGGATGAAGTATTACAAAATCGAGTTTGCATTAGAAGTGGATGAAGTATTAAAAAATGGAGTTTGCATTAAAAGTGAATGAAGTATTACAAAATCGAGTTTGCATTAGAAGTGGATGAAGTATTACAAAATCGAGTTTGCATAAGAAGGGAAGAAGTATTACAAAATCGAGTTTGCATTAGAAGTGGATGAAGTATTAAAAAATGGAGTTTGCATTAGAAGTGGATGAAGTATTACAAAATCGAGTTTGCATTAGAAGTGGATGAAGTATTACAAAATCGAGTTTGCATTAGAAGTGGATGAAGTATTACAAAATCGAGTTTGCATAAGAAGGGAAGAAGTATTACAAAATCGAATTGGCATTAGATGTGGATGAAGTATTACAAAATCGAGTTTGCATTAGAAGTGGATGAAGTATAACAAAATCGAGTTTACATTAGAAGTGGATGAAGTATTACAAAATCGAGTTTGCATTAGAGGTAGATGAAGTATTACGAACTCGAGTTTGTATTAGAAGTAGATGACGTATTACAAAATCGAGTTTGCATTAGAAGTGGATGAAGTATAACAAAATCGAGTTTGCATTAGAAGTGGATGAAGTATTCCAAAATCGAATTGGCATTAGAAGTACATGAAGTATTACGAACTCGAGTTTGTATTAGAAGTAGATGAAGTATTATAAAATCGAGTTTGCATTAGAAGTGGATGAAGCATTACAAAATCGAGTTTGCATTAGAAGTGGATGAAGTATTACAAAATCGAGTTTGCATTAGAAGTGGATGAAGTATTAAAAAATCGAGTTTGTATTAGAAGTGGATGAAGTATTACAAAATCGAGTTTGCATTAGAAGTTGATGAAGTATTACAAAATCGAGTTTGCATAAGAAGGGAAGAAGTATTCCAAAATCGAATTGGCATTAGAAGTGGATGAAGTATTACAAAATCGAGTTTGCATTAGAAGTGGATGAAGCATTACAAAATCGAGTTTGCATAAGAAGTCGATGAAATATTACAAAATCGAGTTTGCATTAGAAGTGAATGAAGTATTACAAAATGGAGTTTGCATTAGAAGTGGATGAAGTATTACAAAATCGAGTTTGCATAAGAAGGGAAGAAGTATTACAAAATGGAGTTTGAATTAGAAGTAGATGAAGTATTAAAAAATGGAGTTTGCATTAGAAGTGGATGAAGTATTACAAAATCGAGTTTGCATTAGAAGTGGATGAAGTATTACAAAATCGAGTTTGCATTAGAAGTGGATGAAGTATTACAAAATCGAGTTTGCATTAGAAGTGTATGAAGTATTACAAAATCGAGTTTGCATTAGAAGCGGATGAAGTATTACAAAATCGAGTTTGCATAAGAAGGGAAGAAGTATTACAAAATCGAGTTTGCATTAGAAGTGGATGAAGTATTAAAAAATCGAGTTTGCATTAGAAGTGGATGAAGTATTACAAAATCGAGTTTGCATTAGAAGTGGATGAAGTATTACAAAATCGAGTTTGCATTAGAAGTAGAAGAAGTATTACAAAATCGAGTTTGCATTAGAAGTGGATGAAGTATTACAAAATCGAGTTTGTATTAGAAGTGGATGAAGTATTACAATATCTAGATTGCATTAGAAGTGGATGAAGTATTACAATATCTAGTTTGCATTAGAAGTGGATGAATTATTACAAAATGGAGTTTGCATTAGAAGTAGATGAAGTATTACAAAATGGAGTTTGCATTAGAAGTGGATGAATTATTACAAAATGGAGTTTGCATTAGAAGTGGATGAAGTATTACAAAATCGAGTTTGCATTAGAAGTGGATGAAGTATTACAAAATCGAGTTTGCATTAGAAGTGGATGAAGTACTACAAAATCGAGTTTGCATTAGAAGTGGATGAAGTATTAAAAAAATGGAGTTTGCATTAAAAGTGAATGAAGTATTACAAAATCGAGTTTGCATTAGAAGTGGATGAAGTATTACAAAATCGAGTTTGCATAAGAAGGGAAGAAGTATTACAAAATGGAGTTTGCATTAGAAGTGGATGAAGTATTACAAAATCGAGTTTGTATTAGAAGTGGATGAAGTATTATAAAATCGAGTTTGCATTAGAAGGGAAGAAGTATTACAAAATCGAATCGGCATTAGGAGTGGATGAAGTATTAAAAAATCGAGTTTGCATTAGAAGTGGATGAAGTATTACAAAATCGAGTTTGCATTAGAAGTGGATGAAGTATTGCAAAATGGAGTTTGCATTAAAAGTGAATGAAGTATTACAAAATCGAGTTTGCATTAGAAGTGGATGAAGTATTACAAAATCGAGTTTGCATAAGAAGGGAAGAAGTATTACAAAATCGAGTTTGCATTAGAAGTGGATGAAGTATTAAAAAATGGAGTTTGCATTAGAAGTGGATGAAGTATTACAAAATGGAGTTTGCATTAGAAGTGGATGAAGTATTACAAAATCGAGTTTGCATTAGAAGTGGATGAAGCATTACAAAATCGAGTTTGCATTAGAAGTGGATGAAGTATTACAAAATCGAGTTTGCATAAGAAGGGAAGAAGTATTACAAAATCGAATTGGCATTAGATGTGGATGAAGTATTACAAAATCGAGTTTGCATTAGAAGTGGATGAAGTATAACAAAATCGAGTTTACATTAGAAGTGGATAAAGTATTACAAAATCGAGTTTGCATTAGAGGTAGATGAAGTATTACGAACTCGAGTTTGTATTAGAAGTAGATGACGTATTACAAAATGGAGTTTGCATTAGAAGTGGATGAAGTATAACAAAATCGAGTTTGCATTAGAAGTGGATGAAGTATTCCAAAATCGAATTGGCATTAGAAGTAGATGAAGTATTACGAACTCGAGTTTGTATTAGAAGTAGATGAAGTATTATAAAATCGAGTTTGCATTAGAAGTGGATGAAGCATTAAAAAATCGAGTTTGCATTAGAAGTGGATGAAGTATTACAAAATCGAGTTTGCATTAGAAGTGGATGAAGTATTAAAAAATCGAGTTTGTATTAGAAGTGGATGAAGTATTACAAAATCGAGTTTGCATTAGAAGTTGATGAAGTATTACAAAATCGAGTTTGCATAAGAAGGGAAGAAGTATTCCAAAATCGAATTGGCATTAGAAGTGGATGAAGTATTAAAAAATCGAGTTTGCATTAGAAGTAGATGAAGTATTACAAAATCGAATTTGCATTAGAAGTGGATGAAGTATTACAAAATCGAGTTTGCATTAGAAGTGGATGAAGCATTACAAAATCGAGTTTGCATAAAAAGTTGCTGAAGTATTACAAAATCGAGTTTGCATAAGAAGGGAAGAAGTATTACAAGATCGAGTTTGCATTAGAAGTGGATGAAGTATTACAAAATCGAGTTTGCATTAGAAGTGGATGAAGTATTACAAAATGGAGTTTGCATTAGAAGTAGATGAAGTATTACAAAATCGAGTTTGCATAAGAAGGGAAGAAGTATTACAAAATCTAGTTTGCATTAGAAGTGGATGAAGTATTACAAAATCGAGTTTGCATTAGAAGTGGATGAAGTATTACAAAATCGAGTTTGCATAAGAAGTGGATGAAGTATTACAAAATCGAGTTTGCATTAGAAGTGGATGAAGTATTACAAAATCGAGTTTGCATAAGAAGGGAAGAAGTATTACAAAATCGAATTGGCATTAGAAGTGGATGAAGTATTAAAAAATCGAGTTTACATTAGAAGTAGATGAAGTATTACAAAATCGAGTTTGCATTAGAAGTGGATGAAGTATTACAAAATCGAGTTTGCATTAGAAGTTGATGAAGTATTACAAAATCGAGTTTGCATTAGAAGTGGATGAAGTATTACAAAATTGATTTTGCATTAGAAGTGGATGAAGTATTACAAAATCGAATTTGCATTAAAAGTGGATGAAGTATTACAAAATCGAGTTTGCATAAGAAGTAGATGAAGTATTACAAAATCGAGTTTGCATTAGCAGTGGATGAAGTGTTACAATATCTAGTTTGCATTAGAGGTGGATGCAGTATTACAAAATGGAGTTTGCATTAGAAGTGGATGAAGTATTACAAAATGGAGTTTGCATTAGAAGTAGATGAAGTATTAAAAAATCGAGTTTGCATTAGAAGTGGATGAAGTATTACAAAATCGAGTTTGCATTAGAAGTGGATGAAGTATTACAAAATCGAGTTTGCATTAGAAGTGGATGAAGTATTACAAAATCGAATTGGCATTAGAAGTAGATGAAGTATTACGAACTCGAGTTCGCATTAGAAGTTGCTGAAGCATTAAAAAATCGAGTTTGCATTAGACGTGGATGAAATATTACAAAATCGAGTTTGCATTAGAAGTGGATGAAATATTACAAAATCGAGTTTGCATTAGAAGTGGATGAAGTATTACAAAATCGAATTTGCATTAGAAGTGGATGAAGTATTAAAAAATCGAGTTTGCATTAGAAGTGGATGAAGTATTACAAAATCGAGTTTGCATTTGAAGTGGATGAATTATTACAAAATCGAATTTGCATTAGACGTGGATGAAGTATTACAAAATCGAGTTTGCATTAGAAGTAGATGAAGTATTACAAAATCGAGTTTGCATTTGAAGTGGATGAAGTATTAAAAAATCGAGTTTGTATTAGAAGTGGATGAAGTATTAAAAAGTCGAGTTTGTATTAGAAGTGGATGAAGTATTATAAAATCGAGTTTGCATTAGAAGTGGATGAAGTATTACAAAATCGAGTTTGCATAAGAAGTGGATGAAGTATTACAAAATCGAGTTTGCATTAGAAGTAGATGAAGTATTACAAAATGGAGTTTGCATTAGAAGTGGATGAAGTATTACAAAATCGAGTTTGCATTAGAAGTGGATGAAGTATTACAAGAAATGCTAAATGTCGTTACAACTGGTCCATTTAAAAATCCTTGAGAATTCTGTCGTCATGTCGTATTTTCTCAGAAGTATGGAGTAACAATTGTGTTACAAGTAATAGTGATTCAAACATGATGTTTGATGATGAACCTCATCACTTTTGTGTATGAACCACACCTTCCAAATTGGAGAAGAACACAGACATTGACTCTACTGATCTTCGAACGTTCAATTTAAAAATGATAAGTCTAGTTCCAATTAGAAATGATAATGCTAGTTCTAATTAGAAATGATAATGCTAGTTCTAATTAGAAATGATAATACTAGTGTCAATTAAAAATGATAATGCTAGTTCCAATTAGAAATGATAATGCTATTTCCAATTAGAAATGATAATGCTAGTTCCAATTAGAAATGATAATGCTAGTTCAAATTAGAAATGCTAATGCTAGAGTTCTAATTAGAAATGATAATGCTAGAGTTCTAATTAGAAATGATAATGCTAGTTCTAATGAGAAATGATAATGCTAGTTTTAGTTTACTTCCTTTTATTCACTGAAATATAAAAGAAATCATAATGTATTGTTTAGGTCAAAGCGTCGGATACCGTCTTTACTCGCATATAAAACGGGTCCAAATGCAAACAACATAGACCCTGATCTGCCGTCGCATAATGCGCAGGCAGATCAGGGTCTATGTTGTTTGTTCTATTGATTAGTCCTTACAAATTGCATAGACACAGATCTGCCAGCGCATTATGCGACGGCAGATCTGGGTCTATGCAGTTTGCAGTAGGTATGAGTTTATACGCGAGTACAGACGGTAAGTGATTCAATAGTTTGCAGATGACATATTTGCAAGTGCTATTATGACCGTACGAGATTTGTAAGGGACTTTATATTTGTATTTTAGAAATAGGGAAAGTTGTATCTACATAAAATAATGAAAATGAGATGTTCTCATCATTGACGGTAAAAATATGTTATGTATAGGTAGACCTTCATTTATATACTTACGTACTCTTTATTACACATGTACACACGTATGTATAATTATCTACCTTTGCATTGTCTATGTATAATTATGTCCCTTTTGTTCTTTTTCAAGACATAACACACAGATTATTCAGTATATTGATATCTGGAATATTCATTGGATTGTTGTTTCAGTAAAGGCCAAATTCGTAGTCTAACTTTGATTATGAGCTCGGGAGAGCAAAAACTAAACTTCGCACAATGATGAGAGTAAAATCATGAACTTCCATCTTGGCATTTACCCAGTTGCTGATATCTGTATATATGCCACATTTACCCAGTTGCTGATATCTGTATATATTCCACATTTACCCAGTTGCTGATATCTGTATATTTTCCATATTTACCCAGTTGCTGATATCTGTATATATTCCATATTTACCCAGTGGCTGATATCTGTATATATTCCATATTTACCCAGTGGCTGATATCTGTATATATTCCATATTTACCTAGTTGC